>JAUMHE010000082.1:9293913-9308612 GCA_032359235.1 Enteromius mattozi
TCAGACTCCTTGTGCAGACAATAATCTCACTGCATTATTACAATTAATGACAAAAATAATGCTTGGAAATGTAAACTGATATTTCCAACTGACACACTACCGCAAAAGATAGAAATAACCGACTTAAAATCATTTTTGTTGCTGAAAATACTAGTGGCCTAAGACTTTTTGCACAGTATATGAGAGACATTAGTCAGCAAGTAAAACAAAAGCTAGTGAAACCACAGCATGGACTGTTTATCACCTCAGATCAGCACAACCAAACTCCTCCAAGCTCAGAACAGGTTAACTCAGGAAGCAGTGTTGATTTCGTGACACTGTTACTGCACAGTGCTGCGAAATCCAGTGAGAAGCCCTTGAATTCACTGTAGAATGAATAAGGTTGCAGTGAGCTTCAGTGAGAAGCATTCGAATTCTGCACAGAAATCTGCTATAAAACTCTTCAAACTCTTTTTACTCTTTTTCATGTTGTCAGTTTCACAATGCAAACAGCTCCCGGGTGGACGGACTTGAGTGAACATAAAGCAAAACAGAATACGAACTTCTTTTTCGTTTTCACCTGCACAGCACACAGTGTAGTGATGGGTCAGGGGCGAACGAAACAGCTCTTAGAGCCGGCTCTTTGAAGTGAACGACGGGAGCCGGCTCCTTATTGGGAGCAGTGTTTTTTTTCTCTCTCTCTCTCTCTTTTGTGGTGTTGAGAGAGCACCTCCGCAGCACATTCATATGTGACAGACACAGTCAGTGAAATTTGCCAAGATAAACAAGATGATAAACAAGATGTTAATAAATAATAAATGGGTTTTCCCAGATCGCATCACATATCTCAGTATTTTCTGAGATTTTATTGATAAAAATATTTAGACAATTTTTTGCTGAGTGTGTTGCAGTGCTGGTAACGTATTTTAAGGACTACCGTGGACTGCTGACTCAATGAGATTGCTCATCGGCCTCGCACATGTCACTGGACTCCTTTATATACAATGCATCTCGTTCTGGACTACAACTCCCGTAAATAGCCGTCTTAAAGCAGCAACTCCCATTTCCTCTCTCCTGCAGCAGTGTAATCTGCAGCTGTTTACGCCTAGAAGAAAGCTTAAGCTTACGCAGTAATATTCTCTAAAATGGCAGAAGACGTAAGTCATAGGAGAAGAATGGTTGAGTATATGATCTTATTTTTGTTTTCTTTGCACAAAAAAAGTATTCTCCTATCGTCGCAAAACTGATGTTGATCTACTGATGTCACATGGACTGTTTTACCAGTGTTTTTACCACATTTCTGGACCTGTGATCATTTCAGTTGTGTTGCTGTCTAGGGTCGGATGGCTCTCTGATATCATCAATAATATCTTAATTTGTGTTCCTAAGATGAACGAAGTTCTTATGGGTTTGGAATGACACGAGTTTGAGTAATTAATTCATTTCTACTTTTTACTTTATATTTTGAAATGATAAAATCACTATTATAAAATTTTAAATCATCACAAAATCTGATTTTGTAAAAGTTTTGCTTTACTGTTGTGCAATACCAAGAAATAAATGTGTAATATTAACTACACTTACTAATGCAAAACAATAATATAAATATATATATATATATTTTTTTTTTTAATACCCTCAGACACCACCCCTATCACTACCTAATTTGCTCCTGGCGCCACCATATGTAGAACTCAGTGTTGCTGGTGCCACTCTCTCAAAAGTTAGTCTGGAGCCCTGCTATATATGCATATGCGCTACAATTAAAATTACTATGCAACTGAAAAAAAAGAATGTTAAACGGATATTACATACGAACTGTACTGAAACGGTGACCCTAAAATGGTTATAAAAATCTGAACTGAATATAAATACTGAGAATGTGTTCCACATAAACAAATTTATGACTCTAAATCAGCTTCATAGTTCGCTAGGTTGTCAATTAATATATTGTGTACACAAATTCAGGCAATGATAAGGACAGTGGCTCTGTAACGCAGGAAACGGGGACGAGCGGATCCATTTGCAGTGTTTTATTTAGAATCGTCGTCCAGGCAGGGTCAGGAGGAGCAAAGACAATATCAGAGAAGATCAAATGCAGAGTCGAGGTCACAGGCTGAGTTCGGGGTAGGCAGATAACAAACACAGAAACGATAAACAGTCCAAGGTCAAGATAACAGAGAAACGATCAGGAAATAGCGCTCAGAAATGTCAGCCAAAAGCAATAAAAAGTCCCTTGTGAACGCTAGGGTTGGGTCGATAGACGATGCCATCGTCCATCGCCGATGGCCGATAGACATCACGATGCTGATCCTCCACCTCCAGCAGCAGCAACCAGCTCGCGAAAAGCACACTTAATCTATGGCGGCAAATCTATGCTATTAATAAGCGAGTGCACCACTGATGCTGGCGAGCACGGTAAATCATTTCTGCGAGAGGAAAACAGATGTATATGGGAAGAAACGGGGCCCGCGAGCTCATTTCAAACCCTTGCGCGCGCTTGATATGTCATCCGCGCGCAATTCAAGCACTTGTGCGCGATCATTCTTCTCTCACCTGCTCGTGCAAACACTGTTATTTTTGTCAGTCGTGGGGCGGGGCTTGGTGTTTTAATTACAACTAAACTAACCCCCCCCCCAGGGTGGATCAGACAGCGGAGGCGCCCTCCAGGGCGGAGCAGGAGACCAGACTGCACAGGGGAGCATAAACATGTTATTGGTGGCCTCTAAAGCCAAGTTCGTACCTGCGCCCGGTTCGGAGTAAGTGGTCCCGGCTGCCTCCATAACCGGTCCAGGGCAAGGCGAGAGTTCAAAGGCCTCAGTGGCCAGTGCAGGGCAGAGCCTCCGTGGCTGGTTCCTGGTCAAGCGTGAGCTCCAGAACAGCCCTGACTGACCGACTCGGAGGTGGTGCCCCTAGAGATTCTACGACAGAAGTCGACATCTCCGGGGGTCGTGCAGCCACTAGCGGATCCTCCGTGGTCAGGACGGGACTGAACAAGGGCAGGAGAACAGCCTCTAGAGGTTGCGCAGCTGCCAGCGGGACCTCAGGAGAGTCGGCTGACCTCCTGAGGTTGTGCAGTCACTGGCGGAACCTCTGGGGACGCTGTGCCACAGACAGGTTCTGATGGCCCTCCTGTTCTTGTAACCGAGACCAACATCTCTGACGGTTCCAACATCTCTGACGGTTCATGGGACCGAGACTCGGGGTTAGGACCCAATACTTGCAGATTGGAAACCGTGGGGATTTCTGACGGTTCTCCTGACCGTGAAACCGAGACCGACTTGGAACACGGCTCCTCGGACTGTGACTCAGGGCTGGTACCCGACTGATGCAGACTGGAATCCGTGAGGCTCTCATACGGCAACCCTGGCCGAGAAACCGAAACCGACTGGGCAGAACACGGCTCATCGGACCGTGATATGGGGTTAAGACCCGTCATTTGCGGGGGAACCGTGAGGATCTCTGACGGCATTTCTGGCCGTGAAACCGGTACCGACAGGGTAGAACACGGCTCCTCAGACTGTGATACGGGGCTAAGACCCGTCATTTGCGGACTGGAAACCGCAAGGATCTCTGACGGCATTTCTGGCCGTGAAACCGGTACCGACAGGGTAGAACACGGCTCCTCGGACCGTGATACGGGGCTAAGACCCGTCATTTGCGGACTGGCCGTGGGGTAACATTACTGGCAGTATCGGCATTAGATGATGGGTGTATGTCCCGTATGGCCAGGACGGTTGCCCTCACTGATCTTATAGGCGGGTCTGCTAGGCTAGATACCATCTGTCTCTGTCCAAGTTGATACTTGATTCTGACAGTGTTCTTGTGCAGTAGCCCAGGGTGGATGCCACTCTGGGCATCGGCGTGGGCTTTGGAATGGCGGCCATCTTGTCTGCTGATCTGGGCTGAGATATGGCGGCCATCTTGAGCGTTGACCTGGGTTGAGGTACGGCGGCCATCTTGTCTGCTGATCTGGGCTGAGATATGGTGTCCATCTTGAGCGTTGACCTGGGTTGAGGTACGGCGGCCATCTTGAGCGCTGACTCTGGCAGCGGTGTGGTGACCATCTTGTGTAGTGACGTGTGCAACAGCTCGAGCGTGGCAGCCATCTTGTGAAGTAAATCGAGTGAGGAAGCCATCTTGTGTAACAGCTTGGGCTGAGGCATAACGTTGGTTGGGGCTTACAGGAGATACGTCCTCCTCTATCTCTCCCACAGTGAATGTTGATCCACAAAACAGTAAAACAAAGTCAATATACTGTGCCAGAGACCACTCTGGATTGTCATCTATTACATAAATACTGATCTCTGGATCGAGTCCAGTCCAAAAGTAGTCCTTCACTAATGCCTCCTCTCCAGGTACTAGATGGCTGTAGAGAAGAAACTCCTCGACGTAGTCCTCAATACGTCGTCCATTTTGGAAAATAGAACAGAGCTTCTTTCGTGGGTCAAACTCAGTATTCTGCAGCGGACGATTGACGAAATCTGCTGGACCCTTAGTGGCAAAGTCTTCTGTAACGCAGGAAATGAGGACGAGCGGATCCATTTGCAGTGTTTTATTTAGAATCGTCGTACAGGCAGGGTCAGGAGGAGCAAAGACAATATCAGAGAAGATCAAATGCAGAGTCGAGGTCACAGGCTGAGTTCGGGGCAGGCAGATAACAAACACAGAAACGATAAACAGTCCAAGGTCAAGATAACAGAGAAACGATCAGGAAATAACGCTCAGAAATGTCAGCCAAAAGCAGTTCACAAGACTTGTGAACGCTGCTTAAATGCAGTAGATAATGAGAGGTGGGTGTGGGGAACAACAGGTGCGCGCGATCAGGTGTGAGTGCAAATCTGAGACAGGTGTGAGTGCGTGGTGCATGATGGGGAATGAAGTCTGTGTGAATGTGCGGTGCAGTGGCTGATGGGTAACGGAGTCCAGAAAACAAGTGATGGAATGAGCACTCACAGACAAGATCATAACAGGCTCACTACACACTGGTGACTATTTCTATTTGTACATCAGCATTGGAGAATCAAGGAATATAAATAATCTGTCACAGAGCCAACAATATTCATTATACAATGCCAGTTTTATTATAAATAATAATAATAATAATAATAATTTACAGAATATGCAAAAAATGGATTTAATAACAGAATGTACATTTTTAGGCTTACTTATAATGCTCTTACAGTGTTACTAATGTTTGTTCATTAAAGCCCTTTTAAAATAACTTACAAGCAAACACACACCACACATGTAATTTTGCAAAAGAAAATTACAGATGCATGCTAATATAGACGAAATATATTGTGCGAGATGCATAAAAAGCTATTTAATAAGCTTTCAGCAACTCTCTTCAGAAAATTTTAAATCAGGATCTTCTCACGTGGAACTTCAACTTTGCATGTTTTTAGCAAATGTACATAATCAGTTACATGAATGTACCAAAGCAATTGCAACTTGTTCAAAAGAATGAGAAACTGCTTTTATGTTGTGCACAAGTGACTGATGTGGAGGTTGAACAAGCAGTTTTGAGAATTTCATTTCTGATCTGAGAAAATGCACCAAAGGGACTTTTATTAGGTATTTCATATTATTACTGTTTTTACAGTATTTTGGTCAAATAAACGCAACCATGGTAGGCCAAAGTGGACAAAGTTTCTATAACAGACTTTAATATAAGTATTTACTGATGTGCATTATAAAACAGTTTGTGTTTGTTTGATTTTTAAACAATTTTTTTGTGTCTTTAGTTTCATGTCATGTTTCATCATATAGATAGAAAGATAGATAGAATTTTTTGAATTACAATTAGATAATTGATAGCAAGCCAACTGATGGTAAGTCACTGTGTTGGTATGCAACATGGCAAGAAATTAATGACATAAGTTAACATGTTATCCAGTCCAAAAATAACATGCACACCTACATACCTGAAGATCAGGTATGGCTTGGCGGTTTTAAAGGGTGTGCTAAAAGTTGCCTGTCCGGATGATTTTCAAAATCTCCATCGTAATAAAGCAAAGAGACTGTATGAGCCGCATTGGACTTTGTTTCTCACCCTACTTTGCTCTACGACAAAACACTGTTGTTAGGTACTTTTGAAGACAGTTTGATTGGAAGCGTTCTGATTTTGTCCCATAATGTGCCCAAATTCAACACAGTCAATAAATCACTAATATAACATTTACTAAACAAATAAATAGCCTTTCATTTATGCAAAGTCTCATATTCAGATAAATCCATCCAGTGGAACATACAGTAAAAACAATACAGTTGTAACATTTAATCACTTGCATTGAAATGAAACATGGTTCAATCTGAAAACACTGAATGTAATTCAAAGACTAGGCACTGCTTTTTTTGTTACACCTAAATGATGAGATAATGCTGTGCTTATGAAACACATCTAGGTGGAGGGTCAGTTTAAGAATGCAACTGTTTTGTGTTTGAATGCACTTAGATTTTATTCATTTGATCAGAGTGGATTTACAGGACAAGACTTCTGAAGAAATTAATCAAAACCATCTGTACAGCCACAAACAAGAGCTCCTTCTGGAAATCACCACGAAAACAGCACTTTTCTGATTTTTTAACGACACTTTAGTCGTTCATAATGGGTGGAAACAAATAAAACTTTTCAGGGCATCACTGAGAGAGACTTGAAAGACCGGTGTTGTTGTGGGTGTTGGCGAATTCTCGATACTACACTGGTAAAAGGCGGGTTTCACACACACAACACAACACACTCAGCAGCGCATTAAACTTTCCTGTCAGTGGATGGTCTACTCTAGGACACGGGCTGTACTCATCCCATCCCGTCAGTATTTGGGCGGCTCCGTGGCTTTCGGACGCGAAAGGAATTTTTCCAACTGGAATATACAGCAACTGAAAACAAACGCTGAATAAAATAACAAAAAGACTCATGGAAGCCAATGGAAACGCCAGCAGATTCGGTAAGTGTTGGAGTGAGAAGAGAATAGGCGACATTTGATTTGAAGAGTCAACAGGCTATTCATAATGCCTATATGAACACCATAATGTGAACTTTTGAATGTTACAGTACCACAGACTGTATCCAACGCAGTTTGCTCTGAAAGAGAATTTGTAAGATAATTTACCTAGATTTTTTTGTTGCTTTCGCGAGGTTCACAGTCATGCGACTTGTAATGACCGTCTTGTTTATTGTTGCACACTCAGAACTGCTATTAAATGTAGAGGTGCCTCATATTTAATGGCTTCATAGAACATTTTCCATTACTTCAGGAGTTTGCTGACTTGTCCTACATAATACACAGATTTAAAAACAGATGCTTGACTTCACAATAAAACGTGTCATTTATGAGCATTGCAGCTTACAAGCAAATAGGCTACACACACTACTGAGCTAATGCAGCTTATGGTGGTAAACTTACATGAAATGTGTTTTTTTCGGACTTTTCTATTTATTTATTTTTTTGACTTTTCTTACACGAACACACATTCAGCATCACGTTAACTAATGCCATGCGAGGATTCAACCAGAAGAAGGCGCCCGATGCCAAATTTCATATGAGCTAGTGATTCATCAAAGTGACGTATCTTCGAATCGGCTCACTAAAAGATTATTTTAAATTAGTTCACTGATTTATTCAAATCGCATCTACTTTGATTCCAGGGATTTTATGTGTATGACTAAGATGGATAACTGTTTATCAATTGTTTATCTCTCTTTGTTAAGGAGTTTAACTCACAAGCTGAACTGAATTGAAAGACATGCCGCCTCTTCAGTCGGTTCTATACTCTTTGGTCGGTCTCATTTATTATCGCTACGATTCTTGACTCGTTCAGTAAGGGGGCGGTTCATTCCAGCAAGTCCAGCCAATGAAATGCTCCACCACCATTGGTTCGTGTTTTAGTCAGCAAATCTACGGGGAAACTTCAGCTAACTTAACTCCTAGGAGTCAAACCAGACCGATTCTTCCATTTAAAAGATTCGTTCAAAACCAAAGATTCGTCTATAGAGAAGAGAGAAGCCACGTTTGTAGAAATCAGGCAAAAATTTAAAGGCTACACGGAAACCACTATCGTAAATGGATTTGTGTTTAAGCACCAACAGACAAAAATATTACACATGTTGTTATTACAGCATTATATACTTAAATACCACAGCGCATGTCATAACATGCCTGCCTGAACTTACAGATGCGAAAAAAACTTGCGATACACAGAACAAGTGAATCATAAAAACACAACAGGATGATTTTTTACAGGTTTAGAACCCGCCCAAAGAGACTCGCAAACGACATGGATTTCTCGCCTCATGTTATTTTTTTGACAAACTAAGGCTTCGTTGAGGAATTTTAGCCATGTCTTGTGTGCGTAAGCTTCGCGAAAGGACGAAATCCCAGGATTTAGTTTACCAAGATCAGTGCAAGATCGTGGCACAAGAGAATGGGAAACGCATAGGTGGGTGTTGCGTTTGTATCGGGCGCTCGTGCATTAAACAACCCTCCGTGGACTAAACTGCACGAGAGTTGTTTAATCCCAAGAAAGTAAAGTTACCACCTAAATCGTTTTTTACTATCACTGTAAAACCAAAGTAAAATATGTAAAAAGAGCTCGTTTTCACTGTAAATGTTACCATTGTAAACTATGTAAACATTTAAGTCACTGTACAAGGTAAATAACATTAACAGCACATATCTCTGCTACATATTGCACAAGTCAGATCAAAAGACTTTGTGTACTTTAATCTGGGTTATTTGCGTGTCACACAAATCCATGAACGTTTATTTCATATAAGTGTATGATACACTTGTTTATATTTTGGATAAGGAATGAGTCAAGGGGATTTTCTTGTTTAGCTTTTTGATTTTTTGCTCTATGTTAAACGACATTCATGCAAATGCAGCAGAAAATATCCAAATACAGCAGAGAAGATCTGTTTTGTTCGTGTTTGTAGTTTTTTTTTTTTAGAGAGAGTAGGATAACAAAACTCTTTCAAGGAAACAATGAAAGGTTTTGACGGTTGGTTTATCACAGATTAATCTCTGGCTACCTTCCAGTGATGGAAAATCAAGGTTAAAGTAAGACTTCTTGTTCACATTTTTATCTCTCCTGAAGAAAATAGTGGCACTCATTGCTTCTTAAAAATTTCAGTTAAATGGAAAAAGCCTTGAGGAGGATGACAGCAGCATAAAAACATCATGATCGTCGTTTTCCCACTTCGTTGTAGCATCCTGAACTGAATGTATTAGAATGCTTAAGTTACTATGTTTGCATAGATTTTAATAATCAAAATAAAGTGCTTTCATGCAAAATTAAGGTAATTGAGGTTGATCCAGAGGAAAATTGGCATAGATCTTAATGTTTAGTGTAAATGTTTAAATGCATTGTAAGATTCAAAAATATTAAATGTACTGTACGTGTTTAATGCTATTCAGAGACGTCTAGGTATTGGAAGGTGAATTAGTGGACATGTTTACAAAAAAGGCATTATTTAGGGCACAAAATGGACGGAAGATGTAAAGCTGAAAAACAAAAAACACCATAAAAGCTTTATAATAATAGTTCAATTTATGCGCTATACGAGTCTTTTGTCTCAGGATTAGACCAAAAAGTTTGTTTTTGCTTGCTTTGAAAATCTTGCTAGACAGCTGTGGTCACCATTCATCTATATTGTACAGGAAAGGGCAGTGTGCACAATATGCTTTAAATAACCTTTTTATGTTCAGATGACAAATGAAATTTCAGGTTTGAGTTCTAGGTAGCAAGATAAGACACAGGCTCTTTTGGCATTTGTTTTTGTTACACACATGCTTAGTTGCGTAACATTATAGTCAGCTGTTTTTGATATGAATCAGCTAAATACTGCACATATTCATCAGAAATTAATCAGAAAAAACAGAATTTGCTTCCATATTGGACTGATACAGTTTACCAAAAATCTGTGCTTGATAGTAGGTCTGTGAAAGTGAACTTTGTGTTTTGTCAAGGGTCAGATACTATCAGATACTAGAGTTTTCTGAGAAAACACAAGCAACCCATTCCGGCACAGAAAATGTTTTCAGCTCCATTTCAAAGGCCTTTCTGAAAGCAGCTCAACTTTTTCACTATTTCTCCTCCTTCTGCTCGAGTGCAGCCAGAGCCTCATAAACAGCCTCTGTGGCAAGAGCTCGTGAAAAAATGCCTGCAATGTTGTGGTTGTGCCCACACCCTCGGGTCAGAGAATTGAGATATTCATAATACAACTGTAGGGTCAATTAAGCCCACCACTGCTCAACCAGGTGCATTTATCACTGATATCAGCACTATGATAACAGGGGGACAGGGGCTTTGCGTCTCATCAGACGTTCACTGCAATATTTTATCCTTCCTAATTTAGCCACTCCTGAAAAGGAAGTGAAAGCATTTTATGGAAAGACTGATCTTTTATCACAACATTGACATGAACTGACTACAAACACCACCCAGGCACAAACACATTTTTCCACATTGCAGTGACATTGTGGCTGTCTTTTACTTGCTTTATAGATGCAATGATCCTTGCATAATTGTTTAAAAATCAATCTTACAGCACGGCTCATGTGGCTATATTTGGAAAGTGAACTCAGTATATTAAGCGGACTGGGTATATTACTCATATATGTGCTGATTTGTTTAAGAAACATTTCTTATTATAAACACTGTAAATTGTGCTGCTTCCTATTTTTGTAGAAACTGACACATTATTTCAGAATTCTTTGTATAACTTCTTTGTATATTTGAATGTGTCTGCAAAATAAATCAGTACAGACTATTTCAAAGTCATAACTCCAAAAAAACAAGTATAATCTGTTTATGGATATCGTTTTGTATATATATACTTTTTTTTCTTCTTTTTTTTTTTTACTATGCTACGAATGTGAAGCACACAGTCTTTATATTCATACAATAATCTCTGAGTGATGCAAATTATTTTATTGCTAATCTTTACTCTATCAGCATTGTGGGTTTGTGGTTTCAGCAAAAAAAGATAACCACAATATCACTGCAATATGGAAAAATGCTGTGAGGGTGGATGTATGTGGTCTATATGTATCAGTGTTGTTTTTCAGACTATGAGTACTATTTATGATACTTTAATAAAGAGTCAAAAATCAGTACAATTCTTTATAAACTAAAACATAATAAGGCATAATGATATAATGTATAGTGGATGCATTGTTCAAACTTAAAAACTAGAAACTATACTGAAAGTGAAAGATTCTAGGAATTTATGAACAATTGAAACGGTTAAACATATACCTTGTTTTCATTAAAGTAAAAACTTAACGATTTGGACTGTAGATATACAACAGAAAGAGTATCAATGAAAATCTCGGTGCATTAACAGTAACCTTTACCATACTTATAGCTCACCCAGCAGGTTTTGACCTTGAGCAAAGCCGTGTAAATTCTGCAAGATCATTTCTGCTTTTGTCTGGAGAGAGGTGCGTCAGGGCATTAGCATTAATGAAACCATGGATATAATCTTTTTAAATAGCATTGACCCCATGTATTTTTGACATTGGTTCTATATTTGGAATTCCAGAGTTCTCATAATTTTACGACCTTGACTATGACCTGTGTGAAATCCATTCGCACTGAAGCATAAACTTAACATGTTCTTGATCTTTAGGTCTGGAGGGAGACCCTGACCTGCAGTTTTTGCTGAAAGGTGGAGACCTACTGAAGGTGAAGTCCAGGTCATGGAGGAAGACCCGCTACTTTCGGCTGAATGAAGACTGCAAGACTGTGTGGCAACAGACTAGCAAGTCTTTCAAGAGCGACTCCAGCTGTAAGTGTCCCTGCTGGCCCTTTAATCAGTGTTAGTTTGAAAGACATGAGGAGGACAGGATTAGTCATATCATGAAGAATCAGATTTTACTTGAAATAATAGATCTTGGTATATTAAACAAAACACTGTACATTTTGAATACAACTAAGCTGCCAAAACAATTCATTTTGAACAGTAAACACATGAATGTTCAGGTTTACCAAAATTATAATGCCATAAACACACGTACAACTAAATAAATTTTTTTGTGGTAAACATTAAATATTTAATTAAATAAAATTGAATTAAAAACATCTATAAAATAGATTACCACCATTCAGAAGTTTAATGTCTGTAAGATTTTAAGAAGAAATTCATGCTTCTATTCTCTGTAATCAAATCTTTTAATTTGATGGAAAGTGACAGTAAAAAAATTACAATGTTAGAAAAAATTATATTTTAAATAAATGCTGTTCATTAAAGTATCCTGTAGGAAATTAATCAGAAATATTAAGCTGCACAAATGTTTCCAACATTAATAATAACATTTATATATATAACATATAACATTTATATTTTAATAACAAGTGAAACGCCATCAAATATCTGTATTTTGTTGGCAGTCGGCGCAAGTGCTCATCACTCTTTAGCTCCACCCACACGGCACGCCTCCAGGAGCTCGGCTTTTTTCAGAGAGAATCATAAAACTCTCTTTCTTTTATAAATATGCTAAAACTAAACACTTTTTGGAGACATGAAGGATGCAGTACTACTCTATAGTAGGGATGCAACGATTATAGATTTTGGTTGTACGATTATAGTCTGAGGAATAATCACGGTTTCACGGTTATTATGCATTCATTAATTTTAAAACACTATTAGTTAAGAAAATCAAATGAAAACTCCTTGTATTTTAAGTGTTATTTATTATTTATTTTTTTTAATATGCTACAAACATGAAGCACAGTCTTTATATTCATACAATAATCTCTGAGTGATGCAAATTATTTTATTGCTATTCTTTACTCTATCAGCATTGTGGGTTTGTGGTTTCAGCAAAAAAGATAACCACAATGTCACTGCAATATGGAGAAATGCTGTGAGGGTGGATGTATGTGGTCTATACGTGTCAGAGGAATAATCACGGTTTCACAGTTATCACGGTTATTATGCATCCATTAATTTTAAAACACTATTAGTTAAGAAAATCAAATGAAAACTCCTTATATTTTAAGTGTTATTTATTGCTGCTCAATAACCAAATAATACAGGACAAAATAATAATAAAAAACTAATTTAGTGAAAGGCACTTTTGATCAACTATATTACAAAATTATTATTATTTTTTTTCTTTTTGAACCAGAGTAGAAACATTGAAAATGAAAAAGCTCTAACTGGCTCTTGACTTTAACAATATAGCTTCCTTTTGAAAATGAATAATATAGTACAGTGAAAAAAAAAGAAACCACATCCCTGGTATTGAATATTAGCAAGCTATACATATCCTTTTGGAACAAAACAAGGAGTCAAAAGCTGCAGGACCCACATACAACAGGGCCCTCAAATTGCACACTTTTCAGTCCTTTCAGTTCGTATTATAGTGCAGAAATGTAAGCATGTTCACATTCTCAGTGCTCAGTCTCGACTGATGAGGAGACAGGATGTGGCCACATTCTGCTACAGGATTCTGCTACAGTTGGTTGTTGAACTGCAGCTACACCACTAGTCTTGAGCTAAAAGTGAATAAGAAAAGTTTAAATAAAATGATCAATAACAAGATTAACTTTGACTGGAGTTGCAGTATTTAATTAACATTAACAATTATATTTCTATAATTTATAATAATATTAATGTTATCATTATCAATATAAAAGATTAAAATGAACTTAACTGAACGATTGTTATCATCAGCTTTCATTCATACATAATCATTTTAATAATTTGTAATAATTCGTCTAACACATTATTTGTTTACATTGCACTGAAATCCGTGTTGATTCATTAATATTTAATCCCCTAGCAAAGTATTTCCTTCACATAATTTTCAAGGAATTTAACTTAGTTATGCATTACCTTTATTTGAACGTGCAAAGCTGGATGGTGAGCCCGCAGGTGCTGCATCAAATTAGATGTGTTGGATCCCCTAGCAGCAATCTTTTTACGGCACGTTTTGTAACATGGTGATCCGTCATCTTCATGTTACGTTATCTATCTGGTTTTGGTTTCATTTTGATTCCCCACGTGTATGCCCTTATTTAGAAGTTCCTGTCGTTATGTTATCATTAGTTCATTAGTCTCCCCTTGTGTTTCCCAGCTGTTTTGAGTTCTGATTATTAGGTCCTTGTGTATTTATATCATGTCTGTTTGAGTTTCCCTTGTCCGTGAATATTGTTGTTAAATGTTAAAAGTGTGTTGATGCAGTAAAATTAAGTTCTTCGTTTATGCCTTTGTTTAAGATTCTTTATTCTACAACCACAGCACGTAACACTTCAATGACGCCCTGGTCATTCTTTTGTATCCAAAATGATCCCAAACTGCCGACTTCAGGTGCTGCTTTGGAGGAAAAAAGGAGTTTCGCTGCTAGATGCCTCAGCCATAGTTAATCAGTTTTATGAGATCAGAACTTTAAACTAGCGCACAGTTGGCATACCTTTGATTACCTTTGAAACCCGGTGTTGAGAAGCCTTTACGGTTAATTAACCGTGACGAATTAAAGCACAGTTAATAGTGAAATCGGTTAACTGTTGCATCCCTACTCTATAGTTAATCAAGATTAACATGAGACTGGGCGAAACTGTGTGTTATGACACCTCTAAAAAAATATGTTGTATCTTGATACACTGTAATCAAATAACCTTGTGTAATTTCGGTTCCGGTTGAGTGAACGCTGGCGCGTTTGGCTGCCGCTGCTCACCGGTAAAACTTTGTTTGTAAATTTGTTGCTCGT
>JAUMHE010000082.1:9308712-9324398 GCA_032359235.1 Enteromius mattozi
TTTCTCTGTAAACTACTGTGTTGTATTGTTTGTTGGGTGTTGTGTAAAGTGTACGGTGTCCTTGAGTACATGAAAGGCGCCTATAAATAAAATGAATTATTATTATTATTATTATAATTTCCTTTCAATAAATCAGCAAGCCGTACATCAAATGGCTTTCCAAAACAAATGTCACACTAAAGTCTCAACTTAATTAAGAGAGACAGTAACAAGCAACAAAGTTTGATTTCAACCATTAATTTTACTATTATTTTAACCTTTAAAGATGGCAAATCACACAGACACACACACAAAGCTGGGTTCTCACAGCCAGGGTCACAAACAGTTAGACCTGTTCTTCACTTTCCTCCACAAACGTTTTAAATGCCTGCAAGGCCAGAAAAGGCTTTAAGTTGAGCGGAAAGGAAACATCCCTGACAGAATGTCAAAAAATTTGTGGTGATATTAAATCTTTTTCCCACGTGTTGTCCAGAGGCCTCTGCTGCTCTTAGCTTCCTGCCTGGTTCCTCCTGGCCAAAGGCCTCAGATCAGACCTCTTTATCTGCTGTCTGCCAGACTGAGGCTGCCTCCTCTTTGTCCTGCATGTGTGTGATCAAGTAAAGCAAGACCAAACAAAATCAAAGGATTCTAGTGAAAACACCAGATATCAGCAGGGAAACCCTCTGGTCCCGTTCACATGATATTTTCACCCGTTAGTTGAGTGTTTTGACAGGCTTTTAACTCCCATTGGCCAGGAATGATGATTAGATGGATTGCACATGGATTGTTCTCAAAACAATGACATAAATGGTGGACAATGTACCTCAGTGTAATAGTTAAATATATAAAATATTGGCTAGTTAAGTGCGAGAAGGCAAGGGAATCATGTTTTTTATGCACAGGAAGTGAGGTTGTTATTATCTTACAGTGATTGTGCCAAGTTTATCTCAAGTTAAATGGACTTTAAAGGGTGGGAAACAAACTGAGGAAACATAACAGACTGTTTTTATCAAACACTAGTGCTGATGCAGTAAAACTATCCAGAAATGGGACAATGACCATGTTCGTCTTCTAAACCCTGTTGGACAGAGACAGTTTGAATAAAACATCAACCTCGGTCCTGTGTGATGCCCATAGTTTGACGCTATTATCTGTACAACAATGAACTGATTTTGCCCCTGTTTAGGGTGTTTGTCATGAGTTTATTATTCCCGCCTCCAGCAGAGCACAATGAGAGGTCACACAGTCAACATCCCACCACTGTAAAATACAACAGAGGTCATATGAGGCAAAATCAGAGCCTTGGTGTGTGTTTAAAAGCTCTTGCTAGCACATCACAGCTGCTATTTTATTGAACTTTACTGCCTACAATAGTTCTTCCATTACATCAATTATATCTCAAATAGGGCAGCTCGGAGGAGCTTAGAAAAAGCCCCTCACAGGATGTGGTTTAAAAACCAAACATATTTTGGAAATTAGCAATTATTTTGAAGTGTGTAATCTTTCTTTCATCAAATCATTAAATTAGAAAAGATTTCTAATTAATAATCACTGTTTTTATCTTGAAATAGTATTTCAGACACTATAAATGTCAAAATGACAAAATCAGAAAACGGGTCAGAATTTGTCCAAACACAATGTTTCCTTTCTGTCAGCTTGTTTGAGTGGAATCTGAAGGATGCTAGACTTGCTTTTGACACTGCTTTCTTTCACTAGTTCATTTGAGATTGGGTGTTATCCAAATAGTTCTCCTACAGTCCCCATATTTGTCTTTGTGAGCGTGTGCCACGTCTAAAACAGCTAATTATCTCCAGCTGTGCTTTTTCAACATTTCCACAAATACTGTACAAATAAGGGTGTGAGGCTCTTCTTTTTCATCAACTGGTCAGTGAAAGAAAACCATCAGCCTTTGGAAAATTACACGAACTAGATACAGCTTTACACTTTTATTTGTGTGATTTAGTTTTTTCTATATTTTCGTAATTTTCTTTTTTGTCATTTGTAAGAAATATTTTAAATACATTGATAAATCCTATAAATTTACATATAACACTTAAATTAACAATGAAATTAATTAATAGCAAAAAAAAAGAGTTAAGAATTAAAAATAAATGTAATATAATTTAATATCAAAATTATGGTTTTAGCAGTACAATCGAGAAGATCAAGACCTCAAATGGGATAGACTCTTGCTGTTTTTAAAACCAGATACTTTCCATGTTAGGCTAGTTTTATAATACAGATCAGGCTATCTAAAATATCTTGTAGATCTCAAAAAAACAAAAAAAAAAAACAATTGTGCCTTTGCGGTTTTTGTCGTGTGTCTTGAAGTGTACCGTTTTTATGGCAAGTGGCTTCTGTTGTGTTTGCTCTATTCCAGTAGGCTGAGTACACACGACCCAACCCTGATCTGATTCTTCACAGAAAGCCATCTATTGTCTGACTGTTTTATTTAGGATCAAGAATTTATTACAAGAAAGATTTCCAAAAATTTCACTTACGTCTCACTTCCAGTTAAAACAGTTTATCAATGTATTTGTGCACAGAACAGTCAATTAAAGCTCTGAACCTGACCCAGTTCTGTTAACATGTTTCTGATGAACACTGTGCTAACAGGAGAATTGGACAGCCGTCTGAACTATGATACATTCCTCACTTTATTATTACAGCACAATAGCAGAGCTCATTTTGTCCTGTTTAATGTTTAGTGTTTGTTTAACACTGGCAGTAAAGGCCAGAGGGCACAGGAGGAGACTCATTGTAATGTACAGCTGTGTTTGCCAAACACGTTCAATAATCGTCAAGTTGGGTGACACCAAAGAGGTTATCAGCTTCTTATCGCTGTCTGACGTGATGCCACTGTCCAAGCAATGCTTTGCCAAGACTCTTTGATTGAGAAATCAAGATTATTTAAGTATCTTACATGTTAATGTTAGAGTTGAATCGGTCAAGAATGCTGACATTTGATAAGGCATGATAATAAATTAAAGAAACTGTGGCATTAATGTTATGAAAGGTAGAGTTAAATGAATTAATAAATTAAATGAATATATTTCACGATGGAAATAAGCATTTCTCCATGAAAAAAAATAAATAAATTGATAAAATATGATTTTAAAAAATGTAAATGTTAAAATCTAATGAAAATTGTAAATACAGATGTTTACATACATTTAAAAAATATATACTGTATAATAACGATAATTAAAAAAACAATAATTCTGAAACCTATAAATGCATTGTCTGTAGGGGTAATTCATCAAAAAAAATTAAACAATTAAAAATTGTACAATATGTACAATTTAACTCTCTACCATTTAATTCCATTCTATTTAAGTGTGTAAAAACAGAAAATCACTGAGCTCAACCAACACTTTAGGGGCGTAGATCAAAATCGTAATGGCTTCAAATAAAAAAGTAGGATTCGCACTCACTTGTATACTTCTTAATGATTTTTTAGATTTTTTATTATTCAAAAAGCAGAAAATAGCTTATATCAAAATCATTAAGAAGCATACAAGTGAGTGCAAGTTCTGTTTTACTTGATAAAGTTTCCTGTTTGCTCAATTTAAAAGGCTAGTTCACACAAAACTGAAAATTAGCCTGTCTTTTACTCACCTTTGAAGCATCAGCATTTTTGCTTCGAAGGCGAGTAAAAGCTAATTTTCAGTTTTGCATGAACTAACCCAGATTCATTACTGAATTGCATACAACCTTCTTTGAGTTAGCGTATTAATCCCTAAAACCTTTAAAAAAGATAGACCTTGCACTTCTGCGTCTTTTGGTGGTTTGGAAGATTTTAGATGTCAGAATATATACTCTTTAATTACTGCACCACTGCACGTACAGACCTGCACATCAATCAAGCCTAGAAATAATGTGTCTTTGACTCAGTGTCGCTTTTTGCTGTTGTTTTAGTGTACATCTCTGTTTAAATGTTTAATCAACCTGCCAACAGATTTTTTGTTTTTATTCACCTAAAGCATCTCTTGGCTCTTTTACAGTCAGTCTCGAGGACATTGATTCGGTGCGATATGGTCGTCAAACTGAAGGCCTGCAGAAGTACACTGACTCCTCGGTGGACGACCGCTGCCTCTCCATCATCTTCAAAGGTCGACGGAAGAATCTGGACTTGATCGCTTCATCTAAAGAGGAGGCCAAGCAGTGGGTCAACGGTCTGGAGAAGGTCATGGCTAGAATGCACAGCCTCAACCGACAGCAGAACAGTGAACAGTATCCTTGAACGTCCATTCCTCAGAGCCTGCTCTCTGAACACATTTGTCAACACTGATGTAATTAAAGGAAAACATTGATTTAACATATTTAGGTTACACGTCATTTCAAAGTGACATATATTTAATATAAGCTTAAGGTTAGGTTTCAGTTAAAGGATGGTTGCTTTATAGTTTATAATAGAATTTTATATATAATTTACTGTTATTATTACATATTACATTACAAATAAACATAATATGTGTAAATGTCACCTTAAAGCTCTATGTGTAAAGTGTGCTGTGTGTATTTATTGTGTGTGTGTGTTTATATATATATATATATATATATATATATATGTATGTGCGTGTGTGTGTATACATAGTAGAACCTGATTCTCCTGAGTTCGACGTGTTCCTTGGTCAGCATCTTTGTTGACCCTGGAAAAACATTGTGATTAGCCAATCAAGAACCAGTTTATAGTTTTTGTGAAGTTTAGGCTTACAATCAGTGTTTGGTGCTTGTACACCAGTGTCATTCATCTATCATTAAATCTGATTTTAGACCGAATCGAACATTAAACTCAGAAAAATCAGGACATACACATGCATGTATATTTTAAAGAAAAATGTTAAGCTTATATATTAATTAATTATATGTATATATAATATAAATTACATTAATATAAAAATATACATATTAATATTTAAAAAACATGCTGTATAATAAATATACACAGTGCACACGTTATATTATGCACATATAGATTGTTTGACAAAACTAGTAATAATCATTGATATATTAGAAGTAGATAAGATCCCGAGAGAAAACTGAAATATTCAGTCCTTACATCAGACACAAAGCTGGATCTATGATTGCATGCGCAAGGCAGACAAGAACGCAGACAACAAAATGTCCTTGAAGGAGTTGAAGCATTTCTTACGTCAGATCAATATTGAGGTGGCCGACAGTTACGCTGAGATGCTCTTCAGGGTGAGAGGCAAATAATAAATATATTGTTTGCATTGTAACTTGTGTAAGCAGCATTTAGCTTTTTGTTTAATCAGAGTCTATTAAGTTATTTATTATGCTTTTAAATTGCTTTTGAGCTCACTGAAATTTTCAAAGAAAGTTATTGTTGGTAACTGCTTTTGATGGTCAGTTTTTATTTTTATTTTTTGCTATTTAATATTGCAGAAATGTGACACATCAAAATCAGGCACTCTGGAGGGATCTGAGATTAAACAGTTCTATGACTTATTGACTTACCGTGAGGAAATTGATGTGATTTATGGGAAGTACACTAGTACTAATGGACAGATGAGCACCGATGACCTGCTGAACTTTCTCCAAACTGAGCAGAGGGAGCCAGTGTCTTTGGAGTATGCAAAGAAGCTTATTGAGAAATATGAGATGGATGGGACAGGTAAGCACACTTAAATTACCAGAGGAATACATCAGATTACTGTTAAAGTCATTGCAGACTGAGTCTGAAATTTTTACATGTTAAAAAATAAATACAACCTCATGTTGTGTCAGTCACATTTAAACACCGCCTCCAAAGCTTTTGTCCATCATAAAAAATTCGGAGCAGGTTCGATTTTCTGCATTTTCTCATCTGTAGCAAGCATTTTGATATGAAAAAAATAACAAATATGGAAAAAAAAAGTAGCAGGTTTATCATCTAACATGCAGGTTTATCATTGTTTGTAACAAAATATAAGTAACATATTTTTACAATACATTTTAGTGTAATACCGCGTTTTTTAATTTACCCAGCCAAACAGAACAAGTGCATGAGCAAAGATGGTTTCCTGATGTACCTGAACCATGAAGAAGGCTCCATCTTTAACCCGGCCCACAAACCTATATACCAAGACATGCATCAGCCACTCAATCATTACTTCATTTCCTCTTCCCACAACACCTATCTGATGGAGGACCAGCTGAAGGGCCCTAGCAGCACAGAAGCCTATATCAAGTACGAACATGTCTGCTTTCACTAGAAGTCTCAACAGCTATGCATTAACACATTAAGCTTTCATCCATAAGCAGTGTGAGAAATGGTTGTTGTCTTTCATAGAGCGCTGATGAAGAGCTGTCGCTGTGTGGAACTGGATTGCTGGGACGGTGCAAACGGAGAGCCGGTCATTTACCACGGCCATACGCTCACATCCAAAGTGCTCTTCAGAGATGTCATCAAGACCATCAAAGAATATGCTTTCAAAGTGAGTGTAAAACGTGGTTAACTAATAACGCCCACTGCTTTTCAACATGAATTATCAAGAAAATAATACATTATTTATTTAAGAAAATATCACAAAACAATAAATAAAGGCCATTATTTCAAAAAACGACGAGTCTGTTCAAACCCTTGCATTTTGATATTACTGGCTGATTTGAGGAGCGAAACGAATAAAACTCCTAGTACGTACTTTTTTTCAGAAGAAAAGGAGGTTTGTATGTGTCCGACAGTCCAAGAAGCTTTAAAGCTTGACAGACAATTTGATTGGCTATTTTTGGCCTGTCAGTCATTTTTCTGTCATGAGGTGAATTGGATTTTCTGATGACTGAGAACAGCAGCTTTGTGGGTGTTGAAAAGCTTGTGTTTCTTTGCTGCACTAGACCTCAGAGTATCCAGTGATCCTGTCTTTGGAGAACCATTGCTCCATAGAGCAGCAGAAGATCATGGCCCGTCATTTAACCTCCATCCTGGGCAGCGCTTTGCTCACTCAACCCCTGGGGCATCAAATGCCCAACACTTTTCCAGGACCTGAGGTTAGACCACTAAAAATAACATACTTGGATGTTGCTACCACTGCACTGTAAAAAATATGTTCAAAATTTCATACTTAATTCATTGCGTTATTTGTCTTTTTTTTTTGCAATTGCTTGTGAAATTTAATCGAAATATGGTTACATACAATAAAAAATAAGTTTCTGCACCATTTTCTTTTTAGTTCTTGTTCTATAAAGTAATGATATGTGTAAAACTGCATAGGATAGCTGATTCCACATATCGCCACTTGGTGGATAACAGAGACAGCTCTCTCTAAAGCTAAACCAGCTCCATGACCTAAAATCTCTTTTCACCACACCCCTCTTTCCTCAGATGACTTCCTTCTCATCTCTGCAATCTTCCTGTTTACTATTGTATCCATGAATTCAAATAGCTTAAGACCGAGGAAGTGATAATCAGTAAAGCCATGATTACATGGAGAAACTTTTTTTTTTTTTTTATCGTAACCATTTATCACTTCCTGATGATTCACCAAAACACACACCAAGCTTTTGAGCTGCCGTCTGAAAGGCAAATGACAAGACGGTACAAGTTCAGACAGGCTGGATTCAAAGTGCTTGTTTTGGTTGTGAGGTGGGAGGGGCTTCTGAATTATGTCACATTGGAATCCACACAGCTGGAGCGGTTTTGAATCTTTTCCTAACCATGACCTATTTGAATTGAGTTTTAGCCCCGAGCTTTGTCTCATACTGAGAAGTTCTGCCAGTTTCTCTGAACGACACTATGGCAGGATGGTTATCAAAGGTGATTGTAGTATTACAGCCTGAGGGCGGCACAGCCTTGAATTCCCATCCTCACATAAACGCATGTAAGAAGAGAAACAATAGTAAAGCATCATCTTTCAGTTCCATTTATAATATGTGAAAGGTATCTAGAATTTCTCTCACGAAACATCAACCTATCCTGTTTTTTGAAATATCTCTTATGCTCATCAAGGTGGTTATTTAATACAGTTGTATTTTATTGCATTTTAAAATAGAATTTATTTCTGTAATGCTGAAGCTGAATTTTCAGATTCACATAATCTTTCAAAAATGCTGATTTAGAAACAATTCTTCCTACGATTAACTAATATTTGTGTGTGTGTGGATTCTTTGATGAATATAAAGTTATACAAAGTCTTTACTGTAACTTTTGATCTTTTTTATGCATCTTTGCTGTATTTTAACGTAAATAAAGACTTCACAAAACGTTCTGAACAGTAGTGTGTATAAAATATTCAGTGCATAATCAGATCTAATTTTCAACAAAGAGTGAAAATATATTTGTGTCTTCTTTTTATGTTTGTAGGAGCTGAAGGGACGTTTTCTGATCAAGGGCAAGCGTTTGAACAAACTGGATGCGGCGTTCAACAACAACACCTCTGAGGATGTAGACAGTGTGTCTGAGGAAGATGAGGCTGCTGAAATCAAAGAGGGTGAACCAAAACCCACAGGAAAGGTATGTAAAAACCATACAGTCATTCAGAGAATTTAAGTGCTACAAAATTAAAGTGCCCCTATTATGGGTTATGAAAGGTTCATATTTTGGTTTTGGGTGTCCTAAACAACAGGCTGACATGCATGCAAGGACAAAAGACATTTTAATTTTCTTTTAATATGCATTTATTTTTCCTTATTTGTTTAGTGACTCCCAAATGATTCTTTCAATGGTTCATGTTTCCAAACTCCTCCAGTGATTGAAAGCTCAAAATCCACAATAGGAGCGCAAACACCACATACACTATTTAAGTAACATTGGCAGAAAATATTATCAAATTAATAAAATATTTAGAATCTAAAAATTTATCTCGGATCCTGGCTGAAGTTTATTTTCAGGCCACTGCATTTATTTTTAAATGCAAGCTAGAATACAAACTTAAAATAAGTACACACACTTAGGGCTGCGTGGAGTATATTTGCATACACAAAGCTGCGGTAGATAAGGTTAAGTTCAAATCGGCACACTCGGCTGTCACAGACATTCCCACAAAAACCCCATTCAAATCACAAGACAGACATCAGATTTGTTCGGCTTCATTGACATTCCTTTGCATGTGCGAAGTTATGCCCAACTGTAATTAAACTCTATTTTTGATTACATTGTAGAGTTCCAAAAAGATCAAGCTGGCTAAGGAGCTGTCAGACCTCGTGATCTACTGCAAGAGTGTCCATTTCAGAAGCTTTGAGCATTCACGAGATAACCAGGCTTTCTATGAAATGGCCTCTTTCAAGGAGAGCAAAGCAATGAACCTTGCAGATAATTCAGGTAAGCCAAAGCATTGCTAACTTGCCCTACAAATACGTCAAACTAAAAACAACAAAAAAATTAAAGGCCTGAAATATTATGTTGCCAGATATACTCTATTAATAAATCTTTGATGATTTCTTGAAGGTACGGCATTTATTCATCACAACATGGATAAACTGAGCAGAATCTACCCAGCTGGCTCCAGAACAGATTCATCCAACTACAGTCCAGTAACACTGTGGAACGCCGGCTGCCAAATAGGTGGGATATTGCATGATATGCATCTGATGCAGTTCAGAAAGCCTGTTTATAATTTACCTGTGCTGCCATACACCACTTAATCTGTTTTTATCCCTCGAATTGTCTATAGTGGCTCTAAACTTCCAGACTCCTGGTAAGGAAATGGATCTGAATCAGGCCCGCTTTCTACCTAATGGAAAGTGTGGCTACATACTCAAGCCAGAGTTTCAGAGGGACCCGGCCTCACAGTTTGACCCCAAGAACCTCAGTGTAGGCCCCTGGCTGAAGAAAAAGGTCTTGCATGTCATGGTGAGATAATAATAAAAAACTATATTGCCTGATACAATGATACTGGCTGATACAGTAAATAAAATAAATGATTACATTAAAAATAAAATCAGTTTTTATATTAGATTTTTTTTATTTATTAAAACATAAGTGTATCTTTTCATTTTTTTAATGAAAAATTACTTACCAAAAGCTAAAGTATAAATCTAATCATTTTAAATGCTACAAGTGAATTTAAGAATCACATATATTAAAAATTAAAAATTAATATTGATTTTGAGGTTTGCTAATGATTATGTTTAACAGTGTTATTCTGGCTGATACAATGAATAAAATAAATTAAGGAGTACATTCAAATAATATATGTGCATATGCATATGTGTGTATATACATTTAAATAACATTTAAAATATATAAAATCCAATCATTTGAAATGCTACAAGTAACTTTTGGGCATGATAACAATATAATATACATTCAGAAGTTTTGAATATTCATTTGGCTGTTACAATAAATTAAATAATACTAAAAATAAAATATATTAATAAATATATTAAAAATAAAATCTTTTAAATAAAGTTCACCAGTAAAAGCTGAAATCCAATTGTTTTAAATTGCTACAAGTGAATTTAGATTGACTTGTAGAATATCTTATTAAATTATCACACTGATCATTCATCCCTAAACCAATCCAAGCACAGCAACCAATTCCTGTATGTGTCTGTTCAGATCATCTCAGCCCAGCAGCTGCCTAAGATCAATAAAGACAAGCAGAGTTCCATCGTGGACCCTCAAGTCAGGGTGGAGATCCACGGTGTTCCCGCCGACAACGGCAGCAAACAGACAAACCACATTGACAACAACGGCAAGTGTCAAAAATCCATTTACACTCACGCATTTAACAAATGCTTTTTACTGAAGTGTAGGTCACTGAAGTGTTTTTTGTAACAGGTTTCAATCCGATGTGGAACACAAAATTCCAGTTCACTATTTACGTGCCGGAACTGGCTTTGGTGCGGTTTGTGGTGGAGGACTATGACGCTGCTTCCCACAATGACCTGGTTGGCCTGTACACTATTCCCTTCACCAGCATACAGAATGGTAAGCTATTGAAAATAAGCCCGAAATTGTTGTGCAGTTATTAAAAATGTGCTCACCGTAATCCTATCTTTGTCTTCAGGATACCGCCATGTGCCTCTGCTCACAAAGAGAGGAAACCTCATTCCTTCAGCGGGACTGTTTGTACACATCATGGTTCTTGATGCCTAATAAACTCTCATTCCCTTCAGTCATCGCAATGTGCAGATCACTGAACAAGACAATCAACTAAACTGTCCCCCGCATACACTTTTAGGATAAGATTTGGACCTTTCCGATATTCCTTGTGCTTTACTGGTTATTGGTTATTCAGTTTCGATGAACAGGTGGAGTAAAAAACAAAAACACACACACAACTAAAGACATAGAAAAATTCTACACATTCTTTGTCTTTTTTATATGAACTCAGGATACTAATGATGGACAATGAACCCGTGTTACCCCATATTACCAATACTGCATACGCTATCCGTTATTTTGTGATAAACATGTTCAGTTAGCAATAATAATCACATTATATAAGGATCTGAACAGTAGGTGAGTATAGAGTTATCTTGTCAGAGCAGATGTGTTGCACTATAAACATGTATAAAGTAAAAGAATGGAAAAAGCTATACATTCATAAACAGTAGCTGTGCTTTATATTTTATTATAAGTGGTATTTGTTTTGTATTCATTCTTTTTGGTATAAGGTGTTGCTCCTTTTCTAGAAATATTTTTATTTTTATGTTGTTCTTAACTTATCTAATGTGCCTTAAAGGAAAGTTGTTACACAGGCTCTTACTTCAGCAATATTAAGCCATAACAACATCTGTTTTTGATGTCCCGTTCTGACATCCTCTTAACAGGAAAAAACTGGCTTTACTGTCTCTAAAACGCTGTGACATTCAACTAGTGCCTTCATTGAACTGAATTAAACATCTCAGAAACACTTCTTGGTATACATTGTGTTTTTATTAGCACTAGAAGTCATTTAAGTCTTGTTCTACTGTATGTGACTGATATAGTTATTCTGGTGATACAATTGTGATGTTTGATATTAAGATATTTACAAAGCATTTCTATCAGGTCATATTAGCTTTTGAATGGAAACATAAATAGCCCAAAGAGCAAAATAATCAGGTCTGAAGATCAGACTGTATCTCATTCTAGCAAAACCAACTCAAAACAATCCTGCTTTCTTTTTAAGGTCGTTCTGACGCCATTTAGGCAGCCGCTGGAAATTGTCACGGGTGCATCCGAAGAGATTCTCAAACTCTGCATCAGTCAAAAATTCCTGAAATAAAGACAGTGTAGGAAAAAATGACCAGATAACCTTAATTTCGAGCTCTTATTTTTAAAAGACCAACTCTGAGATATGGAAGCTTATTTCTTTCAAATGATTCAAAAATAAACATTTTAGTTAAAATTAGTGCTCTCAAATGATTAATCGCATTCAAAATAAAAGTTTTACATGTGTGTATACTGTGTATATTTATTATGTATGTATATATATATATATATATATAAATACACGTATATATTTAAGACAAATGTTTATATATTAAATATATATAATATAAAATATGAGCATAAATATATAAAGGTACAAATGGAAATATATACTGTCTGTGTGAGTATTTATACATAAATAATAAATATACACAGAACACAGGTAAACAAAAACTTTTATTTTGGAATCTTATTAAGTAAGGAATAATTGACTCCAGACCATTGAATTATTAGAAAAACAACGCACACCCGAGGTGGTGATTCATATCCTGGCCGTGAACACCATTATTTTTGTAATAATTCAACACTAATTCTCGCTTGTGAGAAGTCAGGTTGTTTTTAAGTTGATATTACGGATAAAGTCATCAGAGTAACCTTAGCAATATTAGTGCATGGGCTATTTTAATGTATGTGCGTCTCTGAGAAGCCCATGTGCTTGCCGTACACAAAAAAAACTAATTTAGTGGCAAAACATGGAAATGAGCTGTCGTTTTTATCACACTGATTACTATATTTTGTGGGTTTTGGTTATTTTGCTGTTGTAAGCATAGACATGTATACACTGTATCTATAGTTGTAATAAGACCTTCGAAATAATAGAAAACATTTGGCAAAGTGATGAGACTGTCAAAGAGCTTTTTTTATCCCATCCCAGAAATACGCTTCCGTACTAAAGGTCTCAGTACCCACCTCTCGTTTTTCAGGGTCCACTCCTTGAGGCAGCTGATGTTGAGGAGTTTTAACTAGCTGCTCAGAATGAACCATCCCAGAAGGCTTTGCTCTGCTGGAAGACTGGTCTACATAAGCATTGGAGATGGAGGAGGACATCCTCTGACTATGAGACTTTATGTTCCCTGGACCTCCAGGAGCGCTGTAGCTCCCTCCACCTCCTCCCGTCTTCTTATTCAGGTTTGTGTTGTTGAGACTCTACAGGGAATGAGGTTATCGTGTTCAGATTTGCACGTAGGTGTGAAGCTCATATCGACATCTAAATGTAATTACATAATCATTTTGATCACATTAGATTAATCAATGTAAATGAATCAGGACAAGCATTTAATCAGTATGGTGAAAGCTTTTACCACAGTGATTTGCGAAATATCACCCATCTTGCTTTTCATCTCCTCATATGAAAGGCCTCCCTAGAATATAGAGTGAAACTGAAAAAATGTCTCTTGTGTAACATTAAGTCTTATGTGGTGTGATGATGGACAAAAAATATTTAAAGTCAACATGAAATTGCATTGGTAACCAACTTAACTCTCATGATATTTACGAGCAAATAATTCAGAATTTAGATTCTGATCTCACAATTATGACTTTCTATCTTGCCGTTCTAATTTTGTATCTCAGAATTAAAATTGTGAGATATAAATATAAAAGTGTGAGAAGAAAATTCTGAAATGTAAGAGAAAACTTGCAATGAAATTTTTTACCCCATGGAGGAAACAACCTTCCATAAATGTTTGTCAATATTTCAGAGAAAATCTGTATTATTATTATTATTATTATTATTATTATTAGAAGACAAAATTAAAAGAAAAAATTTTAACTATAAATAATAATAACTATACATAAATAATATTAATAATAAATAAATATTGAAACTTATTAATAATAAAATATTGAATAAAATATCTATTAAATTATTATTATAAATAAATAATAATTTAAACTTATAAATAACAATGAAGAATCAGGAAAATGTGTTTTTGCTTTCATGTTGAGGATGGATTATTAGGTGAGATCAACAAATGATTATGTGAACTGAACATCTCAAAATTTAGTTAGCTTGTTAGTGAATTTATTATGGATTACTGCCCCCTGCTGGACTCACGCTCCACTTATGAGTATCCCAAGCATTAAACCAGCCAGTGAAGGTGGGAGGCTCATAGCCTTGTTTAACAGTGGTGATGGGTGTCCCATGGTCCCGTCCGGCTGGGTGGCTTTTAAGATACTCCGCTGCACTGCTATAAGACTCCTGAGTCTCGTACTGGTTGGCTGAGTTGCCAATCCAAAGGAAAATCTAAGAGAGGAGGAAGAAGAGGGGTTTAAGGGATTGATATATAAGAGAAGGAGCTTTCTAACTTTGTAATGGCACAAACCCTCTTTGCAAAAGAACCCTTCCCACGCTCTTTTTCTCTCTTTGTAATTTAGTTGGTCACCAGTTTGAAAACCCTTGAGTTTAAGTAACGTAATACACAAAACAACCAGCAGTAAAGTTGTTTGATGCTATTTCTCTGCATATTTTGCATAATTCAGAACAACGCTGGCATTTCACCGCAGCCTCATGCAAAAGAAGCTGACAGCATGACCTCTAGCAGCCCACCTCCTCCCAGGTGTCTAGAAGCATGACATCATCCTCGTCCAGGTCATCCTGAGTGAAGTCAGCCACTTCTGTCATAAGGAATCGGCCTGTCTGATTGGAGCATTCAAACAGACGAGGTTCGTGAAGTGTCACTTCTTTCTCCAGTCTGGTGGGGATACAGAGGAAGTCAGTGGAAATGATTGACTGTCGTCAAGATTTGATCTGGTTTTATGGTTGTACCTCTTGTCACTGGCGTATGGAGCTTTCCCTCCCAAAGCTACCCAGAAGGCAGCTGGTTCCTGTCCTTCCATCACTATCTGCTTGTCCTGCTCAGAAAGCAAATCAGCTACGACTTTTCCCATTTCCCTCTCGTCTCCACTGCAGCCCTGTGAGAAACAGAAACACACACAAATAGAAAGAGAGATTAAAAAATATAACGAAGTATGTTTATCATGATTAATAAATTAATAAACTACTAGTTGTTTGTTTTTGATTGAAGTCTCTTATGGGATTTGGTGCTCAAGAAACATGCGTCATTCGGACTCTCTATTAAATTAAAACTCCACTGTTTTGTCATATTCCACTATGTTCTTCCCTCAACTTAGATGAGTTGATACATATCTCTCCTGTCTCCTGTTAATCGCTCTAGCATGCGGAGCCACTATGTTAGCGTTTAGCGTAGCTCCATTCATTCCTTAGGATCCAAACAGGGATGAATTTAGAAGCCAACAAACACTTCAATGTTTTCCCTATTTAAAGACGGTTACAGGACTAGTTACACGAGTAAGTATGCTGACACAAAATAAAGCGTGGTGATGTTTTTCATTTCAGTAAAATTATTTCTGAAGGATCATGTGACACTGAATACTGGAGTAAAGATCTTTTTTATTGCATTAATTATTTGATTGTTTTGATTATTCATAGCTTTAATTATTATATTTAATTAATTAGCATATATTTACTGTATATATATGTGACCCTGGACCACAAAACCAGTCTTAAGTCGCTGGGGTTTATTTGTAGCAATAGCCAAAAATACAT
>JAUMHE010000082.1:9325553-9352069 GCA_032359235.1 Enteromius mattozi
AAAGCTTATTTATTGAGCTTTCATATGATGTATACATCTCAGTTTTGTAAAATTTTACCTTATGACTGGTTTTGTGGGCCAGGGTCACATATATACTTATACTTGCCTTGCCATACCACAGGAAGACATTCTGATGAGTTTTGAGCAGAAAGACATCATTGGTGTTGAGAGATGTGGCTCGGGCGGGCACCTCTGTTGCTTTAGTGTTTATCTCATGTGTCCCTCTGACCTGGAAGAGTCTGGCACCAGGATCAGGGTTCACAACACCCGGTCTACCTGTCCCACCCTAATAAACATTCAACATGTCAATGAAAAAATAAAGCACTATAGTTTTTAGTATTTATTAATACATACTTAAAGAAAAAGTAAGTAAATCCATATAATACTCGAAAGAGGCAAGACATGACATTGATATATTCCATAACAGTGTACGCAAGTAAGTAAATAAATATTTGGTTACATGAAGATGGTAAATAATTCAGATCATTAATAATGTACAATTTAGAGTTATATGGCACAATCACCTCAAAAATGATGAGTCTGCCCTTAAAGATGGCCAGGAAGTGCCTGGGCTCTTTTCCCATGACCACTCTGACCTGTGTTGGGGCTCCATTGTATTTGTTATCCAAATTCACCGCCTGATAAGCACAGGCCGTCACCTCATCCTGTGTAGCATGGCGACCCTGGAGAACACATGCTTCATGTCATCGGATCTCCAATGTGTACATCCAGATTATAACATTGTTATAGCTTTTCGGCTCAATACATGTGAATATTTCTACACAATATATGTGTAGAGTTCAAATATTAGAAATGCTGCATTGTTTATTTTGTACCGTAGCCTCATACTGTAGCTATATAATGCATTTTATATACAAGTGGCTCCACATATTATGACATGAATGAACTTAATATCAGTGTTTATATTGTGTTGGAGATGGAGTATGCATGTTATGCTCTTCACCTGCCACATGTAGAGGATGTACTGTGGTTTGTTGGCTCTGTTGTAGGTGTACAACACTAGATAACAGTCTCCTCCATAGAACTGTCCATATGTGCTTGGGTTAACCTCCTTCAGTTCAAGATTCTCAATGCGCCAAACCTGAACACAAAAAAGCAGATATTTGTCTTTTGTGGAATGGTAACAATTCCGAACTTTCGAGTTCAGGTATTATTTTGTCAGACCTGAACATGTCCTGAGGCGTCATCCACCATCCGCTCCTGAGCAGCCAGCTTTGGCTGAGCGTGAAGCTCCATGACGTCAAACTTCACCTGATCCACTTTAGCTGCAATAACAGGTGTGTATACAACCAGTCTGATGAAATCACATATGATTCATATACTAACATGACAATGCTGAAACATCTACACCCTCACATGAGAAATAATGCTAAATGATGAATCACCTATCTTTCCTACTGAGTGCATCTTTCCCAGTCCTTGAGTTTGACCTTTTTCTTTCCAGGACTTGAAGAGATGTTTAAACATAGCAGATTCTCCTCCTTCACTCATGACCTCCACTTTTGTGTTGGATGGATAGTTCTTCGCTTTTATAAAGCCCTTGAGGGATTAATATTTGTGTGCACCGATTATGACACTTATTAAGTAAATGTACTACTTTGCAAAATAATACTATGAAAACACAGATGCTTACAACCGCCCGACTCAGTGCTGAGTGTCTTTCTTCATCTGATGCTGCTTTTCCTTTCCAGACCATTACTGAGCTGCCACCTTGATCTAAAATATAGCAATCCTGAAAACAAAACATACATCAAAGATTAATCCACAGATAGCTGTGCAGCATATAATGATACTGTGGGTGTTTTGGTAGACATCATGTCTCTCACAGAGGAAGTCAGCAAATCTTGGGTTAGTGGACTGGCAGCCACTTCCTGTACCAACAGCTGACCACTGGCATCAGACACACTGAGAATAACAGAATCATAATTAAGAGGAATGATTTCATTAGATGTTAGTTCTGAATTATCAGTCATTAATATCATTATTAGAAACATCAAATAATCATGAAAGAGTGACAGACAGACAGACAGATAGATAGACAGAAAAATAGATAGATAGATAGATAGATAGATGGACAGAAGACAGACAGACAGACAGACAGATAGACAGACAGACAGACAGACAGACAGACAGACAGACAGACAGACAGACAGACAGAGAGATAGATAGATAGATAGATAGATAGATAGTTCATACTGGTAGAGTTTGACGTTGGAGGTCTGGTTTGGGTCTGGTTTATCATCAGGGATTGGCTCTTTCAGGTGTACAGTCCTCTGACCTAAAACAGAAACCATGATCTTCATCAGCTCAGGAGAGGCTTCCTCCTGCCCTCCCTCAATCACACCAATCTGAGCACGGCCTCCACGCTCCCGGTCCCTGATGTCCTGAGCCAGCAGAACAGCCTACGAAACAACAGAAGATATCAATACATCATTTTATTATATATCCAGCACAGTATCTTCCCCCGTTTCTTTAATTACCTTTAATTTTTCTTGTCTGTTGCTTTGAGGACCATTCCATTGTATTATTGCTTTTCCCAAGTCTAGCAGGAATATGTCCCCTAGATTAAAACTGTTCCAGGAAGTCTCCACCTGCAGACACACACACACACTGAAATTCTCTTTGTGGGGTGTGCAATATTTAACTTCCTGATTCCTTCAATAGAGAAACATCAGAGTACATGAGGACAGCAGTGATGCAGAGACAAGATTCTTGACCTTCTTGCACATTAAATTCAATCATTTAAAGTCTGACAGCTTTATTTACTGATCCTCTTAATGTTGGCCCTTCACCTGCAATATAAATATCTGTTCACACAAAGTGAATTGCATTGCAAATTTTCTAACGTGCTTTGACCACATGTATAATCCAATTCCATCTTATGTTTGTCTGTCTGTGTTCTGTAAAACAAGAGTTTTCATTTTGGGGTCTTTATTTTTCTGTTTCTTTTTTATTTATTAATTATAGCAAATATCAACTAAATATTTATAAAGTGAGCCTTCACTGTTGTAGTGATTGTGATTGGAGGTGCCTAATGCAGCAGTTCACCTCTCTTGCAGTCACTTGTTTGGTTCCTTTGACGTGGAGCAGGCGCTGAATGTTATACATATTGGTCTCCACATGTGAGAATCCTGATCCCACACCTCCTTTCTTATATCTACAGGAAACAGGAAAGTGTAGACATAATCAAACCATCATGGAACTGGTAGGAGCAAGCCAACGTGTTTTTATTTCACTCACATGAGGCCATTCTTGAAGTAGCCTTTGAATTTAGCCGATTCACTTCCCTGGACTTCCCGATGTTGAACTGGACTTCCGCCGAGACACTCATCCAGTTGGGTCACATAGATGGCTGCCGCTCCCTGCTCGTCCTGAGAGGAAGCGTTGCCTATCCAGTAGTGGATGTCACTGGATTGTGTGGCGCTGTTGCTAACCTGAATGACAGACAGACAGACATGTGCTCATACATGTGCTTAAGAACATTGGTATCGTTAGTAATAATAAATTAAGAATTTAAAAATGATAGAATGTTAATAGAAATAAAAAAAAATACATTAATTTAATATTATGATTAATTGCAATCTATTTTATTTATAATAATTATTTTTTATAATAATATTTCTATATAATAATATATTTCATATAATTATGAAAAATATATTTTTAATAAAATAAAACTTCCATAATGTTAACTTCCTTTGTGTTCCAAAGGACATACATTTTAGTCATTTTTTGTCAACAGGAGCACTTTAAATACTTTAGCAATTCTTTCTAAAAGCACTATTTAAAATGAAATAAAGAGTATAATGTGAATATGATCGAATACCAGATTACTTACATTCAGAATAATGTAGCAGTCACCTTCAAAAAAATTTCCATATGCTTGCTCTGGTACAGGGACCATTTTCAATTTCTGAAAAAATATAAACCGGAATAATATATATATATATAGAGAGAGAGAGAGAGAGAGATATTATAAAATCATGAAAAATATTACATTCGACTCTCAAAAATTTCCTAAATTGTGAAAACAAAAGTGATGTCTTACACTGATGGTCCAGATCTGCAGGCCGGGTTTTCGCTGAATGTTTTTTAACACATCCTGGGGTTCCGTCATTCTGCTGGATTCTGAGAAGAAATAACGCTCAAACTTTTAGTTGTTAATTAAATTTTGCAGACATGCAAGAAATCTTTTGTCCAAAAATTTCATTTTTTAAAGGTGCTTCATCACTCCTAACACCGAGTGACAGAGAACAGATGGTTTATGAAAGAATGATGAAGAGAATATGTGGAAATTTAGTGTATCCCTCTAGAGAACCTGTACCACTAAACATCATTGGCCAGCACTATGGCAACAAATGGATTTCACTTTATTTTAATAACATGCTCAGGAAACACAAATACTACTGAGCAACAGAAATGCACACCAAAAAAACAAAATTTTAACAACTCTGGAGTCATACAATGACCAAAATGTCTTTGAGATGTTTCATCATCCGTGTCCAGCTAACGACTTTGCTTCAGAACACATTTAAAATGCAGATTCAGGCAAGCTGTGAATCTTATTAGGACAAATAGCCTGCAAATAAGCAGGAAAGCACAAACAAACAACAACTACACATCAGCAACCAGTCCTCTCTCATAAAACTCAATGCTAACAGTGAAAAGAAACGCTGACCTTTCATAATCACAGCACAGCTGTTGCTAAGAAACTAGGGCGCGAGAATATTGACTGAAATATAGTGTGGAGGGTGGAGCATGAACACAAATATCACACAGAACAATCTTAGGAGGATGCAGAAGACAGTACCTAATAAACTAATACACCAATTCAACATAAATACGGAATCGGGAAATGGTATTTAGAGAGAAAATAGGCAAACTAAAGCACAGCTGTATGTTGGTCATACTGTATGTATATATATATATATATATATATATATATATATATATGATACAGCCTCAACAGCATTTAATCTTTCACGTGATCATATTACATTAATAACATTCATGATTGCTTTCTGATAAACAGCTCATTGCTAAAGAAAAACACTATGCACTGTACAAGCACTTCGTATTTAATAGTTTTGTGTGCTTTCTGTCCTGAATGACTGGTTTTCCTTTCTATTGACAAAGCTTTTCAAACAATAGTCAGCACAGGCTTTTCCATAAATCCTAATCAATGACAAGGATCGGTCTCATATTTCCCCGTTTGAGTTTAAAAATGCAGAATCCTTCTTTAGATACGACAAAATTATACATTTATGTTCCAAATAATATCTAATCTGCAATATAACGCAGTAAAATTTCCATCAACGAGTCATTAGGAAATTTGCTTGCATTGCAAAGTAAAATATACATAACTTTTTTTTATGATGTAAAATTCGAGCACATACTGTATCATAATTATGATTATATAACATGTCCTTCAAGGACTGATACGTATGCATAAATAGGTTTTTCTTACCTGTATGCCTCGAACAGAGGTATCGTTGAGCGTAGTAATGTATTAATGAGTTATGACGAATCTCTTTGAGTGGTTTCCTCTCCCTCTGTACATTGTTAATGTGTGCTGATCAGGGAAGGGCTTGTATCTGTCCAGCCCTACAGGTGAGAACACACCTTAATACCCACACAAGACTTTATATGGACAAGAACAGGAGTTCCTTTTGACCTCTTACTGTACGTACATAACCCCACATAAATAAACCTTTAGAAACAAACCAACACAAAAGCCATTAACTGAAGGCTACAACTACACGTGTGTCTGTTGCGTAATTCCAAAATGATAGAAATCAATACATTTAAGAATTTAGAATGTAGACTTTATTTTATTTTAGAAGTACCAAAACAATAGGAAATAACCCTTTTATTTAGAAAGGATGCATACAAGTGACAGTAAAGACATTTGTAATATTAAAAGTCTATATATATATATATGCATTATTATTTATTATATATAATTTCAGATAATATTTAGATCACCATATATACCGTATATATATATATATATATATAGAAAAATGTGTGTGTGTGTGTGCGTGTGTGTGAATTATATTATAAAAATGTTTCTTAAACAACAAATCAGCATATTAGAATGATTTGTGGAAGATTATGAGTCACTCAAAACTAATATTTAAAGTACAAAATCAAGTAATGACTGCTGAAATTCTGCTTTGGCATCATAGGAATACATTGCATTTTAAAATATATTAAAATATAAAACAGTTACTTTAAATTGTAATAATTTTTCACCGTATTATAGTTTTACTGTATTTTGATCAAACAAAAGCAGCCTTGATAAGAATAAAAGACGTCTTTTAAAAAATGTTTAAGCTGATACATTTTACAACCTCCAATTTTTGAATGGAAAGAACAAGCTTGTTTCAAATTGGTTGAGACCAGAAAAGTAGGATTTTAATATAAAAATAATTTAGCCAAAACATATCATAGTTCACTCTTCCCCGTGTAAGAATAACTTGGTCAGTGGCCACTCTTTTTCAATACAACGTACAGACTTTCCAGAATGAAAAAAAAAAAAAGTATCTTAAGTTTTCCTCAATAATCGAATATTTTCAATAAATCACTGTATTCAGGTGTGAATTATCCAGCTATTTAAAGCTGCTGTATGAGCGGGTTTTTTTTACCTTGAAATATCACATTTAATAAGGCAAAAGGATTCGGTTTCTTTCCCACGCTTCTCCAAACCTCTCTTCTAGCGAGTTGCAGTTTCTGTCATTCTTCTGAAGAGGATTTCATACATTTGTTTTGGCAATGCTCCTACACTGAAAGGTTTTGATCCAGATTTTTTAGCGTTTTGTACGTGACTTTTCTTTGTGTTTTAAGGATGCTTTCTTTGGTTTATTTGACTATTCAAAAGAAAATACAGGGAAATATTACATAATCAACTTATGTCTTTTGTTAGCTAAATTCTTCATTCATAAAAGTTTACGGGCTCCAAACCTCTATTCTCTTTATTCAAAATTGACTTGGATAAATATGTGGAAACTATCCAGAGTTCCACTAATCTGAAAGCTGTGAAAACTGTAACCCTGTATTCTTATTCTTTCCAGTATTTTTATTTTTGTCATTATGTATAAGTATATTTGTACTGTTTCATTGTATCAAAGGTACGAAATTTCACCAAAAAGATGGATTGCTTTACAGCACTGATATATTTACGACAGTGAATTCCTCTCACTTAACTATAGGGGGCTCTAAAGTCGAAAACACACAAAACTACTTACAGTTGCTTTAATTATTAGTGAAAAATTACTTTATGACTTAGAATAAGTCATACGCCATGAGTCATACGGACTACTTTTATGGAGTTTTTGCATGCTTATTGAAGCTTGAAAGTATCAGTCCACGTTAACTTGAAAAAGAGACCATTATTGATATTTGTTTTGTGTTTCACAGAAGAAAGGAAGGCATAGGCTACGCGTTTGGAACATGAGAGTGAGGAAACTCTAACTGACAGTTCATCAACTTCACCATGAATAAGGAATGCCCTTCATTATCACATATTCTCTCAGTTATATAAAACAAATTGGTTTGAAGTTGGTGGAGGTCAGAGAGACTCTCGCGTCTCTCTCCTGCTCTGGATTCCCCTCACATCAGCTCTGCGTCTCAGCTCTTTCACGCTCGGATCACAAGGAATGCTTCAGACGGGAACGCCACAGACACTCAGGAGAGCCAGAGAGAGGAGACAGTGATTAATCTCTTCCACTCCAGCAGATGGGGAGAAAGAGCGAGCGAATCCCCTGCGAGAGGCTCTTGGACAGATATCAGAGGCTTCCTATGGCAAACGGCCCATCAGCCACAAATAAAGATAAGTAAGCTGCAAAATGGTGCTTCATTAAGGTTTAGAGGCTTCACCTTAATTGCAGGCCAGAATTAAATTCCGAGGGAGACGGAGCTGTTTGGCACTCAAACCATTGTGTGTGCAAAAAAAAAATAAAAAAATCAGTAAAGGCATTTATAACAAGAAACAAAAACTTGTTTTCTGAGTGGTAACAGCAGATTTACTGATTAAAAAGATCTATATTGTATAACAAAAAATTATTTAATTTTTTTTAATGTAATCTTTAAAGATTGGGATGTTTTTCCCACCTCTAACTAAAAAAAATCAGAAAATATTTCACTTTTTTCTTCATTTCCACCCTCTCAAGGGTCTGTTGAAACGGAACACTTTTTTCTCTTTCCCACAATTTAATTTTCTCTCTTCAGTGTCAAGACATTTAAATTCAAACAATAAAAAGCATTTGAGTCAATGTGAGGGATTTGAGTTCATGCAAAGAAACTGGTTGGGGAAACAGGGTTTGGGTAAAACTAATTATGGTTGTCCCAATGTCATTTACCAGCCGATTAGGTAATCAGTGTTTATGAAGCAACACATGTCCAATGCAATATGTTAGTGGTACAATAAACAATGACTTTTTCTTGCATTTAACACTGCATAATGAGCAACCTTTAGGGATTTAAGAGTACCCACTAAGGCATACACACACACACATACATTCATGACAATAGTAAAGCAAACAGATATGACTCATTTGAGCAACCCAACATGAGAGAGCTCATATTCAGCTGTTCCTTTCATTCACCATTCCAGAGACACCTTAGGCAAACATTTCTCGGACAGCACCCAAATTCAAAAAGTAATTTTATACTCTAAAACACACAGCGCTGTTTTCATTTCCAAGTAAAACACACAATGCATAAAGCTCAAGGTCATGCGATTCACAGAGGTTCCCAGATACCATATTTGGATATTCTGAAGTTAATAATCGAGATCAGGAAATTCTGACAGCGCAAATACATTGTAAAATGTGTCGAATCAAATTTTGGTCAGTCAAGAGAAATTATTTTTAATTAGTTACACCAACAAAAGAGTCAGTACAGGTCAAGCTATTTTACTTTATACTTTTACAGTATAAACTGAGACACAAAGACAGGGCTTAACCCAAGCCAGGATTAGGACATGGTTAAATGAAATTAATTTTTATAAACATGCCTTAGAAAAAGCATTACTGGTGTGCATCTTGAGACAAAACAAAAGCACTGACGTGCTCAGATTTACGTTTTAGTCTAAGACTAGGCTTAAGCCTCGTCTGTGAAACGGGGGGGAAAATGTTTGTAAAATAATGCACAGACTATCTTACCTTTCTCGAGCTCCAAGGTGAACAGATGATTCAATAATGTAGAAATGCACAGCTGACTACATATATTTCTATGACTAAAAAAAAGAAAATACCTGCTTTTCCCTAAGTTTTACAACCAAAAATGACTCTTCACTGTCACCAAAATGGCCTTTTGGTTGCTGCTCTGTAAGTGAACTGCTTAAAGTTCGTGGCAAATCATGCAGCAAACTAACAGAGCGCTCAGAGTTTGCTCATTAACTACATTTCACACTCCCCACATTTCTGACCACTCCATTCTTTCCACAAAATCTTGCTGAGAAAAACCGAGCATATTTAAATTCACTGTACTGTAAAGGTGGTGTACAATGGGCTTATTGTGTGTAATCCGCTCATGACTTCCCAGCATCCCTTTAGAACTTAATCAAGTGCAATGCACACAAATAGACAAAAGCATGTGAGCCATTCTTCATACTGATTGCATCTTTTATTTTAATAACAATGATTATTCATTTCAGATCCTGACATATTGGATTGTTGATTAACTTTAGGTTTATTTTCACAATATATTGTATTATTAATTTAAATCACAGTTGGGTAATAGATGCAAACGTTTCTTTTGAACACAATGCTTATATGCTATATTTTCAAAGGCATACAAGAACCCAAGAAAATAACTGCATCATCTTTTGCCCGATAACATCATTCAGTCCAATGAAGACTTCTGACCGTCGCCCAAATGTCTTCACTCTTACAGTAAGTGTTTGTTTAAAGGTTTCGAACTGTAAATATGCAGCATACAAAAACTCATTTGTGTCCCCATAAAAACAGGTCAGAAGGCACTTGGTACGAGAGAACGAGAAAAAGTAAAATCACAGTTGTTGGAACTACCGATGACGCCACGGACAAGACTGCCTGCATAGCCTGAACAGAAAAAAAAAAGTTCAAATTTTTTTTACGCCGCTCCAGAAAAACAGCAAGTATTGTTGTTTTTCCTGGTTAATATACTCAAGGATAGTAAACTCGCTTTCCTCTTAAAAAACAATGCTTTTTTCTTCATTCTGCATCAAAAGTTGAAATAAACTGAGTGTATACATTTGCTTGCCAAGGAATAATGTTGGCCGTTGGTCCATTTAGGGAGTCGTGTTTGTTCGTTGGGTGAGTGGTGTCCTCTAGAGGCCAGGGCCAAATGTTGGCTCGGCCTGAGATGGCTGGAGGGGGTGTCTGTGTTTGCAAGGCAGTGCTAGACCCGTATGCTACCTGGCCCTCAGGCTCTGTAACACACTGTAAACGTCCGTCTCTTTGCTCAGGCCTTCGAATAGTGGCAGTAAATCTAGCAGCTCGGTGTCTGTCATGTCATCAAACCACGACTGCACCGGCACCTGCAGACACACACACACAATCACAAGACACTGTAAGCACGAGCTGAAAACACACTGTTTTAAGGCATAAGAAACCCCCTGAAAGGGATAGTTCAGCCAAAACTAAAAATGATTAAGACTTATGCAGAACAAAAATATATTTTAAAGATTTGAAATGACATGAAGGTGACTAGTTAAATGACAAAATGATCATTTTTAGCTGAATTACCTCTTAAAGGAACACACACAGTTAGTAAGACTGAATAGTAAAGTAAATAGTCTATGAATAGTCTTTTTGTATATATTTTGAGGCCTCTAGGCAATTGATATCCCGTATAATACTGAAAAACCTTTATAATTTTGTTTGTTTAAAATATGGAAGTACTAAGGATGCACAATTTGTGGGGGGAAAAACATTTAATGGCAATTTTCTGAAAAGAAAAAAAAAGCATATCAATACAACTAAGAGTTAAACAGTTGAGTTTTACCGTTTTCAAATCCATTCAGCCGATCTCCGGTTCTGGCGGTAGCACTTTTAGCTGCAGCTTAGCATAGATCAATGAATTGGATTAGACCGTTAGCATCTCTTTGCTGCCGTACTAAGGCTGCAGCAGGCGCAATGATGTTACGTAGCGTCTCTCACGAATGTCTCCATGGTTGTAACATCATTGCATCTGCTGCAGCCATGGTACAGCAGCAAAGTTCCTTGATTACTACGCCAGAATGAGAGTATATAGTTCCTACACATATCGGCCTAGAAAACCGCAACTTTTCATTTTCCGTCACTCTTAGTATACGATGTAACTACAGATGAGTCAAGTTTTAAATAGGAAAAATATCTAAACTCTTTGGTCATTTTTGAATAAGATGCTAACGGTCTAATCAGATTCAATGATCTATGCTAAGCTGCGCTAAAAATGCTACCGCCAAAACCGGAGATCGGCTGAATGGATTCAAAAACGTTAAAACTCAACTGTTTAACTCTAGGGGAGTTGGAAAATGAGCATATTTTCAAAAAAAGTGGAGTGTTTCTTTAACTATTTTTTGGAAGTCAAAATTAACCTGAAACAGCTACTGAAAATAATAAAAAGGAAAATAGCACAAATATTTATTTAATTAAATCACATAATTTGTTATTTGATAATCTGACTAAGATTTGGATGAATCTGCACTGTTAACAGCAGTGACAGATAAAAGCATACGTGACATACGCAACCAACTTATTTTGCCACAGGCTTTAATCAGCACCTTCAGCTCATTAGTTTGAATACAGAATAACACCTTCTCATCTAACAGAAGGGATTCAAGCGTGTGTAGGAGGTGACAGCTCTAAGGTACAGTATTGCAGCTTCCTCCACAGGTCTCTCGCCACACACTGAGGCTATAATTAATGAGAAGTTTTGACAAAGGAGTGTAAAGTGCCAGTGGCTGGGTTCTACCTCATTAGTTCCACTGGAAAAAAAAGATTCTGGGATAAAGACATAAATTCATGCACTAGGAGTCAACATGCATCCTATATTGTATAGTAATAATGTATTCTGGTGCTGTACTGTCAAATGAAATGCAGGCCCACAGTGACACATACAGCGTTTTCTGGATGGAAGATGTAGGAGGCAGGCGAGTTGTCCACTATGATGACTTTGTTGAGCTCTCGGCCCAGTCGGCTGAGGTCTTTGACGTAGTTCCCCCGGTGAAACACACAGGATTCCCTGAAGAGCCGTGCCCTGAAAACGCCCCACTGGTCCAACAGGTCTGCTACAGGGTCAGCATACTGCAAGAACAAAACAGAGATGAACAATCACACTATGACCAGACTATGACTAACTTTCCCTGCCTTCATTTGTGCATAGAAGGTATTTTATCTCTCCTAAATTAATTTTTTTTTTCCAAAAATCATTAAAGAAATAATTTATATATATTTATTATGTCTTATATTGAATAGATATTAATATTAAATATTAATATTAAATGTAATAATTAATTAATATTATTAATATTTATCAATTTATTTGTACCTTTTTAATTTGTATTGCAAAAAATATGTATTACAAAAAATAAATTACAAAACTTCAGCAAAGCAGTTTGGCAGCAGAGACAGTAGCACTCAAGCATGCTACTCTTGCAAACTAATAACAATAATATTAAAATTTAAAATGAAGGAATTCAAAACACTTTAAGTAAACTATATAAAACTAAAATAAATATAAAAAGATTTTTTCATATCTGACTCAAATCCAGCCCCTCTAAATAACTTGAATAAATATTTTTTAACATAATCATAATAATAGTAATTTAATATGAATTACTGAATTAAACGTGTTAATAAATGAATATATAAATAAATAACTAACATAAACTTTATGTATCTGATACATTTCCAGCCCAAAAAACCCTACATGAATCAATATATAATTTTGGCAACTTAATTATATAATAATAATAATAATCATAATAATGATTATGATTATCTAAAAACATATATGGATTTATATACTGTATTTATACATGGATTTCTATTTATAGATTTAAATCTGATGGATTCCCCCTGCTTTTATAAAAACTGTGATAAAATTGCAATAAAATAAGATGCCATTCTATTTTGACAATTAGTACATTTAGTATAAATAAATAAATACCAGTGGTGCATATTACATCATATCATGAACAAGATAAACGATTATCAGTGCATGAACCAAACTCACTGCAAACCTTCTGACTCCGTTTCCCACACATAATTTTTTTTTTATTATAAAGGTATATATATATATAAATCACACAGAACAGCGAAATCACTCTAAACAACATTAAAGTTCCTCGGAGATTATCTGGGCACTGGGCTCACACACACACATACACAGCTAACATTGCTAATGTCAGCTTTCACTAAAAATGTCTTTCTTTTGCTAAATCGACTGATTTTTACAATATTACAAAACACTGACTAGAAATGACAAGCTGTTAGTCGGTCCTAAAGATGGTTTATATGCAGTCTGAAGAAAGCTTAGAAAATCGTACCTTAGCCAGGCTGGCTGTAAAAAGAACACATTCAAACAGTTCGCCCATTTTCTGCAGAAACTCATCCACGTGAGGCCTCTTCAGTACGTAGACCTTCAAACAAACCAAAAAAACAGCTATTACCACTTCACTTCATATTTCTGCAGACAGATGCTGACACAGAACTGTCAACAAACCTCTTCACAGTTTCAGTCTTCAACTTGTTGTTTAGTAGCTGCAACCCAGTGCAAGTAACCAAGAACAGGCCAACCCTGATCCACAAAGCCTATCCTGGATTACTTGAACCAGGTACCAGCCACTTCGCAGATGCTTTCCAGCAACAAATGAGCCACATTGACTCACACAGATTTACAATCAACACACTCCAGACTCCCCTCAAGTATGTTTACTCTATTCAGACTGGTGACATTTGTTTACTTCAAGTTTTAGTTACCTTGAGCGACTGCTGCTGACTACATCGCACCCAATGACTCGAGGAGAATGATAAAAAGGAAATGAGTTCAGATTCAGACTGTGATTTAGCATGAACCCTTTGGGGCCACTCACATACTCCAATATTACTGCTTCTTAAGAGATGAAAAAATACAAAGCTTCAGAAGACACATGTTGGAAATAGTAAGATATCATTACCGCTGGTGTCTTAATGCACAGAATGCACAGAACAGTGAGGTTGCCATCACTAAGATGTATTTTATTTTTTACAGGAATATTTCAGGTTCAATGTAAGTTAAGCTTGATGTGACATAATGCTGATGAATTTCTACTTTTCACTCCATTTATTTAATAGAAGCCAAAATGTATGTTACAATTTGGCACATATAATGGAACTTAACGATCAATGCATAACCAATAAAATGATAAAGTTACTTAAAAAAAAAAATCACAATTTAAACAGTAAAACTCTACAGTTATTTGGTTATTGGTAAACTTTGTAATTTAATATACAACTTTTGGAAGCGAAAAAGAACAAGTTATAACTTTTTCTTATGAATTACGAAAATTACGATTTTATATTTCAATACATCTTATGTTATTTTAACATGTCACATGTTAACATTATGCTGTTTTATATGACATCATGCACCTATTAATATTTACCTCAGCTTGTGAACAAGTTAGTTGTGATGAATTTTGATTAAATCATGTGTCTTTAATAGTTCTGTCAAATGATTAATCGTGATTAATGGCAACTAAAATAAAAGTTTTTGTTTACAAAATATGTGTGTGTACTGTTTATGTGTATGTAAATACACAAACATGCATGTATGCATGTATACATATATATATATATACTTTTTTTTAAAATGTTGTTTATATATTAAATACATTTATATATAATATTAATTATATGTATACACAAATATACATGCAAATATATGTAAATGTTATCAAAATATATGCTGTACATATGTGTTTGTATTTTTATATACATCATAAATGCACACACACATAAACACACACACACACACATTATGTAAACAAAAACTTATTTTGGATGCTCTAATTGCAATAAATCATTGACAGCACTGGTCTTTAATCTTTACTGCTTTATTAATTTGATGTAGTAACACTATTTCAGTTAATAAAGTATGTTTTTAATTAAATTAAATTACATTACATTAAATTTCAAACTGTAAAACCTAAAACGTTGCAATTGTATTTTACAGTAAATGTCTGGCAAACACAGTTGCTGGTTTTTTTTTTTTTTGGGGTACATATTTTTAAAAATAATTAAAATAATTTTTACAATATAGTAGCCACAAGATAATGTAAGCAAAAGTGTTAACATGTTTTATTATGAAAATCACTAACATAACACAATCTGTGTGAAGTACCAATTTCCCAATTTCGATCACCAGTGCCCCAAAACAGCTGTAAAAGCTGTTTATACCTCAAAAATTGCACATTTTTAGCATTTTATAATGTAAAGGCTTTAATAAAACGACTTTAAAAACCTCTACAAATAGGTAACATCCACTTCCAATGTAACTGTCTCACTGTAAACCTAGATTTTTATGTTCTTGAGTCAAAATATATTTGTTTTTATTACCCCACAAATGCCATTAATTGAGCTTAACCCATAATATCCCTATAATTTAAATTTATGACATGTCTTGTCAAGGTTATGTAACATTACAGGATAAAGAACACAGTCCAGATTCAAAAGGGGCGAGAGCTTTGTTAATAATCCGCTGCTCACAAAGTGTGAACATTTACCCATGGCTACATTTGAGCCCATTTGCACGGTACCTGATGAACTGTTCCGTCAATCTCCACAGGGACTATAAAGTCTGCGTTGCTGATGGGCTGCAGGCACAAAACAGGAAATCACACATTAGGAGCCTGCTTGAAACTGACTGTAAGCATGTTACAGCTGTATCAGCTGCGCTGTTTTCTGAGAGAGCCAGAGGGAGGCATGCACCGCTTCACAGCTACCTGTAGTCAAGACTTTCAATTAGACTTCTTTGAGCGTGTATGTGCATGAGTGTGCGCATTTGAGCGAGTGTGTTTCTGACAGCTGACTGCATGGAGCTGGAACGGCAAGCGTCTTTGAAAAGACTTGATACACTTTTAAAGAAAGCAGAGGGAGAGAGAGAGGAGGAGACGTGATGTAGAGCGCTGGGAGACGATGAAAGAGACTCAGCGGGTGGCTATGAGCTGTCTTATTGCAAACAGAGAAAGGGAAAGGAAGACGAGGATGAGAAGAGGACAGAAAACTTTTGCTCTCTGCACTTTTCAAGGGCTTGTTAAAAACAAGGAAATACTGTGGAGCTCAGTTTTGATTGGACAGCAGAAGAGGAGGCTCATCCAATATCTGAGCTGGCTTGCATAACATCGTGACTGTGATGGATAGTTTCATTTACAACAGGCAGACTGCAGAACATTATTTTCTTAATTAGTCTTGTTTTGAAATATTTTACTAATTGTTTACCATTAGGATCATCTTTTTTTTTAACCATAATTTTACAGATTATTTTACCCTTCAACAGGCACAAAACTAAATTCCCAGAAAAAAAAATTATGTAAATTTAATATATTTTAGAAATGTTTTTACTGGAAAACAAGACACACCATTAAGAAAACGATTTTCTCAGTAAACAGTATGAATGTTGCTAGAAATACAGTGGACAAATTCTGGAATGTTTTAGTAATTTAATGTCAGTCTGAAATAAATATTTAATAAAGAAACTGATTTCAGATCAGTTTTCACAATCAACTGATTTATACGTCAGTTCATAATATGGCCAGCAGGAGGAGTGGGTGATCTATATGAATGGGGACTGTGGCACAGTATTTAATAGCCAGAATAAATGCATTAAATATGTAAATAAATACATAATATACTCCAAAACATATAAATAGTGGTTGGAAGGGGTCTTGCATAACCCTAAAGTAGTTAATTGTGTACAAATTACCATCTGAGTGTACATTATCCTACTTAATACCTACCTTACCACATATAAAATACATTGACTTGGAGATTGAAGTAATTAAATCATGTTATTCTAGATATATATGAGGAAAAAATATTTGTTTTGAAACTAGGATACTGTAGGTGACTGCCTCTCAGTAGAAATGGTCAAATATATGGTCAGACAACTTTGTATTAATAAAACTATAATAAATATTACAAGTTCTTCCAAGTAAAAACAAAAAAGGTTAAAAAGATTAAGGCAAAGAAGATAAAATACAGACTTTTGGTCAATTTTGTAAACTAGTATGCCTAAATATATATTGCAGTAAATACTAAATATTCCATATTCTTGTTCAAATACTTTTTGTAGCCACTGCATGTAAAGAAAAAAAAGAAAAAATAACATCTGTCACTGAGAAAATCAAGTCAGCTGAGACAGAACATGCTAATTAATAATTATAAATAACAGAATATATTGTAAACACTCTTCAAGTATGGTCACGGTCAAATCGTTTTTGTGCAACTGTGAGCATACCTTTCCGATTTGATGTGTGTGTAGTATGTGGGTGTGTGTTTTGGTGTCAGGATGGGTGTATTTGTGTGTGTATGTGAGATTGTGAACGCGCACAAAGGCATGCATCCCTCTCTCTGGGCCTCTTTCTCTCAGTCGCCGCCTTTCTCTCTTCTCTGAGCAAAAACAGGAGCTGCCAGGCAGACATTTTAAAGGAGGACAGGCTTAACAAAACACAGTTATTAGTCTTAGAGCAAACACATTTAGTATCTGTCACTGTCTTTCTCCTTTGGGAACGGGGATGTATCCAGCTGCGGAAGATATGTATGCATTAAGCAGAATGTGTGTACATATGTAAATGTGGGGTGGTTGTGTGTAATCAACTGGCCATAGTTGTTTATTTGACCGTATATGCGTTTGTGTGTGTGTTTGTGTGTGAGAGAGAGAGAGAGCTAAAAACCAGCCTAAAACCAAGATGCAGAGAAGTGGGTCATTGCGCTCAGCAGGTGGCTACCCGAAGCACTACTTTCTAGGGACCAGACAAACATTTAATCTCGGAAGAGGATTTAATTCATTTGGGACTTTAAATCCACCCCAACAACCTCAATATACTGCCAATGCCTTCTGTTATCATGTCTTCAGGTTGCTTAAATTATTCATCTGGCCACTCAAAAACAATGTGCAGGAGTTAATGTTCTAAATTTGCTCACTGTTTATTTATTTAGAAACGAGGACTGAAATTCAAGCTTTGTCCCAAAACCTACTGAGCTGCCCCACTGTCTAGTGCCTACATAGGCAGCTGCCTTCTAAGGGTGCATTCAAATAGGATGAAATAGGATCTCATAAGTGACTAAATTGTATGCCAGTCCTGAATGAAAAATATCCATTCATTATTCATTTTGCCCGCATTCTCGACCATTTTTGATTATTGTGCATTCTGGGATTTTCTTGTTTGCAAAGGATAGTTATGGTACTAAATTTAGCTAAAAGTTATCTTAGGAGGTAGTAGGGCTGGGATGACAAGAGTTGATTCATGGATCGATTCTGAGATTTTCTAAATGCATCGCGTTTCCTCTGGACATCATTAAAATAGTCCATGTGACATCAACTGTAATGTTATGAAGGACTTATGTCTTCACTGCCTTTCTGGGTATTAAAATATCCTTATTTGCATTCCAAAGATATAAAAGTCTTACAGGTTTAAAATGACATGAGGGTGAGTAACGACAGAATTTATTCATTGCTATATGAAGTATCATAATAACAAAATGTGTGTGTATTCAGGAGTACCTTGAAGGAGCTGTGCACAAGGGTCTCGTCCAGGTCAATGACCACACAGTTCTTGCCGTAATCATTAATGCTGACCTCAGGCAAGAGGTATTTGGCTGGAGGCTGGAGGAAATACGGCACAGATGAATACATGGAGGAGAGAAAAGCAAACAAGCAGTTCACTGGAGGATAAAGATGCATGCTTATCATATCAGCCAGACATTCAGAGTTATAATCAAAAGCTATGGGCCCCTTTCCAATGAGACACAACATGCACTGGAGATTGTTCCGTTGTTGTCCCAAATGATGTACCGGGATCTGGTGGTTTTGGATAACCTTGAAACAACGATCATAGCTTTGTGTTAAAGTGACTGTCCCCCCTGGTTTGGCTTCACTGCCAAGTCGTGTTGCCTAAGCACAAGCTGCCTCTGTAGATGGTCTGCCAGTAACGGGAATGAGACGTCCTTTACTAAGCCTGACCTGAGGGAGGCAGATGGAGTTGCCTATGGCAGCAAAACACACTCTCACATATCTAAAGATGCAAGCAAAGTCATATACAGCACATGCACGCATGCATAATTTATGCACATTCATGACAAGTAATATGCCGAATATTCTTTACATGTGCATTTCTGCTAAGTGTGGAGGAAAGGTCATGGAGGACAGTGCATGGGCTGGATGATTTATCTGTGCCAGTATGAATCTGCTGGAGTCCTCCATGACCTTTCACTGCCAATATTTCCACCTCATCAGTTTTGAATACATATTTGCAATTCGTATGACATTAAACTGCATTATTTAATTATTAACGTAATATATAATTATTCCACTATGTAGTTTAAGTATATAAAATGTGATCAATATGTTAAACATGGAATAAACCTATATAGCCTATAAAGTGAGTCTCCGTGTATGAACATAGTATCAGGAAAAACAAGAATAATTTTTATGTTATGACCAATAACCAATTAAAGGCTGATATTAAAATTCTGTATTACTTTGTCTACATAAATAAAAGTGTATAATAATATTTTTGTGGTCTATGCTGAACCCTGCTCAGTTGCATTAGACTAAATTATCAGGAAATTTTCATTTTTGAGTGAACTTTTCCTTTAAGGCACTGCAATATTATAATGTACAGTTTGTAAAATATATATTTATTTTAAGATTTGCAAAAGATTACTTTAAAAGTATTATTAAAATAATGTTTTTCAAAAATTAAAGACAAAGTGAGTGTTAGATGACATTGGGGAAAATGAAATTGCACAACTAAATATTCCATATTCACCAATACTAATAATAAATATTTACCAAATTTTTCGAGTTTTACTATCACAGAGGGAACATTCTGTACTCACATGGATACACAAACAAGACCACACAGATGGTCAAATTTAAGCATGCTCCATGAGTACATTCAATTACATCATTTCATTATAACTCCAAAGACTTTACGGTTTTCAAACAATGCTTTAACCATAATTGAAGCCTCATGCTGTGTCAGTCAATCCCAGTATTCATTTCATGGCTTTCAAACACATATGATTTATCACTTGCTTGCATTACGATAATCTTTTTGCTCTAAACGAAAAATGACAGTCAACAGTTTGTGGTTCACAAAATTCCCAACTTAACCTTTGCCCCAATCCAGACACTTTCAAAATGCATTAGAGAGAAGATATTGAAAGCTTGACATCATGCAGTTGAAAATTTCAGTCATTAGTGTCAGCCAGTCAGAGCGGGAGGATCTGGAAGCAGGCAGTGAGACATTCCCAGCTGTCATCCTAGAAAACACCAACGGATCCGAGGTTTGATTACAATTACTGTGAGAATTAAAACTCCTGCCAGCGTTTTCTCAGCGTGGATGCTGGGTTTTTTGCTGAGCAGGCAGAGGCAGGTGGAATATGTTTCAGGATTTGGGTCTCCCCTATATCAGGCTCAGTGTGAAGGCCTGGCTCAGATCGGCAAACCTCACCGCACGCTCTTCCTCTAGCAGGTGCAGTGCGGGATGATTTGACTTTCGGAGACTGCTGTTGTCCTCAAGTGCATCTTATTACTATCAGCACTACCAGTCTTCCAATTACATAAACCATATGACTTCATAAACGACCAAACGAAATAGCTTTCGCCACATATTAAATTGGAAAGTACACCCAAAATGAAAATTTTGTCAATGACTCATGTCATTCCCAAACTGTGAGACTCTTCTGTGTGAAACAAACAACACATTGTCCACACAATGAAAGTCATTGGGTCAATCAGTGTTGCTTAGGACACAATATGGAAACCCGTTCCTGCCACTGAATAAAAAATTAAAAAGGTCATTGCAAGCATTTTATTTTTCACAATTCTGACTTTTTTCTTGCAATTGCATGTTTACAGCTTGCAGTTTTTACTTTTTTGTAAGAATTGTGAAATAAAAGCTTGCAAAGTTATAAAGTCAGAATTGCAAGATAGAACATGCAATTCAGACTTCATTTCTAACAATTCCGTGTTTATTTCTCACAATTCTGATTTTTTTTCCCAGAATTGCGAGATATATATACTTTAGATATATAGTCCAATTCTGAGACAAAAACGACTGATATGTATTCATAATTGTGAGTTATATCTCCAAATTCTGACTTCACTCGCAAATGCATGTTAAGTCATAACTGCGAGATATAAACCCACAATTCTGAGAAAAACAGTCACAACTGCAATATATAAACTTGAATTTAGAAAAGTCAAAACTGTGTTTATATCTCACAGTTACGGCTTTATAACACGCAATTGCGAGTCGCAATTCTGCATAGGAGTTCCAAATTTTCTCTCACAACTGCGAGTTTATATCACACAATTCTGAGAAAAAAAGTCAGAACTGCACCTCTATATCCTGCAATTCTTACTTAATAACGCACAATTGCAAGTTTATCTCTCACAATTCTGAGGAAAAAGTCAGAACTGCAAATTTGTATCATGAAATTGAGAAAAAAAAATCTGAACTGTGAGATAAAAAGTTACAATTACCTTTTTTTTTTATTCATTAGTCAAAATGGGTTTCTATAAAATTGACTATTGGCAAAAACTGTCAAAACATTCTTCCAAATATACTCTTGTGTGTTCCACAGAAATAGTAACAGGTATGGAATGGTGTGAGGGTGAGTAAATAATGACAGAATTTTCAATTTGGGCAAAGTAATTTAACTTGAATTTTGAGTGAAACAGAATATTGAATTGGAAATAATTAAGGGGAGTTTGTGGATTTGATCTCATAATACATGGCTATGATATGTTGATATTAACGTTAATATTTCCCCACATGCATGCTGCTTAGGTTTTGTCAGTAGAAAAACCCATATCAAAGAGTTATTACATTTTGATGAAAGATAATGAAAAAAGTTTTTTCTTCAGAACAATGTGCAATGATATGGACAATAAGACATTTACTGAAGTACTGATATCGAAACATTTTGATAAGATCTGAGCTGTGTGTGTGTGTGTGTTTTCTGTAATGATTGAAAGTCGATGCAGGCAAAAAAAAAAAAAAATCTGCACTGAATGATTGTACAGGTCAATGCAAAATGTATTGCTATGGACTATAAATAAGTGATATAAGTGAAAGTGTAACTGTTAAACCCCATGAAAACACTATACTGAAGCTATTTTTATAAAATCTATTTAACGCATTCGTGTCACAATAACAATTATCTTCATGTAATTAATTCAGTTCAAATATTTAATGAATTAAAAGCCCAAGGTTTAAATCGTTCTGTCATTTAAGCACAATATGTGGCTGTTTTCCAAGATGCTGCACTTTATGTAAAGTGATGCAGAAGCTAAATGCATCCCAGAAAAATGAAGTCAGGCAGCTTTCTCTCAAGAGACGAAAATATATGCATAAGCATGCAGGCAAAAAAAAAAAAAAAAAAAGATAATACATACACTGGGAATAGGGATGACCTGGACCTGATCACACTGAGAAACAAAACCAGATAGAAAGAGAGAAAAAAAAATGGAAAGAAAGAAAACAAAACAGAGGGAAGAGAATCATCAAAAAGAAAAAAACCCAAGCACAACAAACACGACACTGTGAAAGCAAACATCGCAACAGATATCACGAACAGTTGTACATTATCATTAAATGACTGACTAACACACAGACAGACATGCTGACAAAAATCACATCCTTGTTCACAGCTTAATCCTGCCAGGATTCTCTCTGAAAGGGCTGTAAAACACATGGGGCTCGTTTTAAGCGTCTGTGGGTCTAAAACGGGGCAGCTTCGAGCGCATGCAGATGTAAAATAGCAGGACATTCCTCTGCAGATCGCGAGTCATTTGCAGGCAAACATTGGCGGTAATGCGATCTGACTCAGATCCATTTATAGCTGCCTGTACCTGCTTTGGCAGCACACATGAGTGTTTGTGGAGCGCTGTGGCTTAAAGTTTCGCCATGGACAGTGAGGTCATTTCACACGGTACACTGCCCAGCGTTTGTGTGTGTGTTTGGATGTGTGCAAGAGACAGAAAGAAAAAGAACAAGAAAGAGTGAAAACACACTAAACAGTAGACACAAGATAGGAAATGTGCTGAAATTACTCTACTACATACGTATAGTACATAACACTGTAGTAAACTACAAAGCACACTTTCTTTTGTAAATATTGTGGCAGTCTTTTTGGTGAACAAGACTTCTTGAGTGAACAAAAGTGTCCGATAAAAGGGGTTTATCAAGATAAAAGCAAGTTGTATTCAGCTCTTCATGTGATGTCAACATGGCAGCAATTAGCATTGCGAGATTGCGAAAAAAGAAAGGCAGAATTATGAGTTAATCTCTCACAATTCTGACTTCATAATGTGTTGTTATTTCAGAATTGTGAGAAATAAACTCAAAATAAAATTATAGATGAATAAAATAATTTTTTTTCTTTATTTATGGTAAAAGAACTGTCACACAGGGATCAAGTACATGACATGTTTGCACGATCCCAGTGTTAAGTTTTATTGCTCAAATGTTCTTGGTTGTGTTTCTTTCAAGTATCAATTGTTCTTAGTTATTTCTTCTAAAATGACTTAGGAGAAATAAAAGCAGAAACAAGCATGTTAAAATTAATTATCTCAAATTCTTTTAAGAATTTGATGAGAAATCACAGTTTAATGACTGCAGTCAGACTTGGCTAGTCTCAGTTGAATTTGAGATTTTTTCTCAGGAGAACAATCTAGAGTAAACGTCTCAATTTGATTTTGCTCCCTAGGAGAAACAACTAAGATATTAAAAATAATATAATTTGTGCTTTTTACTTTTTATCATGGTGACCTGTTTTGCATAATTATTTTATTACACGCAAAACATCATAGATGACATGCAAATAAACAACACAAACAGCAGGCGCAATGCATTCTAAGTTTAAGTATATTCCTCTTTAAATCTACATAGCCAACGGGAGAAAGAGAGAAAGAAAAATAAAGAAAAACACCGGGAAGGAGGGGAAGGAACAAACTGGGCAGCAAGTAATCAATCACACAAGACACATACTTTATTGGAATTAAAGAAGCAGTTCAGGAATGTGAGAGAGAATGCGTGTGTATGTGGGTGGGTGGAAATTGAAGAATGTGTGTGAGGGGAAGCAGGCCCATCATTTCTAGAACTGGATGGTAAACATCACGGTGGGTTCACCGAGTTCGGAACAGCTGGAAAACTTTGCGGTGTGGACATGGGAACAGCGTGCACAGAGCCTACATTCGGGCGCAGCTCGCAAACAAGAAAAAAAAAAACAGCTTAACCGAGAGTTTGCTAATAAACAGACGTTATTCTGAGCTGGAATGGCATTAGCAATTCAAACGCAGTAACTTAAACTCCCCCAATTTCATGCATCCGTTGCTGGTGATTTTCGCGTCGTTAAAACTGTCATTAGAGAAATAAATGAGGCCTCACCTTTGGAGGGCTGCTGTTCTCCTCGGCAGGTGGAGGGAGGGAGCAGGTCTTGTTGTTGGTGGCTGGCGGCTCCGCATTATAGTCCCGGAAACAGCAGAAGAAGGGACTAAAGATACTTCTGTTCCTGTGTTTCTTTAAACTGCTGTTGGACTGGGAGACTGTGACAGAGAAAAACACACACACACCACACCTTGGTCACTGCAGTGCACAAACTGTTCAAAACATCTGGGGCTTTACCTTCCCTGCCCTGTAACTTAAAACCCATCGGCCTCACATACAGTGCACATTCACAAAGGAGGTCGTAACGAGTGAAAAAACTAGCGGAGTTTGCTTATTGGTTACCGTGCACAGCTCACATGACCCAACAAGTGTGCAAACAGCTCCTTTTGTGTATTATGGTACACAGAATGCGTCTCTATGGGCGACTCTGTCACCTTTGCCCCCTACGCTTGCACGCCTGCTGTTCTGTGATTGCATTCCATGAATACAACAGCACGTCATCGTGCACAGCAATATGTCTCAAGTACAGTTACACAACCTGCTTTAAAAGCCCTCTATTTGGCAAAGAAAAATGCAAATTGGACACTGTACATGCTAAATGTGACATGTTTAAGCTGATAGACAGTGGGACTAAAATTGAGTGCAATTGTGCATGAACATAAGCATGATGGCAAGGGTCACAGTAAAATAAATGAAATTGTGAAATAGTGCATTTTATTGTAAAAGAACAGTCTGCATAATCCCAGGGTTTGCACAGTCCCAAAATAAAGGAAGAGCATTTTCTTACAAAACAAAACAAAAGTCTTCTTTATTGTACAAATCTTCAGTCAATGTTTGCACAATAGCCCTTTTCAAATAAAAACAAAACAAAACAAAACCAAACAAAAAAACAACAAATTAATGCCCTTTTTATTGTAAAAATCTTCAGACAATGTTTGGACAATAGCCCTTTTCAAACAAAACAAAACAAAATAAATGCCTTCTTTATTGTAAAAATCTTTAGACAATGTTTGGACAATAGCCCTTTTCAAACAAAACTAAACCAAAAACAACACAAAACCAAACAAAAACATAAAACAAATGCCCTCTTTATTGTAAAAACCTTTGTACAATATTTACAAAATAGCCCTTCTCAAATAAAACAGATGGGTGTGTTTTAAAGTAAAAGTCACAGGGTTTGCACAATGCAAGAAAAAAAAATTCTAATAATAAAAAAATAAATAAAACAAAACATCACTAATTTTAAAAATCTAACAAAGCAAAACAAACAAAACAACACAACAAAACAAATGATGTCATCTTTATTTGAAATGAACAGTCACAGAAAGTTTACACAATCTCAAAGCAAAACAAAAACTCACATCATCAAAACAGCAGCTTTCCTTTTAAAGTAATCCATCTGTCCATCTCACAATAACATGCTGGTTTTGCGCACACATGTGCATGATATTTTGGCTGCAGGAACTACACAAACAGTACTATGAAAAGAAATACTGAATATTTGCAAAGCTACATCACTTGGTTGCACTCCAGTTGATTGCTGTGCAATAAACAGAAAGACTGGATGACAAAAACTGGCTCTCCATAGGTGATCTAATGAGGCGTGCAGACCAGGGGCCTGTTTCAGTAAGGAGGTTCAAACAACTCAGAGTTTAAACTTGAACTCTGAGTTGACTTACCTAGAGAGTAAAAACTCAGCTGATCTGAGTTAGGTCAATCAACTCTGAGTAGACTAACTCAGAGTTAAGCGTGTACACCACGACTATAAAAAGCCATTATTAATGGAGCGCAGATATTATGAGTCACCATGGCAACATCTGAAAAAAAGAGGTCAGCATTTTTTTCTCCAGCTGAACTTGATGTGCTC
>JAUMHE010000082.1:9352169-9416885 GCA_032359235.1 Enteromius mattozi
ATCGTTAGTTCCATTGAACTCTATTGGTAACGACGGAACTTGCGACCATGGTTGCTTTTGGGAAACGCACCCCAGGTTAGGTTCACAGAGTAAGTTACCACGGTAACTGACTCGGAGTTAAAGTTACCTCTCTTTTAGAAACAGGCTTGAGTTACCCTACTTCCCAAGTTTGACAAACCTGCCTTTTTGAAACGGAAAACCCAGAGTTTCTCTTATCTCAGGGCTAACATACTCTGAGTTTTCACTTAACCTCCTTTCTGAAACGGGCCCCCGGTATTGTTATTGGAAGAACAGGTCGGTCTCTCGACAGCAGCAGACGTTTGGCAAAATTGAAGGGGTAAGCAAAACATTTGGAAAATGTCTTTTCTGTTAAATTGAGTAAGAAAAGGCTCAATCACTGATGAATGAATTCACTCTAGATGTGTCTTTCTAGTCATACTGCTATCTTGTGACCTGCTGTGTGTTAAAGTGACACAGTACAGATAGAGTTTCATGCTATCCAGGTCAGTCGTGAGGGCCAATTGCTCTCATTGTTGTAGTAATGCCTGTTGTTACTGCACCTTAAAGTGTTAACAATCAACCAATTATACACTTTCATTAAATCAAGAACTACTACAGTGAAGTACAATCAGTACAAACAGTACAATCTTTTAGCAAGAAAACCTGGCTAATTTAGCCTATTATTTGTTAATATATTTGTTAGTACTAATATAATTATTCAGGTAATCAGTTTGTTTTAACAGCTATTTTAGTCCATTTATGTTTTATCATAATGGTTCCATTATGTAAAAGTAACCGCTATAAGAACTCATTTGAACCTGTATCTTTTAGGATCTTAAATATTAAATTGTAGTATCTGTAATGGTATTTTAATTAATAAGTGTTGTTGAAGATGCTGTTGTTGTTTTTATGTGGATGTTGTTGTGTATTGTTGTATGATTCTGTAAAATAAATTTTTATTCATAAAATAAAGAAGAAATAATAAAATGTAAAAAACGAAACGCATTATCGTTGTTTATTTAAAATACATCAACACAAGACAGAAAACTGAGTTTGTAAAGGCATTAAGGATTTATTTTTTGTTCATTAAAAGTATCATGCATATAATTTTACTCAATACTATGCTCATGCTCTTTTAACCTGAGCCATGTAATAGTTGATTATATAGATTATATAGACTTCCTATTTATCAGATTTATGATTATAAAGTAGCGCAGTATATTTGCAAAAGTAATAGCCAAAAATATATTGTATAGGTCAAAATTTTTCTTTTATGCCAAAACTCATTAGGATATTAAGAAAAGATCATGTTCCATGAAAATATTTTGCCAATTTCCTAGTGTAATTATGGCAAAATGTAACTTTTCATTAATAATATGCATTGCTAAGGACTTTTAAAGGCAATTTTTTTCAATATATTTAGCATTTTCAAATAGTTATATCTCAAATATTGTCCTATCCTAACCATACATCAATGGAAGCTTATTTATTTCAGCAGATGATGTATAAATCTCAGATCTGAAACATAGACCCTTATGACTGGTTTTGTGGTCAAGGGTCCCAAATGAGCGTAAGCTAAATTAGTTCACTTGAATTTGTACTTTATCTAATTATGTGAGGATTGCGTTTCTCTAAACTTTTTGTGCCATTGATGGTCTTGGCCAGGTACAGCATCTCTTGTCCAAAAGCTTTTAAATGTCTAACCTCTTTACATAAAGGTTAAATAAAAATAAAACCCGTGAGCCAAGCGGGTCTCAATCTCATAATGGAAGAAGCATTAGGGTAATAGCTTACAGCATCTGTCTGATTACTGCTATTGGAAAACACATAAGGTCACATCAGACCATAAGGAAATCCGCTTCCTGTGGCCCGGTACAGCTTGATGAGGTTGACAAGAACTCAGTAAACATAATCAGTAAAAGAAAAGTATGACTAACTAACTTTTAAATATCATAAATGCAATACAATATACTGAAAATACCGACAATGTTGACAACTAGCCACAAAAAAATAAACAAAAATAGGTAAATAAAATAAACCATTTTTTAAAATTAAATAAAATGTAAAAAAAAAAAAAAAAGTTTAAGATAATTTACGCAATTCTCTCAATAATTTATTTTTATATTTCTCCTAAGTACTGCACGAGTGCACACATTAATAATATAGAAAATTAATATTATAAAAATTAATTAGCTCAGATATATATAGTTTTTCGTTAATTTGATGAGAAATCACTGACAATACTGTAGACTTGGCAAATCTACTGTATTGTTTTATATTGACTCTGGTATTTTGTATTAGGGAAAAAAAACAGTCACACTAGCAGCATGTGTCTTTTAACACGCCGTAAGGTACTTGTGTGAAACTAATTTGAGGGGAGTCTCCAAAGACACTCCAAAGATAGAGACACAGGCATTAGACCCTCTGATTTTCTAACTATAATTACCTGTCAGTTGACAAGCTGGGCTCTCAGGCATAACGAGATGTAAACGAGCTGAACGACCTTCCACACAGAAACGCAAGTCAGAGAGTGATTTAACAGAGTATTTTAAAACATAATAGCACCGTTGAACAAAGTTCTCAGGCTTATTGTAACGAGTAACTGAGTCTACTGAGGATACACAGTCTGTCACGGTACGCACGGTATGATCCAACCTCTGCGCTCACATTCCCAAAACACTGTTCCTGTGCGATCCCTCCCCTCAGGCCTCCATTTTGAGGCTGTTGGTATTTTCCCGCCTTGATCGTCTGCCCTGCACGGCAGTCTAATAATATGCAGGTGGGAAGGACGCCAGAGAGAGAGATGGAAGGAGGGGGGCAAACATGAGGTGGGCCACTGTAATAAAGCCTGCCACCCCCCGAGCAACCTTCCATCCAACACTAACAGGGTTTTCTCCACACGCACACATCCAAACATACCCATCTAAAAACATATTCTCTGGCTGACCACAGGAATGCGGCTGGAGTCGGTTTGCATGGCGGTGCCGTCTCTGCTACAGTGTAAAGAAGTGTTGTTTATTCTATTCAAATTCAACCCCACTCCACAAACTGTAGTTAACAGATGTCTGTATTCATGAATGCAAGCGTTTGTCTAACAAAGTAGAGATTAGGGCAGCGCGATTAATCAAAATAAAACCGAAATTGTGCTAAGGCTTAGTGTGATTATCAATTCACGGAAACTGCAATTTAATGAAATACATGAGCTGCATATTTCCAAGGGAAGCATGGCGTTGTTTTTTTAACATTTTTTTTTACACACTAGAAGTTTTCAGCGTCTCTAAGCAGCTGAGCTCATAGTAAACCTCTTGCTTGTGCTGTGAGTTTGGATCATTTATAACGTTTGGGAACACAACATGTGCCAACAACCTTCCCAAATGTAATGAGAAATGCTTATTAACTGGCTGCATCAAAAGAGAAAATTAACGTCTTCTTGAGTTGTTGTTTTTTGGCAGAATAAAACCTTGATAATTTCATGCCGCGGCACCCTGGTGGTCTAGGTATTGCAGGGAGGGCATTAATTATTAATAAAAATAATAATATTGCTAATATAAGTAAATATGTCTGGCACCAATAGCTTTGCGGTTAGCATACAGTGCAATTGCGCTCACGTTGTGTCTTGTCATAATTAAATAACGAGAAATAAATAATAAACTGTTCGAGTTCACTGATTGGTTTAATAACAATCTGCTAATTTAATCAACATATTTTTGCTGCATACATCATATGCTACAAAAACATTTATACACGGTCCTTCAATGGCTCTAATAAAATCTGTGCTTCATATAGAGAACTACTGTATGATAAATGTTGAGCTTTCTCTTTCCGATTAATTGCATCCAAAATGAGTTTTTGTTTACATAATATATGTGTGCATATTTATTGTGTATATATAAATACAAACGCGTACAGATATATATTAAAGAAAAATATGTTATGTTTATATATTAAATAAATTTATATATAAAATATAAGAATATGAATATATAAATGTAGAAACGTGTAAATATTTTCGAAATATATGCTGTATGTGTGTGAATTTATGAATACATACTAAATATACACTATACAAATACATATATAAATGTAATATATAAAAAAAATTATTTTGGATGTGATTAATCACGATAAATCGTTTGACAGCACTAGTTTAAACACCAAACTTTGACTAATGCTGCTTTGTAATCTTTCTTAAAGTAAACTTTTGTCCATTTGGTGATCAAGTAAACAGCTTGGGCTGAACACGATGTGTGTGTGTGTGTGTTTGATACCTGATAGCTGTGAGTTGTCTGAGTGCTGCACTTTTGCCGGTGTGTGACTAACGTACTTTGTTATTTTGATTATATAATCATCAAGTGTTTCTAGAATAGAAGCAGTTAAACTGTGAGAGTATACAATATCCATGTGTATGTAATTTCAATACAATGACCTTAGTGTAGATATTTAAAGATGTCCATCTTTAAGCATGACTGTTAATATGAAATGGTAACACTTTACAATAAGCGCCCATTTGTAACATTAACTATTGATAAAAGCTGTAGAGTAGAAGTATCGTTTCTTGTTAGAGTGTGTTGATTTTGAACTTTTAACAAATTTTTATTTTGCGTACAGTATCCAGTGTGGTCCAACCTAGTTATCGTTATCGGTGAAATCCATACTGAACCATATAAAATGTTGGTCGACCACTACTTTACACTATACCATGTTATTTAAACAATCTATGTTGACACCTGATGAAGTCTACCTTTCAGGTTTATGTAATAATTGTAATTTTAATATTTTTATTTTGTTCTAATGATAATAATCCTAAAAAATTATAATTGTTAGTATTAGTAAAGTATGGAAGCCCATTTTCGCCACTGAATAAAAAACAGAATTGCGAGATATAAAGTCGCAACTGCGAGTTATAAAGTCAGATTTGTGAGATATAAAGTGGCAATTGCAAGTTATAAAGTCAGAATTGCGATATATAAATTTGCAATTACGAAAAAAGAAGAACTGCGTGATATAAACTCGCAATTGTGAGTTATAAAGTCAGAATTGCGACTTTATATCTCGGAATTCTGACTTTATAACTCTCAAACGTGTGATATAAAGTTGCAATTCTGACTTTTTTTTCTCAGAATTGTGAGATATAAACTCGCAATTGCAAGTTACAAAGTCCAATTTTGTTCTCAGACCTGGGGGTTTATATCCCGCAATTCTGACTTTATATCTCACAATTCTGACTTATTTTCTCAAAAAGTTGCAATAACCTTTTTTTATTTTTTATTCAGTGGCGGAAACAGGTTTCCATAGTAAAGTCATTTTGATACCTACTCACAAACCAGGAGCCTTAACAATTATTATTATTATTTTTTTAAATCTGTTTTTAAAAAAAAGTTCCCTCCAAATCGTGCAGCTCTAGATTAGACCAAAAGAGAAAGAGTGTAGAAAAAAAACCCTTCAGAATCCTACAGACAACAAATGAAGCCAAGTCTACAAGGGCCTGACAATCCAAAAGCACTATGATGTTTGATTGACAGCTGTCTTTTTGGGAAATCGCAGTGCACAAAACAGAAATGCACAGGGAAATCTCGATACACAAAACAAGAGCTGCAAAGAGAAATTCTAGCAACTCCCTTCTCCCTGTCTGCAGTTTCCAGGTTAGCAAATGAAAGCTATGTTTTCATCATGTACGGACCATTCCCACAGTCAGCAAGTGAGGTAATCCGATGCCGAGCGGTCACATGGGTGGGCACGTTCTCTTTGCTCTCACAGCCGGAAGAGGAATGCACAGGAAATTCCTTACATTCCTGACAGGAAGAGATAATAACCCTCTGACCCAAAGCGTGGAAAAAATGCCCATCTGCAATGAACACGGACCCCCAGCTTTATCACAGGGGTCAGAACTGGCTGTGGTCTGTGTGTTTGTGAAGGGAGAGTGGCGTGAAGGAAATGGGGGAAAGGTTAAAGAAGAGAGGGTTACAGAAACAGAGAAAGAGGGTAGGGCCGGGTTAAGAATCAAACGCCCGCTCAGTTGTTGCTTTAATAATTAAGATGGCCAGTTCGTTGTGAGCAAACACGAGAATTGAGGTGATAACCAACAAGTTCACAAATCTGTTTGCGGTTTTGTTCTGAAAGCTGATACGAAAGAGGAAAAATGAGAAAGAGATTAACTGTATATCCCCTTTACACCGTATCATTTTACTCAAACAATCCGTGTTGTCGTGGTGAAACCAATTGCTTAAGTCTTCCTTCTGGCTAGTTCCTTACCTAATCAGCCAGATGAGTAGTAAAGATCCATGTCTTACATCATGGGTTTTTAAATCTTTGCATATTCAGTGTGCAGCTCACGTTGTCGGTCTCAGGTCTGTTAGGATGATGTAAACCAGAGGACATCAGTGAGCCAAGACAGCTGACTGATGAAGACATAAATGACTGTTGATTGTCTAGTGAACTATTCCCTTTCATCGGTAGAAGCACCTTTTCATGTCTGCCCCTGCTAATCCATACTAAATACTGTACATATACTACACAAGCAATAAAATATATTTTAATAGTCAAATGTAAAAAATTACATCAAAACATCTGCAGAAAACACTTTTTTAAAATAACAATTTTTAAGTGAGTTTTTTTTTAATTTATTTATTTATTGCTTAAAAAACGAAAAAAAAGTAGTTTTTCTAAATAACTTTTTTTAAAAGTTTAAAAAATACAAATAAAAACAGATAAAAAATATATAAATAATATAATAATTCAGTCTGTCAAACTATCAAAAAATGTAATCAAATTATTAAAATTATGAGATGTTTGCATCGCATCAATTAATCAAAATTTGGCTAATAAATTACCCCCAAAACTTTAAAAATAAATAATAATAAAGAATTTATTAGGCTAAAATGGCCATGATTTTTTTTTCGTGTTTAGATATATACACACACACACACACCATTGACTGCAGCTCAGAGGTAGCATGAATGCATTTACACCGCAATTGCATAAATAATACATTTAAAAAAAAAAATTCCCATAACTAAAATAAATTAACGCATTAAATCAGTAACCCACTTACACACACACACACAACAGTGTGGCCAAGTTGGTTTAAGTGAATTTTTCTTGCTGTGTAAATAATGAAGTTATAATTAACACAGTTTAAGCGCTTACGATTGACTAGACCTTATTTCATAATTCTTCAAGTCTGCTATATACCTGCACTGTTTGTAAGTCACATGCTTCTTCAAAAGGCACTGTATTATGTAAATGATGCTTGTTACAGTATATACTTTTGGCGGGATGCGCTTTTAATGCTCTTTGTATGAGGCTCCCCACTAAACTGTGATATTGCTTTTTGCTGCACACATGGGTTACCTAACATTTTATCATATTCCATTCAAAGATACGGTCAAATATATAATTTTTTTTACCATAATACTGTAGTAGACCCAGCTTCAGTGCTGAACAGAACTGCAGAAGTCTATCAGTAACAGTCTGTTAGTTGTTTTCGATAATGAAACAAACGCTGTCTCTTGTGAAGTCAAGTAAGCACTTGTTTGAAGCCTGCCAATGATCAGCATCAAAGTACTTGTCGTCTCGCTTTGGAGATAACTAGCATTTACATTTGATAGCTTTGTGAGGGCAAAGAGAATTGCAGCATTAAAGCGCATACATGACGTTCTGACTCAAAGCATCACCTTGAGGCAGGGAGTTCCTTACACTCAACCTCAGGCTGGACCAGGTGTGTCTGAAAATACAAACATATGAATTAAGACTAGGTACAGCAGAACTGCAATCCAAAGTTTCGCTCCACTGCCTTAAACAATGTCTTAACAAGAGCACTAAGGGAGAGGACTAAAAGAAGAATGATCTGTCAGGAAACTATTCATTACAATGCACTGAGTGAGACAAGGAAACAGAGAAATGCTAGCGTTTGAAGTCTGATTATAAGGCTGAGACATTTAAACACTCCAATTGTCTTTTTAGCAATGTGACTATTAAAAACAACAAAAAATGTGTTGACAGATAAAAGTTTACAATGGAAGTCTATGGGAAACATATCGGTCCACAGTCTTCCATTGTAAGTGGTTTTGTGTCAATTGTGATTTTACAAACTGATGAAAATGTCCAAATTTTTTAATCAAATGTATGCTACACAAAGTCACCTAAGTTTATGAGGAATAAGGCAAACAGAAAGGCAGTCTGTAAGATGCAGCTTTAGCAAATTATCTTATTTTCAGGAGAAGAAAACTGACACATTTATAGTGATCTGAATTCATCATTATAAACAACAATCAAGGTTTTCTGCCTCTTTCTGGTAAGACAGCATTCCTTGGTGTGTATTTCACCCTGGTTTAATAATACAGAGTTACGTAACACGTGTGCAGCAAAAGCAATATCACAGTTTAGTCTTGAACCTCATACAAAGAGCATTAAAAACACATCCCGCAAAAAAAACAACATGTAACAAGCGCCATTCCCATATTACAGTGCTTTTGAAGCTTGTAGGCTAACTGAAAAACAATGCAGGTGTTGTGATGTATATTAGTGTATTAATATTATTATATTAATAGTAATGTTTGGCATTAGTACATGTAATGTGTAACAAAGACACTGTAAAATAAAGTGTTACAAAGGAAATAAGATCTGGTTGATCTCAGGCACTAAAAATGTATTATTTACACAACAGCAAGAAAATTAGCAAAAAAAAAAAAAAAAGTACTTAAATCAAATTTAAATATAAATATAAATATAAATGCTATGTTTGAAAATAATGAATACCATGATAAAACTATATAGTTATTTTAAATGCTACAAATAAATTTAAGCTACACAACATTATGATGTACAATATGAAAGCTTTTTTTACTAAATATTACATTTAACAGTCTTATTAAATTATTTGTGTTTTTTAGTCATTACTTGAAATGAGAATTAAAAGGACATCACATGTAATCTAAATGTAAAAACAGCATATTTTTAATTTGATTTTACTTTTATATTTTCTTTTTTCATTTTAATTTTAGGTAAAATTTTAGTCATTTTGTTATGTTTTTGTCATGTTTTTTTTTTTAAATGTCTAAATAGTTTAGTTTGTTTGTAAATAGTTTGTTTAGTTAATTATTTTAGTACTTCAACTTCAACTAAATGAATTTTTTTATGGTTTTAGTTTTATGTAATGTACATTACATATTGACACATATATATATATATAAATAAATAAAATTGGACATACAGTATATGGTGGGAACATGAAGATGTACTCCCACAACAAACAATGAAGCAAAGAATCCAATCTTTTCCCCAAACTGCTCAATAGTGACAGTATAGGTGTGAATAAAGACCTTATTTCTCATGCGAGTTTGCCATGTACCACTTCATTGACAAGACCACTCCAGACCCCGGGGCCACGTTACTGCAGCTGAAGAAACGAAGGATGTGACAGGCACAGTGGAATTAGACGATGAAAAAAATTAGAGATGTGACTATTCAACCCTGTTACACAACACGTCCCACGTTGTTTTGGAAAAGCAGAGGCAGAGCAGATGAGGTGGGAGGGAGAAAAAAAAAAAAAAAGACCGGAGATAGCAGATGTAGGACTACTGCACACAATATGTTTCGCGCTCTGTCTCTGCGTCGCACTGATTCTGACATTAGCATCTGATCCAGGCAAAGTCTCTCGGGACTGTTGCAAAAAGGGCACGTTGGTGACAATGACAGTCTGACAAAGAGACGTGTGTCTGTAAGCTGATTTCGATGCAAATAAAAGAGCTTGGATTGACGGGTGGATTCCCAATGACTGGAATACAGATTGTCGTGTCTAAATTTGGTAGGGCGTCCCTGTTATTGAATTGTGAGAATGTCAGTGGTCATATGCAGGTTAGTGGAGTGGTTCTGTCTGCTGCATGCAGGTAATCACACACAAACATTCCCCTACAGCACTACTGCTCCACTTTAAACATCTCTCAGGAGACAAGCTCACTGTTAAACGTAGTTCACCCTTCACTTTAAAGACTCAACAGACATACTCTCAGATTTCATTCAGAGTGCCATTGTTTTACTGACCTACGCTTTAAATATTTTCCTTTGCCCTTTCACAGAGAAAATTGGAATTTTCTCTGTGAAAACGAAATTAAGAGGCATGATAATTCAGTCATTACATTTAGAAAAAGAAACATTAAAAATTGGTAGATCAGAATAGTGAGAGACGTGGCCAAGCAGGGAGTGCACAGGATAGTGTTTAATAGCAGGTCATCTGAATTGTACATTTTCAAATTCCACCGTTCAAACATGCTCTTTTTTTTAAACATCTTCTTATGAAAATATGAGTGGACTTGACCATACAAACTCTGCTGCCACATTGCTAATGTGTTACAGATGGTTGCTAGGGTGTTGCTGAGGAATCTGATCTAGGTGACTGACTGTCAACACAGAGTATCGCAACTGTTCATAACTGATTTGTGCGTCGAGAAAACTCTTTTGTTTTCCAGGATGTGCATTGGTTTCAATGGAAATGCTACTGCGCAGTTATGCCCAGCCTATGCCTACTTCTTATAAGACACACATTAAGCTGAATGTGTGACTTTATTATTTTCCGTGTTTCAAAACTCAAAGAGGTACGCATACTAGCAGTACAAAGTCTTTTACCACTTGACTGGCACTTCGCAACAACACAAGCTTGTTTCTGCAAAGACATTCAGCATGTTTCTACAAAAACATTCGATGTGTTTGCGTTTTGAATGTAAAAAAGCTTTGCGCTAAATCCGATCTGACGAGTCAGACTGAAAAGATTTCCAGGAATGCGATTTGCATCGAAATTTCCACAAATCAGATTTTATGTAGTTTGTTGCTATTCAGACTAGAGGTCGACCGATGTATCGCAACCGATTCCTGGAACTATCGGTTATCCGCAAAAATCTTCGCCAATAGTTTTTCCGCTATTTTAATGTCAGAAATGTCTTTATTGTTAGCATAACTGTTGCAAATTAACATCTATGTTATTAAAATATGCTAATATATAAAAAACTAATATGTATAAAACTTGTTAAAATATAAAATGTGTATTTTTTTTATGCAGGTGTCCATCAGCAAATCTGCTTAGTGCTGACAGAAACTAGGTTTGACTTGAAGCTGCGCTGCAGCCACCGATCACTGTATGACATCAAAGCAACGCAAGAGCAATTATAATAAACATATGGAACCATCAGCTGTCAAATGCTCTTGCAGTACTTTGATGTCATACACTGATCGGTCGCTGCAGCACCACTTCAAGTTGAACTCACCAGTGTCTGTCAGCACCAAGCAGATTCGCTTAGTTATGCTAACAATAAAAAGACATTTATGACATTAAAACAGCGACATCTGCAGACAGAGACCGTGTTGTTGTCACGTGAACATCCCAGCTGAAGATAATGAGGAAATTACATCACTCCCTTCACCAAGTGCATTGTAAACGACTACATCATGACATGCACGTGCCCATGCACGTACCCCCTCCTAAGTCTTGGAACGTGGTTATTTGATTTCTAAGGGAAGCTTCTTATTGGCCAAAATCAAAAGAAGAAAATCCTGGAAGAAAATATCAGGCCGACATGTTTCTAGGGTGTTGTTGATAGTTGTCAGGGTGTTGCTATGCAGTTACTAAGGCATTCTGAGTTTTTTGGGATGCTCATAAACCGTTTCTAGAGTGTTCTGGGTGGTTGCGAGTGGGAATTACCAAAAAAAAAACCTTCCTACTTGTTTCTAGTGAGCTTCAATGGTTGCCAGGGTGTTACTATGCAGGTATTTTGAGTGTTTTTAGCATGCTATCATGCAGTTGCTAGGGTGTTTTGGGTGGTTGCTTGCTAGTCTGGATCAAAAGAAGAAAATGTGAGTGAGCTTGACCATACAAAAGCTACTGCCACATTTCTAGGGTTTTGTGGATGGTTGCCAGGGCGTAGCTATGGAGTTGCCAAGGTATATTGAGTGTTTTTAGCACACTTTGGTGGTTCTGGGAGGTTGTTTACTAGACTAAATCAAAAGAAGAAAATGTTAGTGGGATTGAAGATACAAAACATGCTGCCATGTTGCTACTGGGTTCTGGATTGTTGCTAAGGCGTTGCTATATGCGTTTTAAAGCTTGTTGCTATGTAGTTTCTAGGTTGCTCTGAGTGGGTGATTGCTTACTGGTTATGATCAAATGAACAAAATGTGAGGAGGTTTGACCTTACAAAACATGTAGCTAGTGTTGTGGATGGTTGCCAGGATATTGCTAGGCAGTTGCTAAGGTGTTCTGAATGGGATTTAACAAGTTGTTATGTGGTTGCTAATTGGTTTTGTGCAACAGCTTAAGGGACCAAATAAAACAAGCCAAAATTCCCAAGTCTGAGTGATATTTTGGACTCTAAAACTGAACTGGGTCTCTTCAGCAATGTTTGTCTATAGATTTTTTCCCCCATTTCATCACCAAGCAAAAGAAAAAAACTATCAGTTAGAAAAATAATACAGTAGCACACCTCTCTTCAATAATCTGCATCGTCTGAGGTATCATTCACATCTGTAGCACAAATGTGTGGGAAGGATCATGCGGCAAAGTTCAAAGCTCTAACTTTAGAAGTATGAGAGCTATAATAATATTGACGCTTGAGTGTAGGAGGCTCTGTGTCTGTGAGTACTTTATCCATTCACCACAGATCCGCCAGTTTAAAATGATCTGATTCAAAAGGCAGCTGCGCTTGAAACGATGTCAACATCATCACAGCATTTTTGGTCATGTCCCAGCCTGCTTCAATGTTGTTCGCTTTTGACAATCTTCTGTTCCAAGCCACCATTAACCCTCAACAAATGGAGTGATCTTGAGCCATTATACCTAGTTTAAGACAGATTCACAGAGAAAAGCTCTCTCAGCCCAGGGGACCTTTGACTGTCCACAGAGCAAATGTCGGTAGTCCTGATACTGAGACTCTTGCAGCTGGAGGAAATGGCCGTTTCTGCAACTGTGAGAACAGACTGAACAGTGTAACATATAGTGTAATGTAATTATAATTAAGGGGTCGCATTGTTATGTTGGACTTGAATAAGTCAACAAATTAAAATTCATGACTCCCTTTTTTTAAAACAGATTCCATTTCTTTTTCCAAATAAAAAATTCCAAATAACTTTTTTCAAAAAGCATGTCGATTTAATTGAAATAGTGAAATACACATATACATTTAATAAAAATGTAGAGACCTATTTAATGTGTTCCCCCCAATTATTATTTTTTTTCTGGACCCAATTCTATATTTTTTATTTTAATAATCAAAAACATGTTTAATCAATATGAATTTATAAAATGTTAATAATTTAATTATTTAAAATGTTAACAATAATAAAAACCTATGAAATATGTTTTTAATATTTTTTATAAATTTTTTTATTATTTTATACTGTGTTTCTGTCTCTTAATTTTCTGTATTGATGATAACAGTACAATGGTATTCTTCAAAATTTTAATTGCTTCATTATAGCATTATTTCCAGCTATTAATCCGACAATACAAAAAAAGTATTAATAAAATATTACATTTATATTATATTAAATAAAATATAAGAAAAAAGACAGAATTTCTTTTTATAATAATATATATACAGTATATAAAACATGAATTATATTATTACTGAATACCTTTGCGGTTGAAAAATAAATGTTAATGAAAATACAGTATTATTTCTGGCACTGAAAGCCTTCTCTGTACTATTGCTGGAATGTCATCCAACATTCAGTCCGAAACAAGCAAAAAACAAAGCTCAAACAACACGCGAGAGATCTACTGCATAAATAATACAGTGACCACAAACATATGCTGAAACACAAATTTATTACTGCTACTCTCGAAGTGTATGGAGGTGCTAAATACTGCAAGACTGAGGCAGGCACAGTAATTCACACATTCACACTAACAACTTATACGAACACATAAACACACACTCAGCACCACCAAATGAAGAACTCAGGAGGGTGCCAGTGGGACTCATTACACAAGCGGAAGAGAAGCCCACCCACTCTATCTGACCCTGATGGCTTCTGGCTGGCCGGACCGCCAAGAGTATTTCATCTCCTCGGCTTCCTTTCAACACCTCCATGCAGCCTTCCAGAATCCACAAATCCACTGAGCTTTCAGTGATGAAGTCTTTTAAGATGATATTACCAATTACAAGGAAGAAAAGGTGTTTAAAAGACAACTAAAGACCTTTGAGGCTTTTGACAGAGGGCCTGATCTTTAAACTGGACCGTTTGTCACATATGCCTGAAATTTCACCAGACTCAACACCTTCTTGAATCTTCCTGTTACAGAGCACATTTTTTTATATTTCTGCAGGAACTAACACTGATAACTAATTGTGCCAACGTCTAAACTCTCAGATTAGAATATCTGCATGTTCTTTTGCCATGGTGGCTCTTTTTTGGTGAAATATGATCCTGTAGGAGATGCCAAACAGCTTCTAATTGGCAGGTGGTGTGAGCTGTGTGGGGATAAACATCCATGCTCAGACGCTTCCTAATCTGATTAGGGTAAACGGCTCATCCAATGATACCTGACAAAGTTAAGACGTATTAGAGAAAAGCTGGCCAGTCCAGCTGCAACGCAACACTAAAGCATCAAGCACTACAGTGCATTTGATTCAATTCAATCTCATCCCAAGGGGGCATGAGGCTCTAGCCTTGGGATAGCCTTCAGTGCCAGGGAAACTCTTCCTTCTGAACTCTATTAGCACATCGTGTACCAAAAAGCTATTTATAGAGAGCAGAGCATGATGGGAGAAGCCAGAGACGTCCTTATAGAATGTCTCCTCAATGATGTGGAAATATGTCACTCACCTAAAATAATCACAGATGTCCATATGAATGTGTATTACTGTAGTGTTGATGCTTTAAAGAGGAATTTAAGATGCAACATTTTCAGGGGAAAAAAAGACTAATTATTAATTCATTTATTCACAAATGATTAATTGAAAGAAACAACATTGTGTAATGTTAAATTTTCTATACAAATAAATCTGAAAAAATGTACCACAGTTCCAAACCATTGTTTGTAACATTGATAATAAGAATAAATAGATAATAACAAGAAATGTTACTTGAGCATCAAATAGAAAAGGTTTTATAATTTACAATAAAATTTTACAATATTAATCCTTTTACTGTATTTTTGATTAAATAAATGCAGTCTTTGTGAACGTGTGTAGAGATGTGTGATTTTGATCATAGGCTGATATTAAGAGCTTTATTTCATTTATTAGCACTGTTTTTTGCTAAACAATTCCCATATTTTTACATTGATTTTTAACACATTAAGGTCATTGTCAAAAATTCTTGTCTAAAATTTAAGCAAATTATGTTTACGCCAAACATAACATAATCCAAAACATAATCCATCATAAATTCTTTTAAAAAAAGGTTCAATTTTCTGTGTTTTTGCTTCGTTATAAAGTATTTTGAGAGGTAAGGATGGCATCATCTAAAGCTCATTTAAATTTATTCTAAAAAAACCAAAAAAACCCCCCAATAATACTTAATTTAATAATACTGTTGAATGTAAACTTTAGCTAAATTCCATACTGTACATTCTCAACTGTTGCATTTAAAATAAATAATTTTACTGATATTTTACTTTTTCTTTTAATAACAGAATTTCAATATAGGCGCATCCATAAGAAAAACATCTATGTGCAAAAATCTATGTGCAAAAATCACTCCCTCACACTGTGAAGCCTGCATAAAGCTAATAAACCATAATGTAATAAGCTGCATAAACCAAACATGCTGGACGCCAACCAGAGATAGATGACACAAGGACTGTTTTTACAGTTGGTTGGATAATAGTGTTTCATACTGATTGTATGATGCTATTAGTTTGTGCTTCCTGACATTAGCTGGCCAATTCCCTAGTGCTTAAGCTACATGAGTTTTTGTGGACAGACAAAACAAAGCCTCATGCCTTGCAAACAAGCATAATGTGTACTCTAATCAACCAGAATTATGAGCACATATTTGCAATTTGCTGCTCACTCAGAGACCAAAAAAGGCCTCCAGACTATACGCCCGACCACATTCGGTATGCAAGGCTAAGATTGCAACAAGAATGCGAAATGAGAGAGTATTCCCAAATAAAGTGGCAAGGAGATGGTCTAACCTTGACTGGCCATTTTTCTTAGAGACTTAAGGGTAAAAAGCTTTTAACAAACCCTAAAAGTCTCCATGACTCATCCATCATGTGCATCTACAACCGGATTCGCTTTATCACCTGTGACGGCGTTTGTCCCGAATCCCTCAGCAATGAGATTCCAATGCCAACTTCATTAAACTCTATCCATTATGCATAAAGGTGCAATCTATAAGCAACAACACCAGCGCTGCACTCAAAACACGACATGAATTTGTCAGACGCTTCTTTGCTTACAGTGAAACCGATAGGTTTCTGAAAATAGCCCCATCTGGCTTTGAAATATTCAGCAAGTGTGGGCCAACATCCAAGGCCACTGGGTTAGAGAAGCTTTCCACCATATGAGGGGACCGGTGCGCAAAGCTTCATTTTGGAAAGGGGAGGTTGCGTTTCTGCATGACAAACCTCGAAAGCTATGCTTCATTATCCTTTTTAGCTGTAGCTAGGAGACAGTGGCTTCTTTTAATGAGATTCTTTAAATGTAACCCCACAGAAAGCTCTGAATATCAAAAGGCTGCAATGGCGATGGGAATTCCTGGCTATATTGTTGCATCAAGCAAATTTAAGTGTTTTTACATTAATCTTTTTTATATGAAACGTCACGGTGCATAACCCCTCTGAATGGACTTCAATTCATTCAAAAACACAATTTCAAGCTAAAGGAAACTTCCATGTATAATTGACAGTATTTTGCAGTGTAATGATTATCACAAAATCAACAAAAATTGCTCCTCGTTTATTAAAAAACGGGTTATAATGAGGTACTTACAATGATAATTGGGGCAATTGTGGAGAAAAAGCAATGTAACTTAAGAAATAAATGCACTTACATTAATTCTTCTGTTCAAGCTTGTGTATTAGCCAAAACTATCTCTAACCAATTCTTACGTATTTTGCGAGGTGGCTAATTCATATGACCTCACTAGTACAATTTTTCTAGACCTCAGGTTTAGGCGCAGGGTTTAGTGTAGGTCAATTCACATACAAATTCATTCAAATTGTGCAACTCCTAAAATAGGTATTATTTAACAAAAATCATATGAATTTGCACAAATAAGGTTTTACGAATTCATAATAAGTAGCCACTTCATAAAATATGTAGAAATTGCTGTGAGACTTGGCTGGTATTAGCTGAAGATTATGGGAAGTAAATCACCCATTTTTGAGTTTTAAGCCGGTGCAATTCTGGCCATGATTTGGCCTCCTGAGACAAATTTAACAAATCCTAAAATTTCCTCTGATTCTAGGCCAAAATCTATAGTCTTTGATCACTAGTTTGACACATTCACTGACAGTCGATTAATGACCACTGCAATCAAATTTAGCCTCAGATGAAATTCTGGCTTTGTTGTAGGCTTCTCCTACAACAACAGTCCAATCAAGAAACCAACAGGAACACAGAACCTAATGACATAATAACACCACTTGCTCCACACACATCCTCTTTTTTTCCCTCAGTTATTTTATTTACTTTAAAAAGACAAGCTATGATGAAAATGAATACTAGCCAGCATGCTAATTCAACATGTGAATTTGGCTCACTGTCTACTAAAGTATCACAGATTCACGATTTAAAACTCCAGACAAGTCTTCTTGCGTAAGTCTATCAAATCTAGACTTTTAATGTGTACAGATTTGCCACATTCACTTCCAGTGTAATTATCCAGTGTAATTATTTTTTTTAAGAAACGAAAGGACATACTGCAATTATTTGGTGTTGCTGATTATGCTTAACTTGTATTAAACTAGAATATTCCTTATTTTTAATCATCAATCACCCTACATCTGTTCATATAATTACTAAGTTGTTATTAACATTGCCATAGGGGTCTACTCACTCCCATAAGAGGAGCCAGCTAGATTTGCGAATATACGGTTTCCTGCTCTTGAAACATGGATGTGCATAAATTAAGATTAACTCAGGAACCCTGCTTTGCCACTTCCATCACACACATAAAAAAATACACCTAGCCAACAAACAGAGCAATGCATTTAATCTCCGGAGCCAAGCATGGGAAACCAACATTTTTACGGCAAAATACCACATCTCAGAATTCAAGCTTATTAGGCATCCTGTCTCATCTTAAATCAAAGAGTATGTTAACTGCTTGTGAAGATATTGATATCAGGACATGAGGGATTCCTCTGTAATATGATCCTCTCTGGCAGACTTCTCATAGTGAAGGCATCCTCAGCCAACTGATCCAACTTCGTCGCAGGGAAGCAGCGAGAGGTCGCTTTACGTCCCAAAACCAGACCCCGTCCTTCTGCTCCTCCTTCTTCTAAGACCCCCAACATGTGGACTACCATCTGTTTGTGCTCTAAGTGGCTGTAAAAATGCTATATTGTGTCGTTATCCTCAGAAAAGCAGCCGAAAGCCACATGAAAATAATTTAAATAAGATTTATTTACTCACATTAATTCGTTTTGGGCTAATCTCATAACTTCATCTCAAATTAGAGCGTGGCGTGTTGACTTAAGCAGGCACTAGACCTCTATGGGGCTAAACGCTCTCTTAAGAACTAGCTAAACGATGAAGCAATTATAAAAGCCACTGATAACTGCATAAGTAGGAGCTTGTTTACCGCGTGATCTATGGAAGTGCTCTGGAATTCAATTAGAATTTGATGCCACATTGTCTCAATTAACTAACACACCGGAAAAAACAGGAGTTTAACCGCATTAGTCTTCAAATGGTGACCACAACAACTCAAAACATGTCAAGAGCACTTGGGAAAAGTGCCAGGCTGGAGGAGATATTGATTTGCTGGGTAAAGTCACTAAATTTTATTTAGTAAAATAAATCTTAATTTAAAAGAGCTGCAAAATTCAAAGAGACAATGTCGTCTTAAGCGAACAACTGTGTGTTAGTACTAAATTAACCCATCAAACCATTGTTTCGGGCTAAAATATGAATCCTCTATCCATAATATTGCTTTCTCCCGTGAAAAATTTATCTGGTCTGAATCAGGAGAGAAATATGCATCAAGCACCATTTACAAGCGAAAAACGGTTCTAGACAAATACATCAGTGAATTTTGTTGTTAGAGGAAACAGGGTACAGGTATTTTAGCTAGGAGTGATGGTTTAAAATTTAAATGCTTTAATGGTGGATTACAGTAAAACACGCTGTTTATATCAGTAAATGCTTCTTTCATCCACACCGTAAGAGAGAAAACCATCAACCAGTGCAATAATGCATGATTTGACATGCAGAGATTTATACACAAACATAAATCATGATAAAGACAGCTCTACACAGTACATATCTGAACAGGAAACTAGCTTAGCACAGAAAAAAAAAAAAAAATGGCAAAGCCAGTTTTATAATGTTTTGAGTTCAGGTTCAGTGGAATTAAATAATTTGATCCACTTAACAGGGCTCTAGCACAAGAATTAAGATTGTTTGCTCTGATGCTTAGGAAAATAACTGTGATCAAGTACAGCGCATTCATGTCAGACAGATTGCTGCTTAATACCATGAAAAGAAGGCAGCAGGCTGGAAACACATGTTTTGATATTCTCAGTCAGGAGCTGGCAAACATACACTACAAAAATCAATCAATTTCTTATTCAATATTCTAGTCTTGATTTACAAAAAAAAAATGAAGACATGAAACAAAATTATATAATATATATTTAATTTTTTTTTTTTTTACTTTATAATAAAACAAAGAAGAATCGTAGCAATAAATAATAATAATAAATTGTTCGAAAATTTCCCCTTTTTAAAACTAACAGTTTTTAATAATAACCATTAGTCTTTAAAATCGTATGGATTAATAAAATCTCAAGAGCATCAGCAGTAAAGCCGCAGTGATTCCGCTGTCAAAAACAAAAACATCCAACATTAAGTCAAATAATCAGCGGCCACTCGCCTTACCTTTTTCTTGACAAGAAGAAAGGATCTCTTCCTCCTTTGGATTTGCTACCTGGGTAATGATGGACGTGTTGTCCATGGAAACGGGATTTTATTCCTCCTCAGTCACTTCTGTTTTGATAATTTTCAGCTAGCCTGATGCTAGCGAGCTAGCGGTGTGAGTCCAGATGGCAGACGCACCATACACCGCGCACGATCTTACACCACCGCATCCAAATAAACATACAACACACACTTCACGATTATACAGCGAGTAGTGCGACACGAGATACTCCTGTCAGACGGCGGGAATCGGCGACATCTTAGCCCTCGTGTGATTTGAGGTCTATGGAGATCGGTGACAGAGTGTGTAATAACAAAGAGTCTGATCTGCAGCCGCGCTTTCTCTGCCCTTCTGCGCGCGTGTGTGTGTTGTTGTGTATGGGCGCGCGCACACACACTTGATGTGACCGTGTGAAACTACCCTTAACAAAATGTACCTGGTAACCATAGTTCCTCCAGTTACTTTTACTTGATATCAGAGACACGGTCAGAAAAAGTAGGGAAAACGTGAAATGAAATTAAAAAGTATGATTCTAAAGGAATTATTAATTTATTATGATAATTTGGCAAAAAAAAGAAAAAATGCATGTAAGTACTTTACAAAAATGTAGGCTTAGGCTATATATAAATAACAATTTTAAATGCATAAAGGTAGCTACTATTTGCTTAATCAAATTTTATTTATTTATTTATTTATTATTTATAAATTATATGGCATCACCTTTAAACGTAACATATGCAATGCATGGCCTGCAAAAATATTTTTTCTAGAACAAAAAAAAATGCCATAGGCTGTATTAATCAAATTATTGCTTGCAAATATATATAAATAATTTTTTTTTAAACAACCTATTATACTTACTGTACACTGAAAGCAAGAAAAATATGCATTGCTTGTTTAATCAAAAAACTTGCTTCTGATTTAGTTTTATTTGTTCCTGACTTGTTTTTAAAGTTTAAATAATAGCTTGAAAATTTGCATTATGATTCACATTTATGATTCACATTTATAAAGTCATATATACAAAACCATCACATATAACGATATAATCAATAGCAGGTTTAAAAGGGAAATGATTTTGCTGAGATACTAAGAGAAAATGCAGTGATTTCAGAAATGTTTTAATGACAGAGAGAGGTGGGAGGGTTACTGAATATTTTATGAAGGTGGGTGTTTGATCTTAATGTTTAATAAGGCAGCCTGTGTGATGCAACCATCACTTCAACTAGTTTTACAGCCTACTTAAATACCTTATCACATTTTTGACATATTCTACATTATCATTAAGGCTACATACTATAAATAATATTATAATTAATATAGGCTTAAATATAAATAATGACCATTAAATGATATATCTTGTGCTTTTACTTCTATTTTTACACTTTTACTATTTTTTTTTATAAAACAATATTTCTCTGGACACATTTGGATAAAAATAGGTTAATAATGGCATATAACTAATAGATGACATTTATATAAAATGATGTAGAAATGATAGTGTTTACTTTGTAGCTACTGACTTTAGAATAAATAAACTGATAGATTAACTGTTTAGCCTATTGCTAAATAAGAGGCACTATTTAAATGTGTTCTTATACTGACATCTTGTGGTCGAAGTGTTAATTGAGTATTTTTATTGGGTTTGCAGGATTTAGGTAACTGCAGCCGTGAAAGAAAAAGATATCATATGAAGGCCCAGATCCATGTTGTTCTGCTTTCAAAACTGAAGTTATATTGTGTTTTTTTTAAAAAAAAGTGTGTTTAATTATTTGTAATGTAATGTATGATGCATTATTACAGTCTTTATATTTAAAATATTTAATCATTAATTGTTACATTGAAGCATTAGTATTTATTTATTTAGCATTCATTCATTCACAAGGTGTCAAACTATATAATTATTAATTTCAATAAATATCAATATTTATTTATTTACTTACCCACCAATGTGTGAACTTTAAGAAATGAAGATAAATTCAATTTAAACATTAATAACAGGCTACAAGAATTAATTTATTATTCTTTTATTATTATTTCGCACTATTTATTATCATTATTAGCCTATTATTTACACTCTATCTACTGGTAATCGTAGCAAAACGGAGAGATTGTGACGAATCTGTCAGTTTTAAATTGAACTCAATTCCAAAAAAAATGGCGAAAGTTCCGAACTGAATCCCTGCCGTCACTTACTCATTTCTGGGGATTTCATCATTCAGTTCCGCGCTGTGGTCGCTCCTCCTCTCGGTCCATGCTGTCTCTGCGGAGCGCAACATCAGCACTCCTCCTCAGGACCGGTACACAGATCGCCACCGTCCGCGCGGTTCCGAGGGTCCGATCCAGTCCCGTACGCCTGTGTGGTTCCCCTCCGATCAGAGCGCTCTCCCTGTCGGGCTGTTTGTGGAAGAAGAAGAAGAGAAGCGCGTGGCTTGAGATGACGGAAGGACAGAATATGGATGGCAGTATTGAAGAGGTTCTGGCTCCGTTGAGGCTAGCAGTGAAGGAGCAGGTAACACGATTATGAAAGACAATAATAAACAAGCGTATGCAATGTGCTTCATCGTCCCAGAGCCATGCATTAAACTCCTATTTGTGAAAATATGGCAGGGTGGTGGCTTTATTATGAGTTTATACCGCTGGATGATTCAGTCTGTCAGTGCCACGTTTGATAGGAGTCGTTCTGTGCAGACAGGGTGGAGAAAATCACACAGTTACAACGAAACTCAGCTTGTTTCTCAGAAATGTTTGCATGATGCATTTGTATTTCAATATACTGGAGTCATATTAATACACTAAACATAGTATTTTGTGTTGTTTATTTTTCCATAGGGCGATCTTGTGCGTAAACTGAAGGCAGAAAACGCTCCTGAAGTAGATGTCAATAAGGCCGTAGCAGAACTGAAAGCTCGCAAGAGAATCCTTGAGGCCAAGGTGGGCAATCTCAATATTACAAACTTTATAAAAAAAAAATCAGACAATAAAAAAAAGATTTGAAGATGTAACTCATACATAGAAACAATGGATATGAAATGCACAACAGAAAAACATGAAAAAATTATATTTCCAGTTCTGTTCTGTTTAAATTCTTCATCTCTAAATATCAGAAGACTAGTAACTTGAATAAGTAACTTTTTAGCAAATGTAGTTTTGTCTGTCACATCATAATGATTTTCATAATCCATTTGACGACTTTCTATTTTGTAGGAGCTTGCCTTACAGCCCAAAGATGACATTGTGGACCGAACCAAGATGGAAGATACTCTGAAAAGACGTTTCTTTTACGATCAGGCATTTGCTATCTATGGCGGTGAGTGTTTTTGGTGTTTGTTATCTTTCATATAAATATGTTAAAAGCTTCATTTTACCTTTATTCAGAATTTTAGAGGTTAGTCTTAACAAAATGCTTTTATTGGAAATTATTGGCTGGCGTGTGCAACTAATAGTTTGCTTTGTTTGTGTGTTGAAAAAGGGGTGAGTGGGCTGTATGACTTTGGGCCAGTCGGATGTGCTCTGAAGAACAACATTCTCCAGGTCTGGAGGCAGCACTTCATCCAGGAGGAGCAGATTCTGGAGATCGACTGCACCATGCTTACACCGGAACCCGTTTTGAAGTAAGCATGAATCTGATTATTCTCTATTGACTCTGTTTATAATCTCTGAAACTCTTACTCAGTGCTTTTGTTGCATTTCAGGACATCAGGGCATGTGGATAAGTTTGCAGACTACATGGTCAAGGATGTCAAGAACGGAGAGTGTTTCCGTGCTGACCACCTTCTTAAAGGTTTGTCATGGTTTCCTATAATAACTACCGCTCCAGCAGTACTGTATACTTTGACTGCACTGAGCTATGTGACTCCGTGGATGCTGTAGATCTTCAGGAGTAAAAGAAAACAATGGGATCTATAAGAATCACAAAGGCTTTAATAGGCATCCGACCAGACCCCATGACTTGTAGACCACCAACGTGACTGAAATGAATAAGTTCTTTATTTTAGCTAAATCTAGACTGCTTAACGTTGGCAAAATTAACTTGTTTGCAAAAAACGACTGAAAATATTAATGACTTATCTCATATTTGAGGCATATAAAATATTTTTGTCTTGTAAAATGCTCTTGAATGATGATAATAAACCTTCCTCCTTATACCATTTAGGTCAAGGTGGTATAAAATGACGTCTACTAGCTTTAAAAGTTATTTAAAATGTATTATGTTTAATACAGTAATAGCAGTATATAAGAAGTATACAGTAACGGCAGTACCAGTAGTACAACCATTGTATTTATATTATTAATATTAAATGAAATAAATAATAAAATGCTTGCAATGTTTTTGTTTTTAGCTCATCTTCAGAAATTAATGAGTGACAAAAAATGTACGGCAGAAAAGAAAACCGAGATGGATGGTGTCATCACTCAGGTATGTCTCACTGATGCAATGCTAAATTTATAACTAGCTTTTATAAGCTGAAACTGGAGTATTTAATGCAATAAGGAGCATAAACACAAGGAACGATATCTATAAAACAGATGGTTTTATAATTGTTGATTACAATACAGAAATTATCTTGCTGTTTTTTCAGCTGATGAACGATAAAAACATTGAATTCACACTATTTTAATAATCTTGAGCATCTAAAGTTGCAGATGACATAGCATAATTCATTGATGTGGACATTAAAATAGTTGTAGTTGTCATGTTTAAGTGTGAGCGGGCCTTTACTGTTTAGTAAAATAAAAAAGGGGTTTAATTTTTTTTTGTTTTTTTTCTTTCAGATGGATAACTACACTCAGCAGGAGTTGGCAGATTTGTTTGTGCAATACAATGTCAAGTCTCCCAGTACAGGAAATGATCTCACACCTCCCATCTCATTCAACCTGATGTTCCAGACCTCCATTGGACCTGGAGGCAACATGCAAGGGTAAGTAAAGTGTCTGCTAAATGACTAAATGTAAACGGGACACCACCAGACTACACGCTCTCATTTTAAAATATCCAAAGTAAGATGTTATTATCTTACTATGTTATTTCCATAGCTATTTGAGGCCAGAAACTGCTCAGGGAATCTTCCTCAACTTCAAACGTCTTTTGGAATTCAACCAGGGAAAGCTTCCATTTGCTGCTGCCCAGATCGGAAACTCCTTCAGGAATGAAATCTCTCCTCGCTCTGGCTTGATTCGTGTCAGGTGCAGATTATGATTTCCTTTTGAACATTTGCTCATTTGGGTGTCACATACAAGTGTTTTCATTACAATTCTTATAATGTACTTAAGTGAATGTTTCTCCTCATAGAGAGTTTACAATGGCTGAGATTGAGCACTTTGTAGATCCGAATGAGAAGGTTCATTCCAAGTTCTCCAATGTTGCTGATCTGGAGATCATGCTTTACTCGTCCAAGGCACAAACGAGTGGGCAATCCGCCCAGATTATGAGGCTGGGTGATGCAGTGGAGCAGGTCAGAGAAGATCTCATTTCTAATGTATTGATCATAATTAACACTTCAGTTGTAGTAACAGACTTTTGTGTTGTGTAGGGCATCATCAACAACTCCGTCTTGGGCTACTTCATTGGAAGGATCTACCTTTATCTGATCAAAGTGGGTGTTGGGAAAGACAAGCTTCGTTTCCGTCAGCACATGGACAATGAGATGGCCCACTATGCCTGTGACTGCTGGGACGCTGAGACCAAAACCTCTTATGTACGTTCAGTGTTTGCTTGAGGACCTTCACTCATCCCACAGACTAGGTGTTCATTTGTGGTTTTTCATACTGTTTTGCAGGGGTGGATTGAGATCGTGGGGTGTGCTGATAGATCATGTTATGATCTATTGTGCCACGCACGGGCCACCAAGGTCCCTCTGGTTGCTGAGAAACCCTTAAAGGAACCCATATCCTTCAGTGTTCTGCAGATCTTAACTACAATTATCAAAGCATTCGAATGGGATCTATACTCACTCAGCACAGGATGTTAGTTCTCGTTGTCCTCAGTTACCATCCTTAACTGCTTCACACAAAGTTGTAAATGTTGTCCAGTTCGAGCCAAACAAAGGAGCCATCGGCAAAGCTTACAAGAAAGATGCCAAGTTTGCAATGGAGTACCTGGCCATCTGTGATGAATGCTACATCACAGAACAGGAGAAACTCCTCAACGAGAATGGGTGAGTATCATCAACAAGAGCATTTGAAATTTTTAATGCCAAATATGAAGCAATATCATAGAGCTTTAACCAATAGTCAGAGCTAAAATAGCTAAAAAAAAAAATTCTCAGTCCGTAGTGTCCACAAATGTTATTGTTTCCTCTTTCAATGCAGTGAGTTCACCATTGAGACTGAGGGCAAGACTTTTAAACTCACCAAGGACATGGTCAACGTCAAGAGGTTCCAGAAGACCCTGCATGGTAAGAAGCAGAAGCTACGATTTTAATGTCAGCATAAGAACATGTAAGAGATTTTAATTGAGCTCTTTCTCCACAGTTGAGGAGGTTGTTCCTAATGTAATCGAACCCTCCTTTGGCATCGGTAGAATCATGTACTCCATCTTTGAGCACACATTCCGTATCAGGGAGGGTGATGAACAAAGAACGGTAAATGCAGAATGCTGTAATATTCTGAATTGATCATTTTATGTTTGTCTTGCTTTATTTATGAAGTTTACTTCTTTCTCTTCAGTATTTCAGCTTCCCCGCCACAGTTGCACCATATAAATGCTCCGTCCTTCCATTGAGTCAAAATCAGGAATTTATGCCGTTTGTTCGAGAATTATGTGAGTAGTACAGCTCTACTATTATTTCTAAAAATGTATAGATACTATTCAAATAATAATGCTTTCCTCTACAGCTGAAGCCCTGACCAGGAATGGTGTCTCCCACAAGGTGGATGATTCCTCAGGATCTATTGGCAGGCGTTACGCCAGAACAGATGAGATTGGTGTGGCATTCGGTATCACCATCGATTTTGACACGGTTAATAAAACGCCCCACACGGCCACTCTGAGAGACCGTGACTCCATGAGGCAGATCAGAGCTGAGGTAAAGCGGTTATGTGTCTTCAATTTATTCACTGAGGCATCGTGTTGACTATTTTACTCAGATATACATGTTTATTTACAGGTTAGTGAATTGCCTGAAATCATTCGTGACCTGTCCAATGGTGCAATCACATGGGCAGAAGTGGAAAGCAAGTACCCAATCTTTGAAGGCCAGGAGACGAGCAAAAAGGAAACTGTGGAAGAGTAGACTGTCTATCTCATCTGCCTTTTCATTGGAGGCAGTCAGCGGACATTTTTACATTTGCATTCATAGGATCAGAAATATGCCAATTATAATATACAATCAATGTATTCAGATATTCACACAGCTGGAACCACTGTAATTAAATACTCCTTTAAAACTCAAGCTCTATAAGGGTGAATAATTAGGTTACTGTACTAGTAAAAGGATTTCTCCATTCCTGTCCATGGGTTGATAAATGAAGATATAAATCACATGTATGGTCAAATAAATCAAACCAGCACTTTGTGGACCTATAACAGTGTGTTGAGTCAATTTTTTTGATGAATTATGTGCAGTGAAGGATGCACTGAGTATATTGGCCACATGGGGGCGTAACACCTGCCCGCTGATTTTCCGTGACTTATTTGACTCAAAGGGCCCTCTTGTCCAAGACAACATTCTAAGCCTCTCAAATTCAGGCTATTATAAGCCAAAAAGCTTTGTTTTATTTACAACAAAAAAGTTTTACAGTGTACTTTTTGTCATTAAGATTGCTATCACTTCCTCTTTTTGAGAACCACTAGTTTAACAGTAAATATTTTTAATGGTTCTCAGGTCAAAAGCTTGTTGATATGGATTGACCTAGAGGAGCTGATCTATATTCAGACATGCTAATAATATTTAAGCCGGAATACTAACATGTGACATTGTTCTGTTTACAAAGAAAACTGCGGATATGTCAGGACTTAATAATTAAAATCGAGGCTAAATCAGGTTTTTTTAAAAATACGGTATGCAAAGACAGTGGCTTTATTTATCACTGGAAATTTTGCTAATATGAATTGTTTTCTTTTAGTTTTGAAGGGTATTTTTTCAGGTTAGAAAATGGTGCCCCAGTCATCCAAAAGCAGCATTGACCCTGACAGAAACAGGTGTGGAGGAGTGTGAATGTATGCCAGGGCTCCTGCCTTTTCTTAAAGGCTGCTAATGGCCTAAAATACTTGCAAGTTATATTAGGGGACTGCAATAGTCCAATCTATTATGAGTCCATTCATCAAACCATGTAATAATAATGTACTGATGTTCTGGGTTGGTATCTGAGTAACACAATTGCATATTAATACAGTAAAAGCACTTATAAACAACACTATACCCACAGAGATCTGTCCAGGATCTTTATATAGCTTGTATTATCATGGCTTATCTCATAGACCGGACTAACAGTATTATTTAACATGCCTGCTCTCAATGACCCCTGACATCTAAGGTTTTTTAATCTTTTTTTATGTGGATAATAGCAGTCTCTCATTTTGTTGAGACTTGTCTATCTTGATGCTTTCTCGACCAATGTTTTTTCTTCTAAGTAAGCAGATTACATTTGATAGTGCACCAGTGCTTCTCAGGTAAGTGTTTGAATTATCTACCTTTTTATTTGAGACATTACATATTTGCACATTTACACTTTTTCTTCTAACCTTTCTTCTATTTCTTATGTAGGACATTCAGTATGCAAGCAATGGAGTTTTAAGCCTGTTTCTATTGATACAACATGGCACAATGGATCCGCCCCCTATGGGCAGCTTCAGATAAATATAAATACATCTCTCATTCACCTTTAACTGTTCGCAACTGCCCAACAGGCAGTTTGTGCACCCAACTGACACTTTGTAGAAACACAGAGGATGCATTAGACTATTATTTACCTTATTTTTTCTTTACACTATTGCCATTATTTTAAGTTCAAGTGGATTTTTCGGTATTTGGGTTACGGTGGGATTGCTGTGCTCAAGGTTAGTACAACAGGTGTTCCTAAAATCTGCTCGGCAGCATGACCCGCTAACATTTAAATCAAATATTGGACTAAAATAGCTGATCTAATAAGTTGCTAACTTACCTGCATGGTTCCTCTCTCAGTAACAAACGCCACAATAATGCAGACCAGATTGGTGTTTGACTACATACCTTTAAATCACATGAGAAGAGAAACAGATGAAAGAATCAGCTGGTTAAAAAAAAAGATAAAAGATTGGGTGGTAATGTTAAAATTATATTTCAGTGTGATGCTTCAGTCAATACAATGAAAGCAGAAAATAGCCCAGCTAAAAATAGCAAGAGCTCACATAGTGTAGATGCTTCCTGCTCACACAATCCAAATCATTGGAAACTTCTGCCCTGCCCACAAAGATCAAATTGTTTTCAGTTCATCTATTTATTTATTTGTTAGAATATTTCATAATTCCTATTGTAATGACTGGTGCTGTTTAAATCTATGCAATTTAACTCTTTATCCAAAAGAGACTACATTTACAGCACACATTTTCTCAGTTTATATGCTCCCTGGGAAGCGAACCTATGACCTTGTTGTTGCTAGTGCCATGTTCTACAAGTTGAGCTACAGTAACACACTACAATATTGCTTTCATCCCGTAGTAGTTTATCAATTACCAAGTTGTATTTTTAACAGGATCCTAATCGCTCATTGGCTGTCTTGATTGGAAAATATTTTAATGACCAAATTTGACACCAGATTTGTATTCATTCTGACTCTCTCAGGTTGTCCTGGACACAATGGGGGTCAAAGCAGCTCTTCCGAGGTACGAGCTCTACTTTTATAATGTAGTGCTGTGTATGGCAATGCTCTGGGCTGCCAGATGGATATTTGATGTATCCAGCTGTAAGTATAAATGAACACATGCACACTGTTTGGATGTGACCCTGAAGTGATGTCACTGTACTGATAAGGATGCTGAAGCTTTTACCGTTTTACATCCACTCTAGCTCTTTTTCTCGCTCATAAACATGGCCATTCGAGCACAAAAATAGTACTAGTGTATATTGTATGAGGAAAAAGACAGCGCAGTGATCTGCTAACCTCAGAAAGCTATGCAAAGTACGCAGCAGGGATCGTATGTCAGTATTAATATACCAAAGAATGAAAGACTGAAACAGACTGACAGAAGAGGTATTATTAGGGGTTTGTGACAAAAGCTACCAAATTTGCATTAAATATGCAGTAATAATTGAATATACAGTTTTTTGGTATTTTTTACCCACATATAATATCCATCTATTAATTAAATATTTTAACAAATAATATTAACAAATACAAATTTAAATATAGTTCTAGTAATGCAGTCAAATGATTAATCGCGATTAATCACACCCAAAACAAAAGTTTTTGTTTACATGTGTGTACTGTGTATATTTATTGTGTGTATATAAATACACACATGCATGTATTTATTTATTTATTTTTAATTATATATTAAATATATTTATAATATAATCATATTTTATTTTGAATATAAATACAGACATGTAAATACATATTTTTTTTTTACATTTATACTGTATCTGTGTATTTATAAATACATAAGTATACACAAGATTTCCTCATGAACCCTATTTTGGAAAACCTGCTTTAAGTGAATATTTGATAATATTTATTAATGATTAGAGCATCAACTGTCTCACGATTATCTATATCCAGCAAATTCCAGCAGAAAAACCTTCAAGGCCAGTGTTCAGCCAGGATGGTATTACTCTGGCAGAAAAATGGTGAGATTTTGTCTGTATAACTTCACAGTACGGGTATATATAAAATTGTGATAATTGAGTCTGACTGATCACACTGCAGGATACGGCTGATGTTGAGTGGATGATGTGGTTCTCTACGTTTCGGGAGCATATCATCTTTGCACTTTCAGGTCATGTGATCTTTGCCAAGATCTGCTCCTTGCTGGCTCTGCAGGTACCTCTTGAAAGTCCAAACAAATCTCTATATGGCCTACCTGAGATGCTCATTATCTCCTGTTCTCTCATCTCACAGTACAGATCTCTGGTGTTCATGGTGTATGGTATGCTGGCGGTTTTCACTAGTATGGGCTGGGCCTACGTCACACTCATCCTCTCTCACTGTGTGCTGCTCTATAGCATCTCTCTGGTCAAGCTCAGGTGGCTCTGCTTCGTTGCTGGACTCACTACACTGGCCACTTTTAAAATGGAGCCCTTCATTTCCTGGCAGGTATGTCACAGACACTGTCACTGATATGTGTATATAAATATATATATAAGTTTATATGTGTGTTTTTGTGTATATTTATGTATTTGTAAATACACATAGATACAGTATAAATTTTGACAATATTTACATGTCTTGATTTATATTCAAAATAAAATATAATTATTATTTGTGTATAAATGCATTAATTATAAAAATTTTAGTATTAATGTATTTAATATAATTTTTTTTTTTTTTTTTTAAATATACAAATGCATGTGTGTATTTATATATACATAATTAACATACACAGTACGCATACATATATTATATAAAACAAAAACTTTTATTTTGGATGTGATTATTTGCAATTCATCGTTTGCCAGCATATATATATATATATATATATATATATATTACAATTAATAATTATTAATGGTCATTTATTACATTTTTTCCTTTTATATGAATAATTATGTTATCTTTTAGATAAAAAGTCAGAAAAGTCATTAACATTCATGGGCTCATAATTAGTATTAACACTAGATTTATCTTTGCTATTTCTTTTCTATCTACTTTTATTAATATAAATGATAAAATATGCTATAAAAGCAAAATAACCTTGCCATGTCTACTGCATTAACCAGGACTTGTCACAGAACTTATATATTGTTTGCTCTTTTGTTAGTTTGACTGCTTCCACATTTGTAAGTTGCTTTGGAAAAATGAATAAATGTAAATATAAAGATATTAAAAATGAAAAGAAATGATAATAATAACAACAACAATATTAATTATTAAATAAAATAAATAATGGTTATTAGTATTAAAACAAAAAATGGAATGATGATAATGTTTAATAATGAATAATTATTAATAAAACAGTATATAACAGTCATATGCATATAAATATTATTAAAATAAATAAATTATGCTTAGTAGAAGTATTTAAATGAAAATTAATTAAATGATTATTATGATTACATTATTACTTAATAATAAATAATTACTATTTATTATTATTACATTTATGTAATAATAAAGCCTTTTTAGTGATAATTATTTTATAATTGTTTATGATTATGTTCATTTGTGCTGGCTCATCTTTCAGGCAGGGTTTGTGACTGGTCATTTTGAGCTGCGTCCTCTTCTGTTCTACGGTGGCTGTGGTTTCACCATCATGCGCTGTATGAGTTTCGCTCTGGAGAACTGTGAGAAGAAAGACGGAAACTACAGCATCCTGGAGCTTCTCAAGTACAACTTCTACCTTCCCTTCTTTTACTTTGGACCCATCATGACCTTCGACAAGTTCTACATGCAGGTCTGTAACTAAATGAACTGAATGAAATGATGGTTTGATTATTTTCCATATATTTTGTAGCATTGCTCTCTGACCCCAGCAGGCCAATAATCCCAACCTGACAAGGAAGGATGGAGAGATGTGGAACATTTCCCTTCAGGGCCTGCTACACCTGGGGGCTATTATGATAGTGGCAGTCCTCCTACACTTCATGTACTTTCTGACTATACCTAGTGACATGAAGCTCCTTAAAAATATCTCAGACTGGGCGCTTGGTATGTAGTTTACTTGTATTTGTGTGCTTTTTAGTTAATAAGTGTCAAAAGACTACAGTAGTCTTTCTCTTCTTTGACCATGCAGTTGGATTGGCTTATTTAAATCTGGTGTATGATTGGGTGAAAGCAGCAGTCATGTTTGGAGTCATAAACATAATATCTAGACTGGATCATCTGGACCCTCCCAAACCACCGAAGTGCATTACAATGCTTTATGTGTTCTCTGAGACGTGAGTGAGCTAATTTGTCCTTGTTGCTTTATTCTGAAGGTTATAATAAAATAGATTTTGATATAATTAGTAAAATTAAACAGTATTGCTAATTCTAAAAATAAAAACATTATTACTAATTTTTTTTTTTTACAGACACTTTGATCGAGGAATAAATGACTTTCTCTGCAAGTATGGCTGACATTATTACTTTTATTAGACTTTTAACCAACACAATGTTGATTTAAGCAACAGTATTATAAAAAAAATATGCTGTCATCTTTACAGGTATGTTTATAACTATCTCAGCGGGAAGCACGACAATGTTTTGGATGAGCTGATAGCCTCTCTGTGCACGTTTGGCATCGCAGTGCTCTGGTTGGGACCAGGCTGGGTGGTTTTTATCTGGGCTTTCTTAAACTGCTTTGGCCTTAATTTTGAATTGTGGACCGCCAAGTTCTTCACCATGGAACCTTTTATTTCTATTGAGGTAAATTGATTCTACTCTTGTACTGTAAAATGGATGCATGGATGCTCCAGTGCCCTCTCTTGTGGTTAAATGTTAAATTACCGCTGCTTAAAAAGTACTCTAGCGCACCCTAGTTGTTAAATGTTAAATTACTACTGCTAAAAGGTACTCTAGGATTAAATTGCTGGTAATATAAGCAAACATTTCATCTAGATATTTTTCTTTCCACCCACAGATGGCGATATCAGAATCTATGTCACGCAGGATCAGGGCTGTGTTTAATACCTTCAACTTCTGGACAATTGTCCTTTACAATGTCCTGGCCCTGAACGGTCTTGAATTTGCCAAACTGGTTGCCAAAAGATTGTTACTGAAAGGTGAAGTACTGGTGATATTTAAGCAATTTATATGCATTTTTAAAATCCAAAAGATTTTATGTAATTGTTATTGTAAAGTTGTTAGAAGCTGATTTGTATTTAATTGTAATTTTACAATTTTGAATTTATTTTTTAAATGCAAACACATACAGTATATATTATGAAAATATTTACATGTATATGCATTTATATATTTATATTCTTATATTTTATATTATACAGAAATATATTTAATATATAAACATAACATTTCTCTTAAATATATATAATAAATATACAGTATACACACATTTATTATGTAAAGAAAAACTTTTTTGACAGCACTAATACATGTACTATATATATATATATATATATATATATATAGTTTTACTTTTTTTAAAATAAATAACTAAATTTATGTATCTATCCTTCTCTCGCTCTCTCTTATATTTAATGTTGTTTTCCTGTTATTTAAAAAATATATTTAAATATTTATGTTCTTTAATATATTTCAAAAACATTTTGTCCCTAAATCAAACCGTATATTGTTTCTCAGGTTTCCCCTTCACCACCATCACTGTGTTGTTCGTTACCTACTGCTTGATTCAGCTGATCAAGGAAATGGAAAGAAGACAGGCTTTGATTGATGATCCAGACCCAATCCCCCCTCCAGCACCCACTCCTGCACCCACAGCTGCACCCACTCCCACACAGCCCAGCACCACCCAGACGGACGCTGCTGCTGCCGCCGCCCAGCCTGTGGACCCAAACAAGCAGAAGGCAGAGTAGAGATTACACATGATGCTTACAGTTTGATGAAACCCGACTGGTTTACTTACACATTTTGTGTCTTCTAATGAATCCTGCAGACTATGATAATCTAGAAATATGGAGAAAAATGTATTATTGACAGTACTGTAAGAAGAGTCATTCGAAACAGCTATTTACATTTTTACAGATGTTTTCAACATTACATACTTTACGCTCATTGGCTGCTTTTTAAATTAGTGGCAGTTTTACATGTGTAATAGAGTTTCAATATTTGTAGTTAAAAACCTAAAGGATGGATTTTATTACTACAAATTTTATAACATTTTTAATTAAAATGAAATACAAATATTCAGTGTTCATATCTATACATAATATATATTACTAATATGTACTTAAAAATAATGGACTAACAATCACAAAGACTGTTTTCTGAATTTGTGATATGCATTAAAGTCATCTTCATTAGTCACTATACGTGTATGTCTTTTTGTCACATTGCTAAGTTGTTTTTTAATGTTCTTTTTTGGGAACGTAATGTTTCAGATTTCTGCAGATAAGGTAGTGCCAAAGTTGTAATTAACTGCATGACAACTCAGTTGCTTAAATAAACTGTGACTCCAAACAAAAGCATAAATGTCACCGAGAACATTCAAGATCTTTGATGTCATTAAACCTTTCAGTCTAGGATATTTATATGAACTGGCATAAGGTCTCTTCTGTTTGTTCAACCATTAAGGTAACCTGTGACTGTAAATGAACTGTTGATATTATTAGTGACTAGTGAGTTTCAAACAGGAAAACTGAGATTTTTGTTACTTTTCATGTGTAATACTTAAAGCAGTCCTTTTCTAGTAACCCCATAAAAAATAAATAATAATAAAATAAATTAAACAGCCCCCAACACAGTTGGCATGTTTCTAAATAAAATGACAGCAAAAACATTAAAGTAACACCAATGGTCAGATTTTAAATGAAGAATAAATGGTTGTGTGACTACAATCAAGTTTTGACAAAAATAATAATAAAAATGAATAAATAAATAATGAAATTGTGAAATTATACACCCAAAATTTCAGACTAACAAAAGGGACATGAATCAAAATGATAAATGATTATTGATATTTTATCTGCTCTTTTAATAATTCTAGATACCTAGATAGCATATAAATAATACTTTACAACAGTGTTGGGGAAAGTTACTTTAAAACTAATGCATTACAATATTGCTTTACTCCCTAAAAAAGTAACTAATTATGCTACATAGTTGCTTTTTATGGAAAGTAGTGCATTACGTTACTTTTTAAATATGGGCAGAGCGTGAGTGTTTGTTTTTAATATAAGAAGTTCTATTTATAGCACATTTAAAAGCACATCAAAATGTGTCACGAATAAACCTCAGGCTGAAGAAAAAGTAAATTCACATCTGTACAGTAGAATACAGGAGCAATAAAAAAAACCCCAACGAAGTGCAGTCATTTTTGCTTGTAAGTGTGGTTGAACTGGCAAAGACATTGGTTAATAAAATGGGATTAGATACATTTGTGTAATTTAATTATTGCAGGTTTGTGTCATATTGTAAGTTTATTTTAATTCATTTTGATGAATATTAAATCTGTTTTTTGAGAGTGAGATGAATTAATGCACATTCACATTTAGTCTAGAACTACACTGTATTCACAAACCGCACACAGAGCCTCTGTATTTCTGATTTCTCCCAACATGTAAGGAGTCAGGAGACTTGTCAGTCAATAAATAAGAAAACAAAGTAACTGGCGTTACTTTTTTGAAAACGTAACTCAGTTATATTACTCTAAAATTAAAAAGTAATGCATTACTTTATTAGTTACTTGGAAAAAAGTAATATTATTACGTAACTCACGTTACTTGTAATGCGTTACCCCCAACACTGCTTTACAATATTGTATATAGTGCATAAAACAGTATGAATGTAATTATGCTTCAAAATGCAGTTCAGCTAGTACTTTACGGACTGTGTGCGTCAGACTTGGATTAAAAGGTGCGCCATCTTTAAAATAATATTTTCGCTTTTAATAACTTTTTAATAACTTCTGTTTTTGAGATAACTAGCTTACTGTAGAGTTTACGAAAGTTATAATGTGCCATTGTAATGATCGCAGAAGATATAAAAACACATGTCAGTAAAAAAAGAGTGGTTCATTAGTAAATTCGTACGACCTTATCTTCACGCTTTGAAAATACAAGACAGAAGAGCGAGCGCGGTGCTGAAAAGGAGCGGGGCTACATAGAAGAACTAGTACAGTGCTTTGTAATATTTATTTAAATTATTTGGTTACACTTTATTTTAAGATATAAAGTATATACGGATTTATATATAGAATTAAGTATTTTGAACAATATTACAGGATAATAATCTGTAGCTTAATGAAATGTCTTTTTTATCAACAATATAGTCAAAAAAAATCATGTCAAAAGAGTGATTCATAGTCCTATAAATGTAATATGTCATATATCTCATTCAGAAGGCCAGCGCTTCTTCTGACTTCTGTCTCAGATGGGGAAGTGTGTCAGCTGTTGCAGAGGGTTGTGTTTCACATGTACAAGTATGGATTCCACATCTTTGTGAAGGACCTATAAATAGCCCCCAGTTGGAGTTTGGTTGAAGTATTGGGACAGCTGATGAAGCCTGAAGTCCTGACAGCAAAGCGGAACTGATTCAGCCCTGCCTCTCCTTTTTTTAGCCAGTAACAGAAGCGTGGTACAGAGACTGCTGGACTATTGACCCTCAGGGATACTGCATGATCAAGATGGCTCTACCCATAGATCCGATGGAGGAGCCGCGGATGTACCAGCAAACCCTGCTGCAAGATGGTCTGTACGATCTTCTGGAGAGCGATACGATGGTCGACTGCGTGTTGAAAATCAAAGACAAGGAGTTTCCCTGCCACCGGTTGGTCCTGGCTGCTTGCAGCTCATACTTCAGGGCTTTCTTTAAGTCAGGTGTGGAGGAGAGTAAACAGAAAGAGATTGTATTGGAGGATGTGGAGCCTGGAGTCATGGGGATGATCTTGAAGTACCTGTACACCTCAAACATTAACGTGACAGAACAAAACGTTCAAGACATCTTCGCTCTGGCCAACATGCTTCAGATTCCCTCGATTTTCACCGTATGTGTCTCGTTCCTGCAAAAGAGACTGAGTTTGAGCAACTGTTTGGCGATTTTTCGACTAGGCCTGATGCTGGATTGTCCTCGTCTGGCAATATCGGCGAGGAACTTCGCTTGTGAACGCTTCCAGTTAATTTCTCGCGATGAAGAATTCCTGCAGCTGACTCCAAGTGAATTAGCAGCCATTATCGCATCGGACTCTTTGAATGTAGAAACGGAGCAAGATGTTTTTGAGGCTTTGATCAAGTGGATTGGACATGACCAAGAGAAGAGGCTGGAGGACCTACCGGGACTGCTGGATTGCATCAGATTACGTCTGGTTCCCGAAGACTACTTCACTAAAAACGTGGAGACACATGAATGGTTGAGCTCAAACCCAGAGATCACCAAGAAACTGCAACTGGTCAAAGACGCCCATGCTGGGAAGCTTCCTGAAGTCAAGAAGAACAAAAGCAAAAAGAGTATTGGTCAGGAAGGAACGAAGGAGGGAGACGAAAAGGAGGAAGAAGAGCAGGAGGAGCTACTTCCAGGAATCTTGAATGATAATCTGCGGTTTGGGATGTTCTTGAGGGACTTGATCTTCTTGATCAATGACACTGCATCAGTGGCTTATGACCCAACGGGAAATGATTGTTATGTGGCATCCCTCTCCACCCAAATTCCCAAAAACCACTGCAGCCTGGTTACAAAGGAAAATCAGATATTTGTGGCAGGTGGACTCTTTTTTGATGAGCAGAGCAAAGACGAACAGATCTATTCATACTTCTTGCAGGTAAAGAACTACTTTCCTTCATTTACTTGCTTTCATACAGTCTAGTTTTCATATGTCATTTTCTAGAGTCATTAATTCTATACATTGGGAAGTTTATGTAGTGTACATGAATCATAGACAACGTGTTTTTGTCTCTACCCAGCTATAATTAACTTGAACTATACCGTAACATTAAGGGAACGTTTTGCACTTGTTGGGGATAACATGGCGTATTTTCTGTGAAGCTGAACTAGTTTGATTCCCCTATTGTGATACTAAAAGGGAGAGTAACAGAAATAGAGGTGGAGATAGGGAGGTGGAGGGTGCTGGAATAATTTTCACTGGGAAGACGCAATGACTGCTGCTTATTAGGCTCATAATGATGACTAACAGGAAACAAATTATTAGGCTCCTCGTGAAAACCTACATTTGGAACTTCATATAATCATAAACCATTAGAAAACACTGTATATAAGTTCTTAGCAGGTTGTCACAAAACCACCCTCAATTTACATTTTCTGTAAAATGCTCATGTAGACTGATACATGATATATTGTCATTTTATATCATCTGACAGTTTGACCCTGCAACATCAGACTGGATGGGCATGCCTCCCATACCCTCTCCCCGCTTCCTGTTTGGCATGGGAGAGGCAGAAAACTTCATCTTTGTTATTGGAGGGAAAGAAATGAAGGAAGGAGAACACATTCTGGACACAGTCATGGTTTATGACAGACAGTAAGTATGTTTACCACATGAATTATTTGAATATTAGCTATATATTTGCTTTTTTTTGTTGTTTGTTTATATAATCTTGGCAACAGATACACTATAAATATATGTCTTTTATTGGAATACATTTTACAAGAAAATACTATTTCAGTTTTTCTACTACTTAACAAAATTGTAATTTAGTGCTTTGTCATTTCTTCTGTAATTATTTGTGAAACTTACTAGTAATTTCTTGACTAGTGAAAACTGTTTCTGCACCCATTTGTTTCCACTGTGTACTTAAATATCCCTGCGTTGTTTAAGGTATCTTAAATGGGCTGAGTCAGATCCTCTTCCTTACCCAGTATATGGTCATGGAGTAGTGTCTCATAATGAAATGATCTATGTCATTGGAGGAAAGGGAGAAAACAAGTATGTTTATAAGCAATTTCTACATTTTGTGTTGGAATATGCATTCAATATTATAGTCAGTAGAAGGGCTGCCACTGTGTCTCACATTTATACACATATTTGTCTTATTTTGTAGAGAGTGTTTGAATAAAATGTGTGTTTATGACACTAAAAAGCGTCAATGGAAGGATCTGGCTCCATTAAATACTGCACGGTCACTCTTTGGAGTCACAGTTCACAAAAACAAGATCTACGTGACAGCTGGTGTGACTGACTCTGGCCTCACAGGCAACGCTGAGGTCTATGACATCAATACCAACAAGTAAGTATGGCCACATATACATATATATATGCTGAACCCATTAGAATTTGCTTGAAAAAAAAACAATATTTAACCCCATTGGTTTCTATCTTTTAGGTGGTCAGAGTTTGTGGAGTTTCCCCAGGACCGCAGTTCACTTAGCTTGGTCACTGTGAGTGGCGTCCTCTATGCTATAGGTGGATTTGCCATGCTCCCCAAAGAGGACGGTGATGATCTCATACCACAGGAGATGAACGACATTTGGAGGTGAGGCGCCCATTCACTACACTAATCATGCAAAGGGAAGCATCCACTTAGTAACTGATCAATTAAAGTAGCAGTTCATCCAAAAAATTTCATTTTCTGAAAATGTACTTACCCTCACATCATTAGAGATGTAGTTTGTTTATTCTTTGAAACAGATTTGGAGAAATTTAGAATTGCATTGCTTGCTCATCAATGGATCATCTGTAGTGAATGGGTGCCATCAGAAAGAGAGTCCAAACAGCTGATAAAAACATCACAATAATCCACACCACTTCATTCTATAAATTAACATTTTGTGAAGCAAAAAGTGGCACAGCTGTAAGAAACAAATCCATTGTTAAGATATCTTTACCTTCAAAAATGCAAATAGCTAAAAATCTAAAAAGCAATATTTTCTGAATCAGGTGATAAATGTGCATGGATCAAGCACCGTTTACTAGCACAATCAGTCCAAAACAGGGCTAATCACTTAAAAGAAAAACCCTTCTAAACACTCCAGTGACTTTTGGGGCAATGGATTATAGACTTTTGGCCAGAAGCGATTTTGTTTAAATTACTTGTGGATTATTGTGATGTTTTTATCAGCGGTTTGAACTCTCATTCTGACGGCACCCATTCACTGCAGAGGAAGTAAAAAAAAAAAAAAAGGATATCTTGGATGGGATAAGGATTAGTAAATCAATAAATAAATTAAAAGAAAATCTCAACATCCGCTCTTAACTGAAATGATACCGATATATTGTTAATCTGACCACATATGCATGATTACAACAATCCAAAGGTACAAGTAAAAAAGTTCATGTTTGTTCACAGGTATGATGAGGGCGAGAGGAAGTGGAACGGCATACTAAGAGAGAATCAGTATGCATCTGGTGCAACAGTTCTGGGAGTTCGTCTTAACACACTTCGGCTCACTAAAATATGAGGATACACCAGTGAAGTACAAACTCTCTGCTGATTCTGAATCAGTTAATATATCGTGGGACAAAGTGAACCCAAGTCTGAACCAGCACGAAACATAAGAGGACAGAATATCTGTTCTCAAACTCATTCCATGAAAGTGATCTATTTGATATTCCAACACTTTATCATTTGGAACCGAGAGAACAAGTCCAGATATTGTGAAAATAAGGCTGTGGAAATGCTGTTTTTATTATAGACAGTTTCTTGTGTTGTGTACTTTTTTTCAATTTTTTGTTAATTTGACATTTCTTGTTGTTCTGAATGAGAGTAACCTCCCAAAGTAAAGTAAAAACAAACACAAATGCTTGGTGTCATGTTTCATTTAGTTCACTATTGAAATTATTATTTTATTTTGTTTTATTACAGACAATAAATACTACCCAGTACAATAAATGACATAAAATACAGCCTCATTTTAGTAGCACCGCTATACTCTAGTCCTTGTATTGTTTAGTATCCTGCTGACAGAACCAGAATGACTGCCAACTGCTTGTACACAAACTTAATTAAGACATACTAGTGTATGAACAGTCACACTCATGATTGGTTTAATACACTGAAAGTATGGGTAAGTTTAAGTATTTAGTTTAGAAAAAAATCTGAAAATATTTCTTGAATTTGGTTTCAAAATTCTTTCCAAGATTGTGAGTGGTTTCTTTAAAAACGTAGACAACTATCCAAAAACTCCGAAGTGCAAATCATCTTTTGCTATCACTTATTATTTATTACAAAGGATAGCACACACCAGAACAAACTAAAATAACAGACAAATCCTTCTTACTTTCTTTCCAAGATCACTTAAATATACATATAAAAAAACAAAAACAAAAAAAACAAGAAGGCCACAAACATCCCAAATCTTTCTCAATAAGCAGCAAACTAGTAATACATGCTAATAAAGTATGCAAAATACAAATAAAGAAGTTTTAAAGACTTTCATCTTTTACTCTCCCTCACAACCTGTAAGAGAAACATGTTCTTTCAGATGCACAAAATCAAATCATTCAGCTCTTCAATGGCCTTTTACTTACTACCATATTTTCAGAGATGGAGGTTATTTACCTCTGTGCAATTTCACTTCACATAAAATATAAGACTTAAAGAAATAGAGAAAGAAAGAAAAAGGAAGAAAAAAAAATGGGCATAAAAAAAGCCTTCAGCAGTATGTTTTTTTATAATCTGTTTAACAAAACTTGTGTTGTACCACAATTTTAATATTTAAATAAAGTGCACACAGAAATTAAGTAAAACTGATTTCTGTGGTAATTCAACTTGTGATAAGACCATAATGCATCTTCGGGGAGGTTTTTAATATTTAAATGTATATCTAAAAGAAAATGAGATTAAATATGTTTAAATATATTAACGGGCTTTAAAATAAACATGCATCCTCAGTGTTTTAGTATAAGGTGCAATATGATATTGAAATACATGTAGAACACCAACAACAGGATTCGATCCACAGCAAAAACCACAAAAAGGCTTGAACAATCATCATGTGGCGTAACATTATTGCAGGATTTCTACCAAATACAAAAAGTCCTACTGGTGATGGTCTCTGCTCAGATCACCATGAACTTCAGTCATGCCACCGTAATTCAATCCACACATTCATGATCATGGCAACTCTATTCCATTCCACACTCAAGGCAGGTTTGTTATAGTGCCTCTACATTGAGCTGGTTATGACCGACAAACTGACTTTTAGAGATGAACATATTGATCAATGCAGAATATTGAATAATTACTGTGGGTCTTATTGCTTAAAAATGTACTATGACATGTCAGTTCAATCAGTTCTGCTTTTTAATAATGATTCTAGAACTTCTACAATTACATTCTAACCTTAAAGGGATACTGTAGCCAAAAATTTAAATTCTCTCATTATTTACTTACTCATGCAGCAGCTTGAACATTCTGCTGTTAATTATGAAAGCCTGTTTCCAGCCCAGAATAAAAGGATAAAAAAAAGGTTATTGCTTTTTATTCCATGGCAGGAATGCTCTTCCACATTTAACAGCGCCGTTTGTGAAGAGATATATTAATATTAGTTTCAAACGATATGAGGATCAGTAAATGGTAACAGAATTTACATTTTGGTGAACTATCCCTTTAACTGACCATTCTACCAGTACTTTCAAAAACTTCTTAAAGAAACACATACCATTTTAAAACACTTGCCATAACCTGCATTAAGCTGAGTTTTCTTAACCCAGGAACATGATTTATGTACTGAGAACTATGTAAGGTAAGATGTAAGGTACAATTTAGAGCTTATTCCTCATTTATAATATTATTTCCATCTTGCATGTTCTTTCATGAATGCTGATTTCTACATATCATCACATTCATTTGACTCTATAAAGAATGTAAACAGAAAACTGATTAAACAAAAACTAACAGGAAACACAGAATTTATTTACAGACTATGTATATATATATATATATCATATATATGTTTGTGTGGGTGTGTGTATGTGTATGTATATATATATATATATATATATATATATATATAGGAAAATACCTATTATAGTACTACATTTAGCTTCTCCTAGAGTTGTTAGTGTTTTCTTGAACTATATTTTGTCTATATAATCCTGTGACATGGATAAGGATTTTTTTTTTTACATATTTTCTATAAACTCTTTTTATATTCTATGTGGCCTTTTAAAAGGGACCATCTTACAGCGTACATGAGTCCCAAAAGGCCAGGCTAATAGTTTGCTACATAATTACATTGTTAGGGCACAAAACAAAAACATGATTTTAATCATTTGGCTAATGAAGCTAAAGTTATTCAGACTGTCTGTCATTCAACACCATCATAAAATGAAAAGAAAAAAGTCAAATAAAAAGAATTAGTCAAAGCATTAATGATGACTAATAAAAAAAGCTGATAAACCTGCTCGATGTACCAAAAAGCATTTAAGACATTCAACATGAAAATATTTTTGAACAAAACACACCCTGGTGTTCATCCAGAATTGAATTGATATAAAACAAAACAAAACAAAAAAACACTCCTTTTCACACTCATTTCTTCACAAGTGGTTTAGGCCTTTCAGATTTTGCCATTACACACATGGCCAACACTGAGAGTAAAGTGCTCTGGAAATTTTAAAATAATAAAGAGAGAATGAAAAAAAGTGAAACATCCTTCTTTGGGATTTTCTGAAAATAATAAAAGTTTCTTTAAAAAGCAGTTCCCCAAAAAACGGAAATTTGCTTAAATTTACACACCCACAGGCCATCCAGGAAGCAAATCACTTGCTCACTACTGGATCCTCTAAAGTGAATGGGTGCCGTCAGAACGACAGTCCAAACAGCTGATAAAAGGTCTTGTAAAGTGTAAAGCTGCATAGTTGTAAGAAACAAATTTATCAAGAGTTTTTGTCTGGCTAAAATATGAGTCCTCTATGCTTAATATTAATGTCTCCAGTGAAAAAGCCATCTTACATGAATCAGGAGAAAAATATGGCCAGATCAAGCAAAAACAGTCCAAAAGAGGTCTAAACAAATATGTTGTTGGATTTAGTGTGTAACAAGGGATAGACTTTTTCCACTGGGGGAAGTATTATTATGGATTATGGCGTGGTATTTTAGCCAGAAGCAACAATCTGAAAGTTTAAAAGCTTTAATGATGGATTTATTTCAACAGTCTTTACTTCAGAAGGCATGAAACTGATGGACTGGAATCATGTGGATTAATGTGATGTTTTTAATCACATTGCTGTTTGAACTGAAGGCACCCATTCACTACAGGGGACCCAAGTGATGTAAAGCTAAATTTCTCTAAAACAAACTCATCTACATCTTGGATGGCCTGATTGTGAGTAAATTCTCAGCAACTTTTAATTTTTTGGGTGAATTACTCCTTTTAGCATCAAACATTGATTATTTTCAAGTGCCTCTGCTACATTTAACCTTTGACACAAACCAATCGTCCCACCTGTGCCCTGCACAGACGCTTCGAAAAACAAACCTCTGCAAATACGCAGAAGAGCCCATGTGGCAAATCTTTAAACTTTTAGGATACGAAGAAGACAGGACAATATAAATACATCTACGATTAAAAATAAGGTGCTGGAGTGATTATACATTTCATATTCAGTAATAACATACAAGCTAATAGGATTTGGTTACTGCAATACATCTGGATTTGGTTATGGCAGGGGGATACAGCTGCTACACGTTTATTGGCTGAAGAGCTGTTCTGAAACTCCGCGATGCTCATTTCCCACAGCGCCCTCTGCTGTGAGTTCAGTACGTATCTATATTTCGTACGGCAACTAATCAGAATCTGTTAGACTAAACCGGCAAAGCGTAAAGTCTATAGCAAGAGCATATGAAATGCAATACTAAATGCTAATCCTGTAGCTCACAAAAAACGCATTAAACAACAACAAAAATAATGAGAACATTTGTTTTCTTTCTGCAATACAAGAAGCTTATTTGAACAGTATATAAAATATCTCTATGAGAATAAGATAAGTGAAAATTTGCACAGTTTCAAAGGAATATTCAGTGTCACACACTGTTCAAACACCTGCTGGAAGTCTTAGACCTCACTCAGCATGTTTGGGAACCCCTATGAGAGCGATTCACATTGGATGTGAATCAGAAAGCTCATGGGGAGCTACTGCTAGCTTTGGGTTTCAGACAAGAAACAATCAAAAGGAACTTCAACCTTATTTTTAAAACTAGTTGTTACCAGAGTTAATCCTTTCAGTGGAAAAAAGGCCCGGGGGAGATGGAAGACCTACGATAGAGTGAACGAAGGGTAGCGAGAGCGACTTGACCTGGTGGAGGCTGGACACCTCGACGGGAGGGGTTACAGGGTGGCTGGGTAACTGACTGGCCGGGGTGTCCATATCAGTTGACGTAGGGTCCATGTTGACAAGGTTGGTGGTATCAGATACCATGGGGTTGCTGACCTGGAAGCACTTCTCCTTGTGGGCTTTGAGCATGTTGGAGAAGCGGAAACGCTGTCCGCAGACGTCACAGGGGTACGGCTTCTCGCCAGTGTGAGTGCGGCGGTGCCGTTTCATGTTGGGCCGGCTCGTGAAGCTCTTTCCACAGATCTCACAGATATATGGTTTCTCTCCTGGAACAGAAAAACCGGTGGAAGAACTCGGATTGAGAATATATGAATTATTTTTATTTAATGTTTTAAAGGGATAGTTTAGCCAAAAAAACCCTTCTCTTATGTCAGTTGCACTGCTCTCCATGCAGAGTCACAAAGCTCATCAAAATACTTCATCAAAAATATCTCAATTTGTAGGGGTTTGTTACCAGGCTATTTTGGTCACCATTGACTTCCATAGTAAGAAAAAATATACTAAATCAATGGTGACCCAAAACAGGCTGGTTACAAACTTTTTTCAAAAGAACAAAGAACTTCATACAGGTTTGGAACTACTAAAGTAAATGATGAAATGATGATAATTATGATAGTATATCATAATTATTTAAAATATTTAAATCGTAACTATAGGTAAATAATTAATTATATATAAAAACTTTACATTTATATTAAGTGGCCTTAACTACCATGTACTTACACATTTCTAATATTTATATTAATGTATTATTGTGTAATAATTGTTTATAATAAAATGGTATATATACTATTGTGTCAACTGTGATTATAATGGGCACCAAAGTGGTGGTTCTCACCAGTGTGGGTCTTCATGTGTTCATCAAAGTACTGCTTCATGTTGAAGTCCTTCCCACACCACTGGCACATGAACTGCTTGTGTCCGATATGGATGCTCATGTGTGACCTCAGCTGGTATTTGTACTGGAATCTTTCACTGCAGTTCTACAACATGAGCAGCGGCATCAGATACAGTAGATTATCACAGTCAAAATTTTACTGTATTTTGTGATCAAATAAATGCAGTCTTTGTAAACATAAGAGACATTTCCAACCCCTATTCTAGTGCACATATGTGCACATGGTCACTCTGATAAGATACTTGTTTGAATTAAAGGGAAACTGACTTCTTCTGAGAAAAAGACACAAAATACCTGAATTTCTCGGGCCTACGACTGATAATCCGCATGACTGAACTCACCTCACACTTGAAGGGCTTTTCTCCAGAATGCTGAAGAGAGTGCACTTTAAGAGACATGCCGCGTTTGAAGGATTTTCCACACGTTTCACAAGTGAACGGCATGTCCTTAGTGTGAGCTGCAACAAACAAAGTATCAACTAAGTAACAATAAAATGTATCCAAACATCCTTTTACATCTTATCATATGCCTCAGTGTTCGTTTTAAGGATAGCAAGAGCATTAGCTTGTGACACTGTTTAGTGCATAATGAGACATTACATTATTACTACACATACTCAGATGTCAGAGTCAAACGAGCAAGTGTAACTTGTTGCCCTGCAGACAACTCAGTGGGTTCTGGTAGAAGGAAGCACTTCTAGATAAGATATTTCCTCTCTGCTCTCAGGGCAGATTAAACAATACAGCCTCTATCCTCGGCTCAGACTGTTCTGGATGGTAAAGCAAGGTCACAGCGGCACTTTTCCACTGCTCAAAACAGAGCTGGGTATTTCACTATTGTGTTGGACCAAGCTCTGGGAAGATCAAGCTTCAGGAGATGAAAGTCCCGTATGGTATGAGGGCCAGGGTGTGCTGTATTACATCTGCCTGAAGGTTAATTTACACAACAATATGTCTTTGTGCATATGACAGAGCTGCTGTATTTTGCAGCATCTTGACTGCCACCTAGCTGTGACAGGCGGAGGTATTCTTTGATGTTAAAAGTGGATTCATGAGTTCATTTGTTAACGTAAACACAATGTGGATGAGGATTAAGTTTAAATGTGTGGACTGTTGCCTGCAAAGGAGAGGGTTGAGTTGAGTTCATTCAAACAGGTTTTGTGAACTAGACTGATTCATTCTAAAGATCCGACCGCACTCAGTGAATAATTATTCAAATTTAATTATCTTCCTCACATAAAACTAGGAAATGGACTTGTGGTCTAGATATAAGCTATTTATTTGTCATTTAAAACCTTAAAGGTTCAAGCTTTATATTAGGTTGCCTTAACTACTATGTACTTACATCAAAAATAAGGACAATGTACTTATTGTGTTCATATTGTATTGCTAAACACTTTTGGGTTTGGTGGTATGGGTAGGTTTAAGGGTGGGTTAAGGTGTAAGGAATGGGTAAACAGTATATTTTTAAAAATGTAAGTACAGAATTTAATTACGAATGTAACTACATACAGGTATTTTTAAAAATATAAGTATAATGTAAAAACATGTATGTACACAAAAAGTGTGCTGTACCAAATTATTAATGTAAATAGTAATTAAGGCCACCTAATATAAAGTGGAACCTCAAAGTAAAAGGTCATCCAAAAATAAAACTTCATGCCATTCAAAATGTGGATGAGTTTGTTTCTTCATCAGAACACATTTGGAAAAATTAGCTTTGCCTCATTCGTTTACCAATGGATCCTCTGAAGTGAATAGGCGCCATAAGTCAAAGTGAGAGCCAAAAAAAAAAAAAACTGATAAAAACATCACAATAATCCATATTAATCCAGATCATCAATTAACAACTTGTGAAGTGAAACCTGTGTGTTTGTAATAAACAAATCCATGTAAGTTGTTTTGACTTAAAAACTGACGCTTTTGCCCATAATTCATAATAACGTTTCCTCCAGTGAAAAAGTCTCCTGTTTGTTTAAAGTTTTTGAGACTGTTTGGGTTTCAGATTCATAAGAAAAGACTTTCTCAATGGAAAAAGCAATATTATGGTTTGAAGTAAAATATGTCTTAATATTTAATTTAATAAAAAAAAAAACGGCACTTTTTTGTTTGATATGATGTTAATTGACAGACTAGAGTTGTGTGGATTACTTCTGGATTATTGTGAGGTTTTTAATCAGCTGTTTGGACTCTCATTCTGACGGCACCCATTCACTGCAGAGTAAAGTTAAATGTATGCAAATCTGATGAAGTTCTGATGAAGAAACAAACATATCTACATGCTGGATGACCTGAGAGCGAGTACATTTTCAGCATATTTTCATTTTTGGTCAGTCCTTCACTGAAAAAGAATGTCTAAATATTCTTGAAAAAAAAAAATAAAAAACACTTTTCATGTTGCTGCGAGAAATAAGCCATACATGTTTGAAATGACATAAAAGTAAGTTAATAACGACAACATGACCCAGTACTTACCAACCATGTGTTTCCGGACATGTGCCATAGTGTAGAATTTCTTTTCACAGATTTCACAAGAGAACTTCTTCTCAGCATATCCGTGGACAATCTTGTTGTGTTCGTGTAAAGACCACAGCTTTTTAAAGGCTTTTCCACACGTCACGCACTACAAAGATCAGAGGATCTGAATGAACGGCATTAGACTAAACAGCTCTCCCTTAGGGGTCGATGGAAAACACAACAGGATTTTATCATTCTGAGAGAGTACTGAGAACTGTGTAAACCAAATAAAGGATGAATATTGCAAAGGGCACCTCTAACTTAAAATTCAGTAATATCAAATTAAGCACAGCAGCACAATTACCTTAACTACACCGAATTCCCTGTAAGTGCTTCATACAGCAGAGACAAATGAGTGTTGTATGGTTTAGACCTACAGTAGTTGGAGCTGGAGGTGGAAATGACCTGGCAGACCTGCTTTAGTGGCAGAAAACAGCTGTTCTCCCCACAATAATACAGTTTGTGCCTATATATCATCCCAAATCTCTGGTCTATCATTCTGCTCTGCTATATGCACTCACAGCAGTATGCCAGAAGAGAATACATATAAACCAACTTTAAACATGGCAAAAGGTGCTTTAAGAAGCTATAGGTATAGGTATAGTATATCTATACTATTTTTATATGATAAAAATTGGTGCCCCAACAAATTGACAAGTTTATTATTATTTTCATATTCTGACCACTAACAATACATTATTAAAATGAAATAATTTTGTCTAAATATAAATTGTAGTAAAGACTACAGTTGAATTTTTATTCTATTTCATTTATAGAAATATGCCAAAAATTATATTTAACAGTGTTTTTTTAAGATTAACACGAAGCGAACATTAGATGGTGGTCTACAGCTAAAGAGAGGAAACGGCAAATGAAATATCTAATATTTACAGATATATACAATATTAACCAATGCTACTAAATGTAGAAAAAGATATATACAGTACCGTATAAACATTTGTTGTCTGTGAGAGTTTTTGATATAATTTCATATCATTATAAACGTTATTTTTGACTCTTTATAAATACAATGTATCCTGGCTAAATAAAAAGTGTTTAAAAAAGCAGAAAATAATTATTAGCAATAAATATACTCAATATTATTAGCTATAATTATATATGAATATTTTAAATCACTTTTTATTTTTATATTTTTTATTTGGATTTTAGTTAGAGTTTAGTAATTTTTTTAGTTTGTAATTTTGTTTTTAATATTGTTATATATAGCCCATTTAGTTTTTTTTTTACATTTATTAATTTTTGAATTAAATTTTTTTTTTTCCTCTTTTTTTTTTTTTATTGCCAACTAGCTGAAATTGTGTTTCATATATTTTATTTAATTTCAGTTACATAATGTTTTAGAATGGTTTTAATTGCAGTTTCATTTAACTACAATAACCTTAATTGGTATGAAAAGTATCATCTTATTTGTTCATTTCATTACGAATTATACCTTTGCAAATAATGAATGTCCCAGTTCTGTGGGCACAGATTTTGTGTGGGCCTACTTATGATTTTTGTGTTTAAATTGGTCTATTTTCACACTCAGTTTTGACGGCTGGGTCCAATTAAATAGTTGCTACCTTCTGCTATCCATGCATGTCTCTCTTTTTATTGTATTATTTTAAATCAATCTCCAAGCAAATAAAGCAAAGCCTGCACCAAAGGCCTGTGTGAAATAATCCTTATAGATTGACCTTGTGCAAGCAGACAAGTGTGTACCTGTATGTTTTTCTCACAGTTAGTCTGATGATGAAGCAGCAACTCGCTCTCCAGTAAAAAGCGCTTGCCGCATTTATTGCAGATCTGCATGCGGTTGTGGGTGACGTTCATGTGCTTCTCCAAGTACCAGCGGTTGTTAAAAATACGAGGGCACTTCTTGCAAGAAAAGTGCTGCTTTTCTTCCAACTTCACCTTCTGGCCTAGACTTTCCTGCTCTTTACTCCTCTTCCTCCCCTCCCTTAGTGTAGATTCAATTAGCGTCTGTCTCATGCCAATGGTGTCTCTTGGTATTCTTGTAGCATGCTGTCTTTCCATGCTAGCGCGTTCGGTTTCTGGAATGTCGAGATCATTCTCTTCTTCATCCTCATCGCTGCAATTTTCCATCTCTTCCTTTCTGTGTTCATACTTCTCTTCTTCATCCTCACCAACATCTTCATTATCATCCTGTTCCTTAGCCTCCTCCACACTGGGAATATTGGCGTGACGGTGACCGAGAAGGGATGAGGTACTTGAGGTGACGCCCTTACCATCGGACCCTTTAGAAACATTTAAAGTCTGGTTGTTTAGGTTGACCTCCACGATTATCTGCTCTCTGTTAAACGAGACAGAACTATCCTGAGATCCCGCCTCATTTATTCCGGCTCCTCCCTCCATCGTGCACAAGCCCCGCCCTCCTCCACTAGCCACTCCCCCTCCACTGTCATCCTTTTTGTAGAAATGCTTGGCTTGAGGGCTGGAGTGGATGCTAGATTTATGCATCTGCGTAACTTCCCCACTGTCAAGCAACGAAAACGTACCATTTCCTTGTTGGGTGTACATCTTCTCAAGCTCCTTCATCTTGTACATCTGATTGAACGAGGCAGTACCCTGCCCGTCTGTGTCTGCCATCTCATTGGACCCAAGTAGCTTGTGGCAGGAACTCATCTGGAGCACAATGGCCACTTGTAGGACTTCAAAGATGGAGATATTGAGGAGGTTGAGGATTTGGATACTTAGCAACTCAAAGGCCAGGTTTATGCGGTGCAGCGGTTGACTCTGGAAGTGGAGGACCTGGAAGATGTGGTCATCCAGCACGTCCTTGTGGGAGGAAACCAGCAGGAGGTCCGCGTGAGGCTGGTAGAGGTGCCTGTCCATTAAACGAATAAAGTGCAGCGCTGCATCTTCAAGCAGAAAGAACTCAGCAGCAGTCCTCTCCACTACGAGATAAGGCAGGAGAAAATGTGTTAATTTTACAATTCATTAGCAAATTTACAAATTAACAGAGCAATTATGTGTATCCACTTTGAAAACAGAAGAATAATCAATTTTGATAGTAACTAGATTTGCATTTCTACAATGAAGCACTTGCAAGGCGGTAAATGCAACAAGCAAAATTGTATAATATTGCAGAATTATAGTAACTTTTTTAATGTGGTATTATTTGGCCATTAACAGTCTGATTAACTGCATTCAACTCATGCAACTCAAAGGTTAATTTGTGTCACCACTACAAAACTGACATTGTCAAATTATTAATATTAATATGATTAATATTTAGAATTTGTTTAATTTTAATATTTTTTGTTTTCATTTCATAATTTTGTTTGAGGATTTTTGCTAAGTGCTTTTGTCATTTTTTATTAGCTTTTGTTTATTTTTGGGATTTTTTTGTTTGTTTTATTTTTTTTAGTTTTAAAGTAAGTTTCTAAATATTAAAATTTTATTTCCGTTTTCTTTCAATTAACATATTTAATTTTTTTTATAGCAATAACAACAATGGCTAATATTCCCTAAATCTTTAAGGTTTCATAAAGTAAAAATATAGGAAAATATTGCTCTTTATTATACTAATTTGTTATATGGTAAATATAAGTATAAAAGATTCAATTCCTTGTTTTCATTATTCAAAAACGATATGCTTGATTATTGTTAACACTACTGTTTTCTGTATTGTATTTACTACATTAAACAGTTTGTTTGTACTTGGTATCTACTTTTTTTAAAAAGGTGATTTGGTTGAAATTGTTTTCTCCAATTTGAAATGATTCTTTTAAGCCATTTCAGAGCAAAATATTAGTGTATATATGCATATATGGTGCATATAGTTACAAATAAGAGAAAAATATATACGTTTAGTTATAACACCACCCCATAAATAACTAATATTAAAGAAACACTATATAAAGTTTGACACAAACCATCAGAACACGTAATAATACATTTCTGCATAGAAGTTTATTTTATTCACAGCAGCCTTGAAAACAATATCAAACAATGGTCGTCTGAGAGTGAGAAAGGCAGAAACTACTGGAGCATGCTGCTATGCCCTCCCCTTCTGCTCCCAAGGTTGGCTTATTTTAGATCAGGAAGGACAAGGTTTCGATCTGGACAGCATCTCTTTAAAAACTCCACAGAGGAAAAGGAAAGGGACAGAGGGAGAGGCAGAATGCTGAAAGAGAAACCAAGTGAGAGGACAGAAAGAAAAGCATGTAAAAAGCACATTGATATTCAGAGCCGTGCGCTAACCGTTAACTTCCTCCTCCTGCGTCCTGTCTATCTGAGTTATCATTATGCATAACACAAAACACTGGCCAGTAAACAATTAAAGAGAGCAAGGAGAGAGTAAATATCAGGCTCTCCAAACAATTACACGGATTGGTTATGCTGACTTTTACGTGACTAACAAGAAGCAGAATTAACAGTCTTACTTTTTATCTCCGTAAACAGGATAAGTTTGTTTTCAGAAACCAAATGATCTTGTTAAATATCACCAAAATTACACATAATTAACAGTATTTAAAACACAGTCATGTCCATCCTTATTTGTACTCGCTATAAACCTGGAAAACAGCTGCTGCATAAAACTGACATATTTATGGCCTTTTGCAAAGTATTTCAACCTGGAAATAGATTGCAAATAGGTTTGCACATGATTGACTGACTAAAGAGTGCAAATGTAATTCCATATGCACGCTTTCCTCTGTAATATTTGGTGATGTTTTCTTATATTCAGAGGTGGATTATTATTGGCAAAGAGCCAAACCGTACTGCTAAACTGAAAACACAAGTCACCAAACCTAGTTTAGAAGATTTCGTGCAGTTCATTTGGATAAATAAATTCTTTAGCGCCACCAGGAATAATTGAAAAGAGATAGGGGGTTGTTTTTCCAAAACAATACCTAGTCAGCTGTATCAAATTCAAAACTGGCAACATGAAACATTTCTGAAAGACATTAAATTGGTTTGAGCTGTTGCACAGCAGTTAGTGAATGTGCACTTAGTGCATGTCGTCCTCTCTCTCTCTCTCTCTCTCTCTCTCCTCAAGAATTTCCTGTCACTTTCTACTACATCTGTGGAATAAAGAGAGGCAAAATCCCCTGAAATAAACTGAAGTGAATGTATATAAACAACAGCAATATGTTCCCTTCAGTAGTTTCAAGCAATTTAGGCAAATTTACAAACTGCAAGCACATTTATTTGCTTTCTCCATTTATAAAAAATATTGAGACTAGACGGCAAGATGAATTCTTGTTCACTGGCATCAATAAAAAAATAAATAAAAAAAAAAAGAGCAAAAGGCTTGGCTGTAGGAAGAAAGAATTAAAATCAATTACTGTTTTTAAAAGATACCTCTTATGCTCAGCAAGGCTGTGTTTATTTGATCAAAAATACAATAAAAACAGTAATATTGCGATAAAAATATTACAATTAAAATAACTTTCCTGTGTTACTCCAGTCTTCAGTGCAGTGCAGTATGACCCTTCAGAAATAATTCTAATATAATGATTTGGTGCTCAAGAAACCTTTATCATCATCAATGTTGAAAATAGCAATGGTGCAAACATAGGGGAAATTGGCATGCACAATTAAATCACTGAAATTGACTGATGTGACACAAATGATATAGTTGTATAAAGTGTGACTAACCTACTACTCCTCCCAGACCAACCTATGATCATACTCAGAAGTCTGAATACTGGGTCAACTACTATGTTGCTTAACACTCGCAGTAGTTTGCCAGCTCATTTAAACTCCTACAAGACCTTTGCCAAACTTTGTTAAACAGACTTGTTATTGCCAGCAACATGGGTAGTGTAATGCTCCTCATTCTGGATCATAAAGCTGAACTCATTGTAGCGCAGAAACTCGTACTCCTTTCACGTAATAAGAGGTGACTCAGGGCTGCTGGCCAGGCCGGCTGGTATGCACTTGGCCGAGGACGTTCAGCACAGTGCCAGGCAGCAGAGAGCAGAGCGGTGGGGGAAGAAATCTACCCTCAGTTGACTTTCATTCTGTGGTTTTCACTGCACTGTTTACCACAACTCCCCAAAAATGCCGCTGTTTCTGATGACATGTCTTCAGAGAGATTTTAAATGCAGCTTTTTTTCTCTTTCATAAATGGTGAGCAAGAAAGAAAATGCTAAAATTCTACTTAACATCATTAATGTTTGTTTCTTCATGATTTAATCATCATCGTTTCTTGTTGTCTCATCCAATTAAAGCACATATGGGATCGGTAACTGTTCTTATTTTTAAAGAAATTAATAAATGTATTCAGTAAGGATGCATTAAATTGAAGTCAATAATGCTACAATGATTTATACTTCAAATAAATGAAATATAATACTGATGATATTCACCTTGTTAAACTACTCGGCACAATCTTATTGGTTCATGTTGCATATGCAGCCAATGAGCTTACTGATTTACATTTAAATGGCTAGTAAGCATCCACTAGAGCAGTTTAAAGTGCTCCTCCACCTTCCCCAGCTCCACCTATATAGATTTTCTATGGACTTTTTATTCATCAAAGAAAAAAATAACAACTAGAGTTTCCACCATGTATTAAGCTACTGTTTTGAGTTGCATTATAGTAATAATAAATGTTTCTTGAGCAACAAATCAACAAATCAGAATGATTTGTGACACAGAAGCAATGGCAGCTGAAATTTGCATCACAAGAATTAATTAAAAATAGTTAATTATTTTAAATACTGTTTAATTAACATTGTAACTTTTTCCAAAATATTGCTTTTTACTGTATTTTTAATCAAATAAATAATATAGCCTTGTATCATTTTTAAAAATCTTCCAACAATATTGTACATGTTCCTTTTAGTGTCACTTACCAGACATTTTATTTTCTGAACTGCATAATACATACTGTATATTAGTGCCACTTACTGAACATTTCACTGGTGAAATATGCAAGAAGCAACATAATTTTGCAGAACTGTTGCCACAGACACCCAGACTGAATAAAAACAGGAATCATATTTCAAACATCTCATCACAATAAGTGTAGCTTATTTTCAGTGAGAATCAGAGTGATGAATACATCGCCTCACACTGAGCACTGTAACAATGCAGCCACTGTGAAGACCTCTGACCAACCTCTCAACAACTTTGGATGAATTGCTCACAATTTCAGCACCCCGCCAAGATGTCATACAAACTCAACAAACCACAGCAACAAGGCACAGGAACTTTAAACAACACAGAATTAACTCATTATATTTTTATCTGGGAAATGATAAGACTGAAAACAAACAGTGCTATTATGATTCAGATTCAAGTTATTTTTTGGACAAAATTAGTGTCTCTGTGTCGGAAAACACTGGTAACTTGACCCAAGCTAATCCAGCTAGCTTTTCATTCTCTTGTTACCACAGACCTCAGAAAGCGAGGAGAGGGAGGCTGCTGCTGTCAGGCGAAGACTGAACGATGGAAATGCCAACTCAGCGATCCTTCCCCCCCCCCTTCAGCATTGTCCTAACAAGAGCTCAGGGTTGGGAGGCTTGAGTGACACCCTCAAGAACAAGAACGGGCATCACGTCAGCCTCAGTCTCCCTCAGACTGGCCAGAGACACAGCAAGGATGGAGCTTTAGAATGACTGTTCAACACTGAGCTGAACAGACACTCACTAAAGCCTGAGTCAGCATAAAACTAGAGCAGACTTTATGGAAAAAAAGTGAGAGTGATAGAAAAATCTGGAAGTGATGTGAATATAAGATCCTATCTGAACTAGGAGAATGTTGGTTTATGTCCTCTCTGCTATGAGAGTTGAAAAATACTGGAAGAAGTCATCGAGCAGACTCCCTATATAGAACATAACTGACAAAAAAGCAACATTAAAGTGGTTGATATGACTTGTGTGCTTTATGTAGAGTAGACTTAAATTTAGGTCGTTCTTTACTAAAAATCTAGTTTTTATCTTATGCATATTCAAATTTAGCACATTGTGTTCAATTATAAAACATTCGTTCTGACGTGGCAAACTTGAATATGTTCAAATGTGAATATGTAGGGAATGTGTAGGGTGAACATCTTTTTTGATATGCACATAACTGGCTATATGGCAATTTTATTTCATTAACCCTGCCAGAAGAACACATCTTCAGCAACTGTTCATCCATGGCACAGAACAGTGACACTTTAGACCTTGAACTAAACTTTGAGGCTGTTGCCCACTCTGTATTAATGAAAAACAAGCATTATCATGGGAATCTAATCAGGCTGCTATTAAAGAGACGAGAGACTAATCGTTGTCCTCCTGCCCTCTGGATTCCTCCACTTCCTTTGCTGCCAGCGTGAGGGGAAGTTTCACAGCGCTGTAAAATGCAGAGGCGCTGTTGTCTGGCACCATTTCCTCATCAATCATACACAAATGCCAAGCAATGACTCGGCATCTGGAGTCCCTCTGCCCAAGACAATATGCACAATTAGAAATGACCTGCATTTCAATAAAGCACTAAAAGAAAGGATCTGGTTTTGGAAAGAAGTAACAGAAATGAGTAACAGAATGTCTGTAGAAAAAAATAAGCCTAAAACAACAAAATTCCAAAATAATTCACAGATTTTCCATTTAGCTGTTAATGCAGCAGTAAGATTGACTAGAAAAAGATCAAATAAGTACTGACAAAAAATCAAATATCATCTTATTTTAATCCATTATGGCTTTTTTTATATATAGAAAAAATTTATATAGAAAAATCCAGCTATATATTAGTGCTGTCAAACTATTTATTGCGATTAATTGCATCCAAAATAAAAGTTTTTGTTTACATAATATATATGTGTGTGTACTGTGTATATTTATTATGTATAAATACACAGACATACAGTATATATTTAGAAAATATTTACATTTATTTAGATGGAAATATTTATATTCATATAATTTATATATATATATAATTTTAGTTTTTACATATATTATGTAGACAGACAGACAGTGGTAAGCTCCTCCCCTTATTGGGTGGTCTTGTCATTTTACAAAACCTAAAAATCCTGTAAAAAAATATTTTTACAAACGTTGGAAAGGTCTCAAGGTTCCATATTTTATTTTATTTTATTAACAAAATATAACTTTTTTTTTTCCATTTAAACAGTAATATGCTTTATTATTTTGCCTTTTTTTATAGAGAACACAGAGAGAAAATTATATAGAAAGAATTTTATTCCTATTTTATTATTAGACAGTCAGTGAGACAGAGAGACAGAAAGATGGACTACCCCTTCTTCACAGGTCTATTATTCTCATGACGTACCAAAGAAAAAACAGAGCAGAGACCGGGTTTATTTGAGTCAATCTGTTACTACCTATTGCAATTTCCCAGAGGACAAAGAAACTGTGTATTTGTTAGGAGGAAAGTGTCTCAGTGGACCAGACGTAAAAGACTCGGTTTTTCTTTCCACTCCAGAGAAGATTTTCTACTTTTGAAGCCCCTGTGTACCAATCGTCCTCTCAGATGAGCCACTTTCCAAGGTGATGGAGCTGTCCTCAGAGGACCGAAAAAATGAGACAGAGAAACAGATGCCCTGGGTGTCTGTGTATGAGTGTGGTTTTTCTCGATGCCTATGCCCTCCCCGATCCAATCAGGACACACGTTCAAGTCCTGACCTTGAGCGAGATAGGCAAACACTTACAGCCCTCACTGAGATACCAAAATGACTTACGGCCTGGGTGAGTATGTGTGTGTGCACGCTGTAAATTAGCAAGACATGAGCAGGTCTGTGTGTGTCAGAGAGAAAGACAGAAAGAGAGCTAGCAAGGACACATTTAAGACTCCCAATATAAAAATTGTCCTTATTAAACATAATATAAAAGGTAAAAGCGAGCAATAATTCTGTGTTAAGTATAGTAAGACCAGATGAGAAGACGCTAAACTATATTTTTCATCATTTATAAGTGAAAGCAATATAACAACACAAGTCTAGAACTTTTAATTTAGGCTGAACTATCTCTTTAAGGTCTCTTAGATACAGAGACGTCTTCTCACCCATTCAGACTAGCCAGCACAGTTGATAATTACACACTGTCAGAGAGCTGCCACAAACCACAGCATCACTTTCACTGAGAAAACCTCTTGAACTATAACACCTGCTATTACACATGCCAGTTCACTGAACAGGGCTGTTTGGTGCTCATCAGATCAGCTGTCTGTCTAGTGCTGAATAATGTGAGCTTTAAACACAGGCAAAGCAAAGGCTGCAGTACATCTCCATAACAACATATAATTCACTTCTATTTGTATCTGTCACATTTGTTTTTAGGGTTTTGACCTTAGTTCATAAATGTCAGGCAGTCTCAAATCAAGTGTGAGGTGTATTTAAAAATATATAAGCAAAAAACTTTATTGTAGAAATATGTATAATTACTGTTTGTAGGTTTTTCTGAATTACATGTTTTGTAAATCAAAGACTGTATTTACTGCTTTATTGAATGGAAGAAATCTGTTCAAAGGTTTGAGGGCAACAAAGATTGTCATGTTTCTCCAAAGAGAAAAACAGTAATACTGTGAACAAAATATTATTGCAATTTATATAACTGATGTCTATTTGAATATATTTAAAATGTAATTTAATGCTGTAATTGCAAAGCTGGATTTTCATCAATTCAGCCTTGAGTGTCACATGATCCTGCAGAGATAATACTAATGTGCTGATTTGCTGCTCAAGAAATATTTTCTATGAATGTTGAAAATAGTTGAGCTGTTTAATATTTTTGTGGAAATTTTTAAGAATTTTTTCAGGACTCTTTCATGGATAAAACGTTCAAAAATAGTGTTTATTTGAAATACAATTATTGTTGTAGAAGTCTGTCACTTCTGATCAAATTAAATTTGTCTTTGCTGAATAGAAGAATGGGTAAAAAAAAATGTTGTATATAATGATATATCAGGAAAAAAGGGCTCTGGAGATGCCACTAAAAATACAAAAATAAATAAAAGTACTAATACAAAAATTAAAGTAATTTTACCCACAAAAATTAATAAAAATTTAATAAAAAAAAGAACTAGAGCCAGAATAAAACAAGTGAAAATTTGAAATCTGACTCTTACACAAATTAATTAGACAAAGATAAATATTTCCCTTAGGTTAGAAAATATTGTTGAAAGAGGGTGTCATCCCATTCCTTCATCTAATTACCAAGTTCAATCAGAATAAGTGATTAGGGATGGAGCTCCCCTGTCAGTTGTTTTTCAGGTTCAGCAGCTAATTAACAGCATAATGGATTAGAAGCCAGCGAAAGCTCTTTTCTGAGGAGCAAAGAAAGCCAGAAGCACTCACCTTTCCTATGGTTTTAGTAAAACAAGGGAGGACAGCAGGTGTTTACTGCAGAGTTTCTGTACGTCCAGCAAATGCTGCTCAGGGAAGTCCTCATCGGCATCGGCTGCGAGAAAAAAAAAAATCACAAGAAATCAGTCAATAAATCTGAAAATTGGAAGACTACTCTGGGACTGTGTTAGTTTAAATGAAAATCATTTTACGGCAACATTAACGCATTAAGTATCTCTCATAACCTTTGGATACCGCAACCGTCGTACAACATTTATTTTATTACAAACCACATGGGAACGTCTACGACTCATTGCACTTTTCCTGTGTCGACTGAGGCAGATATATTTAGAAGACTTCCCATTTCCATCTATATGTTAATGCAACCAAGAGCAACAGAATCGCAGTTTGAAATATTATGTGCCAAGCGGGGCATGAAATTGAGCCAGACAAACAAACAAAGGATTTTACCGCTCGTGTGTCTGCTGCGTCTAATAATAAAAAGTATGCTTGACAAGGTTAGAGAAATCAGGTTCTCGTAAAAGAGACAGTATATCCACAGCCAGAACCATTTGGTGACACAAACAAAGCCGTGTGAGATCACTGTCAAAGCGAGGGGAGAAAATTGAAAATGAAAAGACAGCAAACAACTTTTCAAAATACTATAATCTCAGGGGCCTAATCTTTCTTGTAAAAAAGAGAAAGAAAGAGAAAGATTTACTTCTCAGGTGAATCTCATACAAATGTCATATTTACTGCTCAAAAAGTAGTACACAAAATACATTTTATAGTTACACGTCATGATAAATGATCATTTAAATAGTAAAGGATTTATACATCATGGCAATGTTTGTTTCACTGCCTTTAATTTGACTTCGATTTTAATTTTATAGAATCAAACTACTATCAGAAGTTTGGGATCAGTTACATTTTTTTTAAAGAAATTAATGTTTTTTAGAATGTTTTTTAAATTGATGTAAAGTGGCAGCAGAGACATTTACAATGTATGACGATTACTATTGTTCTACTAAGCAGTTTTGAATTTTCTACTCATCAAATGATCATAATAATAATAATAATAATATGTTTCTTACCATATAAGCATATTAGAATTAGTATGCATTTTTAATTATAATATTTCACAGTTTTACGCATTTTGCCGTATTTTTGATTCAATATATTTCACCTGGGTGAACAGAAGAGACTGAAAAACACAACTTACTGACCCAAAAATTTTTAAACTGTGTATGTTACAGTAATTTATTGTTATTCTAAAATTCTATTATAATACTGTATTTCAATAATGAGTCATAATTGAGAACAAGAAGAATAAAAAAAAGTTAAAATGTCTTTTAATTCTGATAAGAATTTTTGTTTTTAAAAAAAGCTACATTTTTATTCCCCCCTCAAAAAAAAAAAAAAGAAAAAAAAAAAAAGTGTTTCTTACTATATCAGCATATTAGAATTATTTCTGTGTTTGTATTTTTTAAGTGTAGTATTTGTGTTTTCCCATGTTTTTGATTTTTAAAAAAAGGGAGCAAAAGTTTAAACATTTAAAACGTAGTGTATATTTCAGTATTTTTTTTCCATTATAGAAAGTTAAATGACTTTTGATTCGGATAAGAATTTTAGTTTTTGGTTTTTTTTCAACATTATATCATGGTATCATTTCAACATTTGAAAATATTTTCTACATACAAAATATTTTATTACCATCCTTCAGATGTAGCACTAAAATATAACGCTGACATGTTAATGACAGATTTCCCAGGATTCGCCTACTTCTCTCACACAGCCAAACAAGCACAAAATGTGGCTGTAAAGGATCTTACACTACCCAATGCAGGAACTGAATAATCAAGGTTGTAGACTGTGATCTTCTACGTTACCATGTCCTGAACAGGACCGCCAGGAGAATTCAGCCTGAGCTATGTGAGCAGGAGCTGAGTCAGGACTTCTGGCCAAGAGAAGAGCCTGTGGAGTTGGCATGTCTCTGCCACATAAAGCACAAACACAAACTGCCACAGATCTGCTAACTCTGCTCATGGGCCAACTCTTCTCCATGTACAGACTCTGACCTAAGTATGCAGCAATGTGAGGAACTGAACCTGACAAATAACATAGACACCGGGAGAAACACAACTGTGAAATAGGGAAATAAATGTCTTCTCTTTTGCATAACCGAAAAGGAGAAGGAACTTTATGTGTGTTAACAAAGAATAAAATTGTACAGATTTATCAAACGGAACGCATACATACATATTCATCATATTTGCATACTAGAATTAGCATTTAATTCACGCTGATGTTAAAAAATTACACAAAAGAAGATATTTTGAATATCTCAATGTTGAAGGTAGTAATTGACTTCTATAATAGCCAATGGTTACCATCATTCTTCAAAATATCGCAATAAATGAAAGTCATACAGGTTTGGAACAACATGAGGGAGACTAAACGATCACTGAATTTTTATTTTTGGGTGAACTATCACTTTAAGCAGCACAACTTTTTTCAAAATTGATAATAATAAGAACAAGACTCCAGTTGAATGCTGGGAGCCGTTTGAGGAGCACTTGTCACATAAACTTAAGTGACCCCAACAGCAGAGCTCTGAGAGACAACGAAGCCTCAAAGTCAAGGGTGGGCAGAAATGTCCTGAATAGATGGTTACATAAAAACCCTCAGCATGATGCTTTTTTCCAGGCCGCAGCACTAAAGGACAAGACTGCAGAGTTTAGCAGGAATCGTTCAATTTCAGCTCTTCCTAAAGTACACATTTCCGTAGCGCTTTCATGAGGAACAGTTAACAAAGGGCCGATCCATCTGGTTCATGTTAGGAAGTCATCATGCATTTGATGCATTTATTTATTTGTATGAGGATTTTAACCATATGCATCTCAAACATAATGACCTTGGTGCTTTTATTACCAACTAGTTGAGCGATGGGAACTAGTCACCAAGTGCAATAGATGCAGCTGAAGTTCAGCTGCGTTTCTGTTATTACAGAGCGTTTTTGGAAATTAAACTGGTTAATGTTATCATCAAGTGATATTCTTTCGGTGATTGGCTTAAATTGATTAGATTCTTACACGCAATGCATTATTGGGGCCGTAATGAATTCTTAGGGCTCTGACTCATACACGTCAACCAAGCACTACGCATATTTAAGCACTTTTGGTCCACTACGAGCAAAGAGGAAATGCACTGTATAAATAATAAAAAATAACAACACTTTTTAAGGGTCATGTGAAAAAATTAAGCGAGCAACTGGAGGTCGTGGCACTAAAGTTGTGACCTGACCCAGATATTAACCCGGCTTCCAGATGTGAAGAGGCCTCTGGATTACAGCATCAATGTACTACAATACACATGCTTCATTTTTACTGAGTACTCCTAAAATCAACACTGCTTTCATCCCGCAAGCTCTCTGGTGCTCTACCTCTGTTTATGAAGAATATGAAATATTACACTACAAAAAAAACAAAAACCACACACACAAAAAAATACAGTATAAGGTACTTTTTTTAAATTTATGATTAGTACATTATTGATTTTCTTAATTTTCAAATAAGAAATAATATAAAATCATTCACTTGACATACAAACAAACCACTAAAACAAAATAAATAAAACAAACCATCTCTCTTTTATTATTCTATTCCCATTTTGATTGAGTTCACTGAGACTACATTTTTTAGTCATTTGCGATAGGTGGGTACAGATTTTTTTTTTTTTTATCAATTTACAGATGTACTAGAAAAACAACATTTCTTAAATTTCTCTCTTTATTTTAACAGCTTTTACAATTCCTGAAATTATTTTTTAATTACTTGATATTTCTAATTGACTGTATGAACACTTTAAGTGTTTATTGCTTGTTTTTCTCCTCCTTCTAGAATTCTATTTTCATTTGTGTAGAAATTTAAGCATTTTAATTATATATATATATATATATATATATATATATATA
>JAUMHE010000082.1:9416985-9441591 GCA_032359235.1 Enteromius mattozi
TCAAACATATATCTGTAAAACAATTTTTAAATTATAGTTTTGTTTTTGCGTTGACAATACCAAATAATCATTGGATTACAACATAACAATTATTATTACTATTAATAATACTGATGCTATTTGCGTAATAATAAGTATTTGCTATCTGTTTATCTTTGTTTTGGGCTATGTCTACATTTTAGAAAACCATTTATACTAATAGCCTATAAAAATAATTTAAATGACATTTAAAGTATTATATTTCCAATCTCCTGTATCTCTAAAAAAACCGTGTAGCCCCTTCAATATTTATTTGGAGACTCACAGTTATTGCACAACTGAAATATGAACTCTACGGATGGGGGATTCATAAATTTAAGGTCATGTGAACTTAACAGTGTTGTGACATGAATTCGTTCTCGTCCTGTGCAACAAAGTCTATTATTTCAAAAGTATATTTAGAATAAAAAAATGAATTCGCTTTTAATTTTACATGCATCAATGTCCACAAAATGCACCAGTCACGACGTGATCCCTATCCACGCTGATATGAGAGAATTTAACTCTTTAAATGCAACAATGTAGCTATTGTGGCCATTGCATTCTTGTTAACCTTCCAATTTCTGGGGCTGTCGGCGTTCTGTGCAAGTTGCAAACTTCATTTCGCGGTCAAATTTATTAGCGACATCACGTTATCTAACACATTCAAAACTCAGACACATCCCGGGACAAACTATCGCAAGTTTCATCGGCCTAGCTAAGTCGTTTAAAATTACAAGAGATAAAATATGGATATAAAATAAACAAAATGTCGTTGTCTACTGTACCATTTTGATCCGAGGTCTCTAGCATCGAAGGAGTGTGCGAATAACTCCATTTGCGCAGGACTTCCGCTCGCCATGTAATAGTACGTTGGATTTTCACATTTCTTCAGTTTTCCTTCCCCTCACAGTTTTTTTTTTCGCCGTGCTAGCAGCATTCAGACAGACAAAAATGCAGAGGCTGCTTTTGCAGTAGGAATTGGTGATTGGAGCTCAGGGATCATATGGGCTTTTGTCAGAAGTTTTAAAGGGCCATTGCACTGGATTTTTTTTTTTCCCTGTCTGAGCTCTAGTCTACATCTACTGCTGCAAATGAGCAAATCAATATGAACTGCCCTTATGGGGACATGGAGCATTTGTCTCCCAGGTGCTCATGACCTTGCATGTTTGACTGCATCTCACTGTGTGTGCATGAGAGCATGCAGAGTCTTGAAAACCTAGCAATAATAGCCCTTGTGTTTGAATATGTATACTTTTTTTTTTTCTTTTAATAAACAGCAAGTAGGATGCCTGAATACACAGTATTCATGAAACAATAACCCAGATGACAAACTGCACCTGCTGAGTTTCTTAAGTGTGCAACCAGTAAACACCATCCCATGAGGCCACAGGAGTGAAGGAACTGTTAAGTGTGAAATGTTAAAAAGAGAAGATTTTAAAAAATGGAGAAATATGGCCTGAGCTTTTATATATAAGCACTTTAGGTACCAATGAAATTGCTTTTTGTGGTTACACTGTACTTGGATGATTGTTAGTATGTGTAGTACATCTAGAATAATGTATACAGTTTATACTAAATAACTATTTAGAACAATTCTATATGAGTTCTATATAAGAGACAGTACATTGGATGCACTAGTATCACTGCAGCGGTTGTCAATTCTGATCCTAGTGTACCCCAGCATTTTTGGATGTGCATTATCCCAACTAGTACCGATACAGTACAAAACTAAATCAAAAAACAGATATGCTTGTAGCTTGACCACTAGTCCATACTTACATGTTTGAGATGGACTTTTATCCACATTCTAATGCAACATACCCAACTGTATATTCGCAGGAGTCACTAAAAGTGAAGTAGGTGTCATTACAAGAACACATTTCACAGAAAGCACACTTGTAGGATTTCACGAACAAATGTAGTTTTATTTACAGTTGGCAAGGTTTGTTATATAAATGGTGTATCAATAAGCAGCAGTAGATACATTCAGCAAGACGTTTTGTTTTTATGTACAAATAAAAAAAAGAGGGCAACCACAAAACATTCATTTGGCCAAAACTAAACATTTTCCATCCATGCCTACAACTGATTTGTTTAATAAACCTGCATGTCATGTCAAAACATGACATTTCCATTTCACAGAACTGTTCAAAAGACTGAGGTAAGTGGCTGTTGATATATAACCTAGGCTTTACAGTTGGAGGGTTTCTCTGCTCCATTTCTTAAGAATATTAAAAAAAGTGTACCATAATAAAGCAGTGACACATTTTGTTTCAGATGTACATTCATACATAGACTCTTTTGGAAAAAAACAGCAGAATGTATGTGATTTACACATTAAATGAAGATATAGTGTACATCAAAGTACACACTTCAAACTTAAACTGAGTCATTCGTTCAGAAGGAGGATATGGAGGCTTAATGCTACATCAACTCAGCTCAGCTGTACCGACTGCTTCGGCTGTGACGTCGCCTTCTGGAGGAACTGCGACTGTAAGAGCGGTATGACCTGAATGTGAAGACACACATTGGAGAATTAGCTTCAGTTAGGCACATTATCTAATTCAAACAAGACAGTTTTCAGAATACATGGATTTATGTATGACGTACCTGGACCTGCGGTCAGAGCTCATACTTCTCCAATGTCCTCTTCTCCTGCTACGACTTCGGCTGCGGCTAGAATAACTATCGTAAGAGTCAGACCTGTATTCCCATCAACAAAAGACATAATTAAGAATAACTAAGCGACACTAGGTTGGGTGTAATCAAAATGCATTAATCATTTTGGCTCCATGCTTACCTTGATCTGTGGTGACCTCTGTGGTGACTTCTAGAATGACTTCTACTGTCTGTATGGCTAAAACAAGATAACCATGGCATTTACATTAAAAACATTTTAATCCCCATTAGACATATATCAAAGATAAATATATTTCAGTACTTACCTACGGGAACTTCGGTAGGTGCTACTTCGAGAACGTGAGTGTCCTCTGTTGTATCTACTCCTGCTTCTACTTCTACTGTAGCTCCTGTGTGAACAATTAAAACATGCACTTGATTGACGTGACATGGATGACTGGACATACAAAGTCATAAATCATTGTCTGTTGTAACCAACCTGGAAGAGTAGGTGTAGCTTCTGGACTTGCTCCTGGAGCGGCTATATGAATGGGACCTACTTCTGCGGTGGGACCTGTGACTGGACACAGACCTTGACTTGCTCCGAGAGTGGGATCCAGCCCTTTCTCCTGTTGCTGGAATAGAGTCTTCTTCACTTGAGCTGTCTTGATTTCTGGGTCTCTGATTTAACCGAGCTGTCTTTCGCACCTCGTCAAATAAGGATCCTGGACGGACTCTACTCTTGCTCTTGATCTCAATCTTGAGACCCTGGACCTTTCCTTCCAGGTGATCTTGCTGTTTATTTATTTTCATAATCGAAGGTTTTGTAGTAATGGCCTGCACAACAGTCATGCCTGTTAAAGGTTTCCATTTATTTTCACTTGCTGAGAAAGAAGTGTCACCAGGTACAGATTCCTCTGGCTGACTGCCTTGAAGTAAAACAGATCCAACTGTAACAGAGTTTCCTTTTTCTATCTGAGGTGGAGCTAGCGCATTACCATTGTTTTTAATACTTTTTAGAGGGGAAAATCCAATCGCTTTGGCACCTGGTTGCTTAGCTTCTGGGATGGTCTCTGGAGGACATACTTCAACTTTATTTGGATCTCTTGGTTTGTTACTTGCCAAGTTAGTGTCTGAAAGATTGCTATGGATCTCTAGATGGCTAGCTGGACTTCTTTTGATATTGCTATTTAGCTTTGATTTTTGGCTTTCAGTCGCCTTCCCATTATCATCAACACCTTTAGAAGACTCTACCGAAAACATATCTTGTGATGATTTGACATTGCCTTGATCCTCATCTTTATTTTCTGAGACTTTGTGCTTGATCTTTCCAGCTTTTATACGCCTTTTTGCCCCATCACTGACAGTATCAGGATTTTCTCTGTGAAATTGTTTTGCTTGAGTAACTGAATCATCCTCCTCACCTTCATCACCAAACTCTAGTGGAGGCTGCCAGTGAAATGTCTCTTTCGGCTTTTGGTGCTTCTTGGATTTCTTGGCCTTGGATCTGCGAGATCTTGACCTGGAAGAGTTCCTCCTCTTGTGCTTGTGTTTGCGTTTGGCTTTCTTGTTCTTGTGCTTTGAAGTTTTTGTGTTAGCAGACAGTTCCTCATTAACTTTTAATTCATTTGACATTTCTGCACCTTGGTTTGACTTGTTAGAGGTCAATAAAGGGTATTCGTAGTCTGATTCTGAACTAGCCTCTCCCTCCTCTTTTTCAGACACATGTTTGGCGTCACTAACTACCTTTTTGCCTGGCATTTCAGAGTCACTCTCAGACTCCCAGCAACGAGACAAAATCTGTCTCTTTTTTATTTCAGTAAGTGCCTCATCACTAATAGGGAGTTGGTTGTGTTCCAGAGCAGTATTTGTCTTACTTGAGTTCTCTCCTTCACTTTCCCATCCAGACGTATTATTGTTGTCCACAAATGGTCCTTTCCTTTGATTGGGATTTGTGTCTTTCAGTGTGTTTCTCTGTACCAAGGAATCATTGTGTCCATGGATAGCACTATATGCATTATCTGATATGTCCTCTGAGGAGGGAGATGAATTCTGACCACTATTTCCATGCTTGTCCCTCTTTTGGCTATTTCTGTGAGATCTACGATGTTTTCTCTTTTTTTCAATGGTTTTTTCTTTGTATGAATCATACGACTCTGACCTACTGCAGGAGGAAGATCTGCTGCCATACTGACTTTGTGATTTGCTGCTACTTCGTGATTTACTAGATGAACTGCTCCTTGTCAAACAGCTTTGCAGAAGCCTATCAGGAACATTACTGTTACTGCTGCTGGGGTGTCTTTGACTAACAGCCGAGTCTGGCTTTAGAGAGGACATTGCCTCCAAAGGTACATTTGATGATGGGTTGATTAATGCATCTGAAGATGGGGCTGATTTTACTTTGATTTCTTGAATGCGGAAATAAGAGGGTTTCCAGGGTTTTTGGCCTGGTTTCCATCGAGAAGGAGGTGGACTGTCACTCAAAGGCAACACAGAGGCACTCTCTGAAGATGCTGCTGGTTGGGTTTTAGATTCTTCACCTTGAACTGATTTAGAGACAGACTTGTCCAATTTGGAAATACCGCCCTCAATAGGCTTTGACTTTCGAGGGGATCTTAACTCATTTCTTTTCTTGGAACGTGGTAGGGTTTCTGAACTATACCTAGAGTTTGATCTGGTTCTTGACCTTGTCCTGTATCTGGATCGAGAACGAGACCGTGACCTAGAATTTGTAACAGACCGTCCTGATCGACTATGACTTGACCTCATGGATGACCGAACCCACTTATCAGACCTTGACCGACTTCTGGAGTAAGATCTGCTCCGAGATCTTGAATAAGATCGTGAATCTCTAGAAGAGCTTGATAAGTAACGTCTCCTTTCTGATCCTGATCTTTGCGATCTGTAGGAGTGATGCGATGACGAGCGAGAGTAAGAACGAGTGTGTGATCGAGAATGTCTCCTCTCAGCACAGCTTGAGTGTTTTGACCTCTTGTCTGAGGACTCAGACATCTCATTCTCAGACTGAGAGGTCTCCTTGGTCTTGTTCTTTTTATGTTTCTTTGAGTGCTTTCGTTTCTTAGATTTCTTCTTGCGTTTGGTTTTCTTTTTTTCTTTTCTCGATGATCGATGGTGGCTGGAATATACAGAAGCCTCACTTAAGGATCGCTGTTCTGATCTTGACCTAGACCTTGGGGTGTCACTTCTGTCATCCCATCTGTTTGAACAATATTAAAAATTACTAAATCAAAATCTCTATTTCAACTATGTTTTTCACAACTTTAAACATTTTTCTGAAAGCAAATCAAAAACGTAAATTTTATTATAAACCTTTTAATATAAACCAGAAATAAACCACCAATATTAGCTTGGCACGTATGAATTTCACACTGATCACTGCACTGTTTTCAGATGGTGTAAGAACAAACCTTTCTCCTTTGCTCCATCTCCCCACACTGGGAGGCTGGTAAGCCTTGGTTCTCTGCATTTCCTCTTTCCAGTGTGGAGGAGTCTCACTGCTCCCCCGTTCCCCTTCAGACTCAGATCGAGACTTTGATCGGGGGGGTGTATGGTACCTCTGCAGAGGGAATAAAACAAATAACATTCCTTCATGACAAACTATCATTCCTTCAAACACTTTCTAACAAGCCAATGTCAAATTATTACAATTAAATAATTATTATAATTACTAAAGCAGCTGAGTTTTGAGTTTGTAAAAATGCATTTTGTCTGCTGTACTTTATTTAATGTCACTCTGTGGCTTGTTTTTTTTTTTTCTGTAGGTAGTATAAATATAATTCACAGTTGTCATACCATAGTGCCGCGGCCTTTGATCTTGCGTCCAGATTTTGTGACAGTTGGTTTTGTGTCATTTGGTGCCATGACTGTGTCCTGCACAGCCCTATTGTGGGGGGTATCAGTTTTAAGACTTTATTTCTTTGGTTTAATATACATACAATATACATCAAAGCTGAGCCATGGATTAATTGTTAAGCAAGGACAAATGTTACTAAAACATTAATCACTTTTGGTTCTATAACAATTTAGAATTTTTTAGAAAATGTCTGTTATCTAATTACTGGGAATGCATAGGAAAGATGCTTGTGATGTTTAAGTGAAAAGAGGAACATCTGTTTAATTATACAAAAGACACAAACGTTTTTATTATCTCCTCCTGGGTTGGCATGTCTCTGCGGAGCAGGAAGCGGTTCTCTGGCACTGGTGGGATCTCTTCTGGTCGAACCACAGGCTTCTCCCTTTTCACATTCTGCTCAACCTCACCATCATGTTCCTCTGCCATTTCTCCCTCAGCATGACTAGGAATCGGGCAACGAGTAGGCAGTATATTTTTATTACACAACTAACAACCACACAAAAAAAGCATGAACAAAACTAATTCATAATCAGCTCAGATTGCTAAATTATTCCTTGGTGAAACCTTTGGATTTGAAAACGTTATCAATATGCTATTTTTACTCTGACTGTGATATCTGAAAAGTGTCAGCGCAGGCTAATACCAAATGTGTTATTGCTTTAAATCATTGGCTGAATTACAAATAAAATTGCGTAAGAGGAAAAGGCACTGGTTACAATCATTTACCTTTCAAGTCCTGCTGTTTTAACTGTCTCTCTGTCCTTCTTTGTCTCTCTTCTTTTTCTCTTTGAGTGCTTACTCTTCGAGTTTCTTTTCCTCTTTTGAGATGCAAAATTTCTGTCAGACTCTCCATCACTGAAGGAATACTGAGATGAAGATTCCAAAGAACTCTGAGAGTCATCCTCAGAATGGAATGCTTTCCTCCTCTTACCTTGAAGAACTACAGAGATACAACAAACGTCAAAACATCTGAAAATGTACTGAATATCACCACAGAACCAATTTTATTCATTACTTTATTTCTGACTAGACATGTGACGTAGAGCAGGTGAATTTATTTTAAACTTTGTGTGCATGGCACAAAATAGAACAAACATATAACGAACAATTATGCACTTATTTTATGAACTATGTATTTACATGTCTAGTGTATGAATAAGCTTGCTCTGTCATCCAAAATCAGTCTAATCCCCTTCCAGTAACTAATTAAAGACACAACAGTTAAGTGTCCAACAGTCCACACTTAATTATCATTTTTTACGGTTAATTAAGTGCATCATCAAGGTTTTTTTTTTGGAATGAGAAAACACTAGTCACACTATTTATACTAAAACCCTTCAGATAATTCTATACAAGTACGCAAATTGAAACACACATACTATGTCCAAACCAAGCATATTGCAAGTAAAAATTGAAAAATACAATGTAAAATGTTATATATAAGATACATCTGTATGAATTAAGATTTTAAACCAGTGAGATTTCACTTTGGGCAGCACTGTCCAGAACGACATGATCAAAATACAATTCAAGCAGCTGGCAAAATGTTTTGTTGCACATCATTTGCTGTGGGTGGTGTGGGCAAAAACTCCAACCACCTGCGACTGTTACTTGATGCTTTGTAGCGTCATGCCTGGTTAGGACACAGTGTGTGTATTAAAACTGGTGTCTGCTGTATTTCAAAGCACCTGTCATTTTGTTTTATGATCTTTCACAGTTCCATTTTTAAACACCATATTTCACTCCATAATGTAGTTGATGTGGCGATTAAAACATTTTTCTCTATTAAGTAAAGACAAGTTCAAACAGCATAGTGACAGGCGGAAAGCATGCAGCCAAAATTCCTAGTTTATATCTCGCACTCAGGAACAAGCCTACCATCGTTAGCAGACTTTGTAATCAGCTGTCCACAGTCAATCACTCTGACGTCAGCATAGGGTCTGCTGGCTGAGTCGGTCTTCAGCCCTTCGATTTTCTTTATGACCTCAAAGCCAGAGATGACCAGCCCGAAGACCACATGCACTCTAAATTAGACCAACAGAAATTGTGGAATTTAGGGAAAAAGCTTCGAAATAATTTTATAAGAAGTTAAAAATGAACATTTATTTTTTAATGATTTGCTTCTTCAGTATGGTTTGAACAGATATGCAACATAAACAAAGCCACTGCATCATTACCCATCTAGATGAGGCGCTGTCTTTGTAGTTCTGTTTACAGGTAAACGAGTCCAGGTCATCCAACACGGACATGTAGAGGGAGATAAAATGAATTGAAGTTAGTCAAAAAACCATTTAGTCTGACATCAAAAAGAAATTTGTATGCATCAATTCAAACACTGATGAATTTAAAACCAGCAGTGCTTGCACAATAACATTGGCTGGATGAATAAATTCTAATGATGAACAGGAACAGGTCCAACATCTGCCAATATTATTCTGACAAAACCATCCATGGCAGGAAAATACATCCTGCGATTCTAAACTTGAAATACATCAATAAAGACTTCAAGGTTCTCTGTGCTGGGAGAACAATTACTTTTATGAGGTGACAATTATTTAAAGATAAATAAGAAGCCAGTGCTAGCTAAAAGCAACCAGAAATACACAGTCAGGAGAGAGAAGCACAGCCTTGGAGAGACACTTTACCTTGGTAGAGCAGGATGCTAGAGTTTCTGCAAATTTTACACAAAAACGGCAAGAGAGAAATTGTAATACATTTGTTGTCAAAAAAGGAATGCTTTCTGATTGTAAAATATTTCTAAATGCACATTGACAAGGGAAAAGGGAGATGAAAATGCACCAGCATCCCACATGAACATGTAGACTATGTAGAGTCTCCAAAGTAAATACATATGTGGCAAAGAGATTGAGGAAATTAGAAAGAGTGTGAACGGCAAAGGGGGAAGCTAAGATGATTGTTTTACTAAATCAATAAAGAAGTAGACAGAACAAATAAAACGTTCCCTCTTCACCATCTTGCTTTACTATCACTAGTGCTCTTTAAAAATTGTATTGACGTGTCACAAATTGTATATATAGTACAACATTTGGGTCAAAGTTAAAAGCCCAGATGCTCTTTGTGGTTTTGGCCAATCTCTTAAAACAGATACAGGCTTTCAAGTGCATATTTTTAATAAAGACTACAACTGTAGCAAAATAGCTTTGTAGAACTGATCTGAACACTGGGGGAATAAATAATTTATAAGTATAGCACGTGTCATTTAATAGTGACCGGTCAGTCATATTAAATGGTAAGCAGAAGATCTGGTGATGAATGGTTGTTTATATACACACATACACCCTCTCTGTGTCTTATACCAGAGTAAATAGTACTTACATGAAGAACTGGGACCCATTTGTGTCTTTGCCACGGTTGGCCATCGACAAGAGGAAGGCTCTATCATGTTTGAGAGTAAAGTTCTCATCTGTTGAAGAGAAATACGAAGAAAAAAGGACACTGAGTGCTTGTCAACTGCTTCAAAAAGTTGTGTTATGGAGAAGGACAGGAGCAGGCAAAGAGATGTTTATGAACACCTGATATCAGTGATGCTTCTATGCTGCTTCTGAACTCTTGAGTGTTTCTCGTGCTCTTTTAGTGTAAAAGCAAGTGGTTTTCTATTAAAACAACTACTGTTTACATCAAAACCTTTGACAAAGTTGGGCCGAACTGTTTCGAAAATGGAGCAGTTCACTCAAAATTAAAAATTTCTCATTCTCACATCATTCCAATCCAGGTGATTTATTTTTTCTGTGGAACATCTAATCTAATGAAGCTCTTTTCCATGCAAGTGCTAGGGTTTTGAAGCTTTAAAAAAAGATGCAAAAATTCCATAAAAGTTTTAAAAAGAAGCACTGTAAAAGTTAATTGCGACAGCTAGGAAAAGATTGACCTGCACATTATTTAAATGTTATTTTTTGTTCTACTAAAGAAACTAAAGCATGTAGGTTTGGAACAACATGAGAGATGAATAAATGACCTTTTTGATTGAACTAAACCCTTTTAAAGGTGGGATTATGTTTAAGAGTATTGTATTTTATGTCAATCCATCCTGGAAGAATTATGAAAGTAACAAATAAAACAAAAAAAGAGAAGTCAGTTAACCAAATCAATTTCACGGTCCATATATCCATGAGCATGGACGTTTTTGGCATGGTTCACATAAGGGATTGGAGAATGTTTAGTCTACATTGTGTTACTGCACTGTGTACATCTCTTACCTTCTCATTTTGCAAAAGACCACAATCTCTATAAATAAAAGAATATGTTGAAAATTTTAGGCAAGAAGACTGGACCTTTAAAAAAAATAAATAGCCCTTATTCTCCATGATGACTCAAATAGAAGATCATTGTAAGATCACAGGAATAAAACAAGAGTCAAGATTCACAACTATGGTAAGATAAAAACAATGATTGGTAATTCATGCACAGAACTGGAATGCCCATTCAAAAGTCATGCAAAAGTTGTTTAAACACTCAAATTAAGGTTACTGAGTGCTTTATAAACAACAGAACGTATCTAAAAATGGCTTACCTTCAAAGAAACCACCATATATAGATTCTCCTCCTCTTCCATTGCCTAAGCAAACAAAAGCACATTCACTCACAAGAACAGGCAACTGAATATAACAAGCAAAGGCAAAAGGCACCACAGATATTTCTATCTCCACATATCTGAATCAATGAGTACAACTGCACATACCCTCAGTGAAATCACCCCCCTGGATCATGAAGTTCTTTACCACTCGATGGAAAGTTGAGCCTTTATAGCATAATTTTTTTCCTGTAGTTTTGCCACTGCCTTTCTCGCCTGCAAGAAAACCAAAGAAACATACTGTTTATGACTACTTGTATATAACGGACCTAGTATGTACCAGCCATAAACCAAACCAAAAAACAAGACTGCACAGACTAAGCTATAAAAATGTGGAGTACTGTGTTGTGAATTGAATTACTGGACTCAGTCCTGAAGTGTACAGTTACACAGGCAGCAAAAGGTTAATCCTATCTGATAAGCATGGAAGAGATGCCAATAAAACTGAAATGAATACGGGTGGGTGATGGTGTGGCTGCCCTGGGGATTGGGTATATATTCGATACAACAGCCAGCTCAAGGCATGTGTCTCTCATTTCAATCTTAGCTGGTGAGAAAAAAGATCCAAAGCATTACTAACTGCAATTTATCACCAAACCTTTTCAATGCAGACTTATGTGGCTTTTGTCTTCTAGGAACAGGCTGTAAATACAGCTTTGGTTCATTCTTCAGTGCTGTCAGCAAAACACCTGCACTAGTCGTCATACAGCCAGGATTTAGTCACCTCCAGGTTTATTTTTGTGCTTTAAGCTTATGCTTGTGTAAGTGGACATGAATGGCTATTATAAAAAGGTTGGTTGGTTGGCGCTTTAATGCCATGCCGGCTTCCTTGGCTATTTTCATTTTGATCAACAAGGTGAAAGTGTAAAAGAGCAATTTAAAAACCTATATCAGGTTTTTATGGTTTATTTTAAACCTCTGAAACAGGCTGACTCTGTTAAAGATTTCATTGCAAAGTAATATAATTTTAGTTCAAGGAGTTCTTTAAAGGTTTAAACTTTCTGTTGCATGATAAAACAACAAATGTCAAGTATACGTACCAGTGCACAGGCAAAGAAAATTCTTGCTTGTCTTGGGACAAATATCAGAGAACAGTTGAAAGACAATTCGTCCAACTGGAAGAAAGCAAAAGAAGTCATTATACTCATGGATCAGAAATCTTGCTGATAAAGAAACATTATTAGATTAGTGTGACTATAACAATTCAACTAATAAGCTGTAGCTTGTAGATTAACCTCAGTGAGGCGAATGGCAATGCCTCGTTCGTATTCAAATACAGGCGCATTCAAATTTAGGTGTGCTTTTGAATAGTATCTAAAGCCAGCACCTGTATGTTTCGAACATAGGGTTTAATCTCGCTTAAAGAAAGCAATTATTAGATTAGTGTGACTATTGCAATTCAACTTGTAACTTTCATAAGTTGATAGAAAGCAATATAATTGGCTATAATTTTCAGGTTGACTTTAGTGTGGCAGATGACAACAGCTCCTTCATATTTAAATACAAAAGTGTGTTTTTGCACAGTACATGAAGCTAGTTTTATCCATTTCATTTATAAGCAATAAAACTAATATAAACAGGGTGTTAAAACATTTGCTTTGTAAAATAAAGGGTGTAAAATCACTAAATAAGAGGTCTTGGTTTTATGACGTAGACGTCTCTCTTAAAACACATAATTAGTGGTAGACTGAGGTGAAACCCAGACATTATTTAGTGCACACTACATCTGTGCTTCATTAAAAGAGCCCTGCAGGTCGGGGTGTGGACTGCTACTCAGCTACTCAGACACTGGCATAGGTATTTGAACACTTTGCCATTACGAAAGTGCTTTACAAAATATGCACACATAATGTTTCACTTTCACTATTAGATGCCTTCAACTAGTTTAACTATTTACTGGCTTGCCTATATCAGGTTTTTATAGTTTATTTTAGATAAAACTCCTGAAATAGATTTAATGCTGACTCTGTTAAAACTTTCTTTGCAAAGTAATATAATTTTAGTTCTTTACAGGTTTAAAAACAAAGTCTAGGGAAACTAACTTTCTGTTGCATGATAAAACAACAAATGTCAAGTATACATATCAGTGTGTTTAACTACTTACCTTTTATTAAAACTTCACATAATAATAATTTCAGATTATACCAAATGCTACGTTACAGATCACACATCTGAACCCCTTTTATAGACTAGTTTTTACATTACTCAACATTATTTAAACATACTAAACATAAAAAGCCAAATCTACATAAAGCAAACATTTTAAGCATTTTTCTAAAAAAACAGTTTGACCTTCACACAAGACTATTTCAAAACAACCAAATAAAAATCACTGCCACATCTTACCTGGTTCTCTGTTGATTTCCACATCAAAATAGCACTGGGGGCGATCTTTCACCCCCATTTTGTAAAGAGTGGGCTCCCTGTAGTGTAAAATCACAGCAAAACACTGTTAAATCTTGTACTTCCCAAATCACCTACAGCAGAAAGAAATACATTCCATTTCAGATATCTTCCATGAGATAATGTTTCTCTCCAGGTCATCTGAACAGAAAGTCACACACTGAGATTGGTGTTTCGCTTAACCAATGAAATGCAAATCCACCCTCTTTTTTTGAGCGGTGCTCTCTCGGTCACTGGGTCTGCTGTTGGACACCACCCTAGTGTGATGAATGAGACATTGTTGCTGTGATGTGTGCTGTCATCCTAAACTAGGAAGCCTGGTTAAACCAGATGTGTGCTATCTTTGGGCTGTGTTTAGAGACAGTTGAGCTTTTGTTTTGGGGAGGTGCTTCAAACATGAATTAAAGAATGAAACAAGAATTAAACATGTAGGCCTACAGTAACAATATGGAAAATAGTAACATCTTTAAAGTTGTGCCAAAACAAGTAGTGACAGATCTTTTTTGTATTGTGATATACAGAACTGTTTGATGGATTGTCGGGACATGGTTCTACGCATCAGAAAAAACAAAAGCAAGGATGAAGTGCTCATAATAAAATCAATAACATGCTTTTAAAAGGGTAAACTTTAAAGGAACGGTTCACCCAAAAATATACATTTGGTGAAAATGTACTTATCCTCAAGCCATCCAAGTGGTAGATGAGTTTGTTTCTTCATCAGAACAGGTTTGTGAAAATTTAGCATTACATCTCTTGCTCAATAAAGTAGCCTTTGCAGTAAATGGGTGCCATCAGAATAAGAATCCAAACATCTGGTAAAAAAATTGCAATAATCCACAAGACTCCAGTCCATCAATTAACAACTTGTAAACTGTGCTTCATCTGTGCATATTTCTCTCCTGATTCAGACAGAAACCAATATAATAGATAGAGGACTCTATGCTAACCAGAAGCAATAATTTGACGTTAAAAAACATCTTAATGATGGACAAGTCATTAACTAATGGACTGGAGTCGTGTGGATTATTGTGATGTTTTTAATCAACTTCAAATTCATTTGGACGGCACCCATTCACTACACAGGATCCGTTGGTGAGCAAGTGATATAATGCCAAACTTCTGATGCTGGACAAAAACTTGCGTACATCTTGGATGACCACATTAAACAACTTAATTTTTTCTTGAGTCGCAGACACTAAAGTCTTTTAGCTGAGCAGAGGAACTTGCTCAGATAAACACATCTTAAATTACAAGATGGGAATGAAGTTATTGAACTTCCTTATGACATATATTATGTTACAACTGTGGAAAATGTTGTGCCAGCTGCTTTCCCTTATCAAAATAACTCTGTTTATCAGTCCTCTGATTGCTAACACAGACTGTCTGCTTGGGGAAATGGCAAATGTCAGAGTGAATGTCACAGGAGAAGATAAAGGACATTTCCATGTGTTAGATCTGGAAAACACTCCCGGTTTCATTTGTTAAGTGAAATTTTAATATTGATTAAAAGTTAATTTGACAACTTCAAATCAATCTTGAAATTTCAATTATTAGAGTCTTGGATGTTCAGAACAAAACATCTGCTAATGCATTCATGGATATTCAGCAGCGTTCAGTTGCATGACTTCTGCAGACTTAAATCCATGGGTTGCATAATTATTTTCAAAGAGCATAGACTTAACGCTCAACAGCCATACACAGGGTTAGAGCACTTATTACATCTACAGACAAAATCTGCAGTTATAATCCATTCACAGACAGGTTACACAATGTAGACCAGGCAAACTTCCGATTTCTGATTGTACTACATAACACAAACACAATACCACATTAATTTATTCTAATATTATCGTAGCAGTAATGCAAGTAAGTTACCGTGCTAAAATCAAAAGCAGATTAAAGATTAAATTATGTATGATTGTGATTTTAATTAATTAACTTAAAATGAACCACTGGTGAATCACAGAGAAGCTAAATGAGATGTTCGTTTAGACTAATAGCCAATTGCTAAACAGATACACGGGTATCTAAACATCACCTCACGACTGAAATCAAACAAAAAACATTTTCTACTTAAGATTATTTAAAGATAATAATAACCGTAAATACTGCGATTAAATGCTTTGTTTTTGAGCAAACGTCGTTTGGTTGCTGGTTGGCTAACACTGTTTATCATTAAAGCTAGCTGGTAACGTTTTATAAGAACCCGGAAAAGAATCTTCACGGGCAATTTATTAAATAAAAAAATCGTATGACTCCTATATAGACCTGTGTACTGATACAAACTTATGGTTTTATTGCATTAGACTTACCTGTGTAGACTGTTAAAAGGCTAAAAGCTTTTAACTGGCAAACCCGCTCTGTCTGCTTTCCGCTGCAGCTCCTACTGTGTTGCCAGATCTCTCATGAGAATCGAACAAGCTAGTTTCTTTGAGGGGTGTGGTGAAAGGGTTTTGGGCTAGTTGTGCATGAATTATGGAAAATGTAATAATTTCTATAAATATCACCACCTATCTTTCCTCCCCAACTTTGAAATATTGTAAAAATCGCAACGCACGAGATTATTTATTTCATAAGCCGCTTATAAAAAGAGGGCATGGCAACGCTGTTTCTCTATTTTGTATTCTGAGATGCTGCACAGCCACCGACTGCTGGAAACCATCAGCATTACAAATGACAAAAAAATGCTTGTTCCTTTTGCCATGAGAATATCGAAAATGATTTATATAAGTTATTATTATTTATGCTATATTTTTTGACGAATGTAAAGAATGTTTACGTTTTTATAAGTAATATTTTGGACAATTATTATTCATTTTATGCATATTCTGCTTGTAAATTGAACAGATGTGAATAAACCAGCATTTGACATTTTGAAAGTGATCTCAAGATATAAACCAACGTAAGGACTTTTATTTTGAAGTAACGGCTACTGTTGACGCTCCTGTTTCCCATAATTCACAGAGACAAACAAAAAGCCTCTGGTTGCTTCTTAATATCATTAAGTCGTAAATAACTCTGCAATAATTATCTTGAGACATTTTTTAAACATAGTTGTTATACTCTTGCGCATTTCAAATTCACTGTTTCACATACTCAGCGTAAATTTATTGAGCTGTTGTAAGGTAAGGGCTGGGAAAGCGCATCTGCACCTGCTAGCAGCAGAATGACTGTATTTGAAATAAATAACAGGCAGATAAAATCCAGTCCAAATTTAATGATACATTATATCCAAACTTTGCAAATGTGATCAATGTAATTCGAACCAGTGGTTAGGATATCGTACATTACCAATTCAGTGGTGGAATCCTTTTTCTTTTACTATTTAAACTGTTTAAGATTAATGCAAGCGTTTAAAATAGTTTGGAGTCGTGGCTATATGGTTGGCTAAGCAAATTTATTTTCAATGAAACATGCTGAACAGCACTGTAATATGTTAGTAATATGCTTATATTAGAATATATAGAAGGTAGTAATATTGGTATTTAGATTGCACAGACATCCAAACTTGGATTGACAAATTTATATTTTTCATGTTGTTAGAAATATTTCGATTTTATGGCCTATCCTTACATGTTTCTAATTACTTTTTTTTTAGACATTTAAGAAATGTAGAATTTTGTCTATATATAAACTTCAAAAAAACATAACATTTGATTGTTTTAAGTAGTGTAGAAGATAGTGTACAAAATGAAGCGGTAACACTTAATAAGGTTTATTACTAATACAACATTTATAACACTTTAATGTTGCATTATATGTTTACTTCTAGTTGTACTTTTGAAAAGAATAGCCTCCCTTTTCTTCGTCTGTCTTGTCAGACATGCTTTATAACAATTGCTGTATTCGCTATTTCATAGTAATCATCCCTGTCTTCTTTGTGCTTAGGATGTGTTCTCATAGAGACCCACGAGGAGCATGTCACTGATCCTGTTTGCCTTTGTGGTCCGGGTCAGGGATGGACTCCCTCTCTCCGCCTCCACTGATTTCCTGCATAACAAGGAACTTCAGGATAGAAAGCAACAGCTGAAAGTGATCTCAAAATCCCTGAGTTCATTACCAGAGAGAGGGACTGTCAAGGGCCATGAGCTCAACATTCAGTAAGTGCACTACTGTGGAAAATAATGTCTCTTAGCAATTAAAGATCTGGGCAGAAAACCAAAAGTCTTCAGGTTCAAACCTCTTATGGAGGGTGATACAGGATGTCTTGTTGCCTTGAGCAACTCTTGAGTATTGTTTGCATTTTTTTCCCCATAAATTGCTAAATTACTGATTATAAAATCTTAAAAATCTTATACTTAAATTCCTGAAATAGTTTTTTTTAAGAGATAAGTTTTCCCTAAACTTAAAGCTAAAGTTCCTTTTGTTGGCATCAATGGTTTCATGAAGAACTTTTAATATACATTAATGCGTTCATAAAATTTTTGGTTCCCCAAAGAACCTTTCAGTAAACGGTTCTTCAAATAACCATTTTAATAACCATTTTCTTCATAGTCTGAAGAAGGTCATTTGTCTAATCGTTCCATGGATGTTTAAAAAAATAGTTGTTTTAAGAACTATTCACTAAAAGGTTCTTGGGGAACCAAAAATTGTTCTTCTATGCAACTTTTAATTTTCTGATTGTATTTAGAAATTTCTTTTTAAACTGTCAATTTTTACCGATCGTTTTATTAATTAAATAATTTTATTACATTTTTATTAATTTGTTTACTTTTTAAAGAGTAAGAATGAACTAACACTGATCAATACTTTTGTAGTATTTTTTGATACTTCATCAATATTAGATAATAAAAACACAACCATCCACTGTTTTAGCCCAGGTCAATTAAATAATATTTACAGATATAATCTTTGACAACTTTTGAAATCATGAGAGGCATGAAAATAAATTCAAGTCTTGCCATATCAGAATGATACAAGAATGATAAGAATGTCTCTGGTCGTGTTTACCTGCGTTCCAGAGTCCAAGATAAGCCAAGGAAATTGGTGGCCGCCCAGTGAAATCATTTGTTAACTAATTGGTCTCTCTGTGTTGTAGCTTCCTCTCATCCGAGGGTGTGTCCTACATGAGCGTATGTGCATGCAGTCTCCCTGCTGCCACGGCCTTCTGCTTCTTGGAAGACTTGCACTGGGAATTCACAGCGTGCTTTGACAACTCTGCAGTGGCCCTGGCAAGCAGGCCATACCCATTTCTGGAGTTTGGTAGGTGTGATTGGATTAAGCGTATTGATAATCCATAAATGGTAATGTCGTTGAACTAATAAGCTGATCGTGAGTTTGTCTGATGGTTTTATTTTAGATAGTGCCATTCAAAAACTTAAGCAGCATTATAACCAGAAAGGGGGTCCATCTCTGGAGGTCACCCTTGCCGAGGTGCAGGAAGACCTCAGAACCAGCCCACCTCAGGTTCTCACCATGGAGGATGTGGCGCTTTCCAATGGAGCAGCCAATGGGCATGTAGGACAAACAGCTGCATCAGGTGTGCTCTAGCGAAGAATACAGTTAATTCATAAGGGCTGCATTTGAAGTTGGACGTATATTTTGACTAATTGGTCCTTGTTGATGTTGAAGGTCAAAGTCAGAGATTGGAGCCAGTCTCAGCACCAGGGATCCTCTCACTGATTCTGAACATCATGTGTGCTGCCCTCAACCTTATACGTGGTGTCCATCTTATTGAATACACCTTCCAGGTATCACAAGATGTTAATCTTGATTAGGGATGTTATGGGTGATAACTGATTAATGGCCAGCATTAAAATTCTGTGCTATTTCGTCTACTTAAAACATAAATACCAAAATATCAGCAAATGAAGTCATCATAACATTATCATGTATATTATGAAAAAAAGATATCATTTAATAGCCGTTATATAATACAGTATATAACATAACATATTGCTGTTTTTAAAGAAAAGTTAAATTAAATATTGAATATTGGCCAATAATAAAAATATATTTTATCAGCTGATGCCCAATATGGTACAGAGTCAGGCAAACATATCTTAAAGTCATAATTGATATTTGTATATTCCTCTGAATATTATTTTTTTTCCCTATCAGTATATATGTCTGCAAGAGTGTTATTTAAAATGGTTTTTAATTTTAATTTATGATGTGACCATTTTTACAGGATCCTTATGATGTTTGTGAAATGTGGTGTAAATTATTTTATTATAATTTAATGATTAAATGTCTTATGATATGACTTTTTTTTTTACCGGATGGTTATAATGATTTGGAATGTGCTGTAATTAAATTTATCATATTTAAGTAGTTAATTAAATGTCTTAATTATGCCACTTTTTTTTACAGGATGATTATGATGGTTTGTGGAATGTAGTGGCATTTCTTTTGGCATTTCTGTGCTGTGTTTGCCAGGTAAATTGTATTTCTACTCTGCACGTGGCATCAAAAATAATGCACTTGTAATATTTAATGTATCCATTTATAGCACCTGATTAAGCTCATATCTTTTTTCTCCACACAGTGTCATCTGTACTTGTTTCATACATGCCAGAAGAAGCTGAAGTCCTTTACTCTCCTGACTATCATCATTTTATGTAATGCTTTTCTGTTTGGCATGAGGAACATCTGGCAGCTGGCCTTCCACATGTCCGTGGCCTGCCTCTCCACACTGCTCACCCTCCACCGCAAACTGCTGGACAGGAACGTGGACTGTGGAGTATGAGGACTTCGGCTGGCTGTGGACGACAGTATGGTGAGAGACCAAAAAAATGGACGAGACTTTCCATGTGATGCAATGGCTCACGACAACTGACACTGTTTTTTTGCTTTAGCTTTTGCTTTGATTTTATATTATGATCAAGTGATTGTTTTGTCTCACATGGATAGTGAGTGCAATGGTTTTTCTACAGGGGTCTTCAATTTCATGAATGCATATCAGAAATCAAGTTTTTAATAACGTATTGTGAATGTAATATGGAGAAACTGATAAACAGATATGATGTAAGCCTATTGTTGGTTCTGAAAGTTAATTTTATTTTATTTATTTGCTGCAAAATAAGAATACATATTGTTTAAGCTAATTTAAAATAGTAATCTTTTTTACTTTTCTGTATGAAGGGTTTTTTTCTGTCGGTTTAACGCTATAAATGCACGTGTATTGCATGTAAATGACTGAAAGTGGGTAAAAACGGTAGTAACCGGGTGATTCATAGTCTGTTTCAATATCAGGCATTTTAGATTATGAAGGATGTTTAGTCAGTAAATATTTTAGTTCTTTTGAACATGAATGGGCTACTCCACAATACCTTCATATTTTGTATTATATTAGTACTATAATTTGTATACAACGCACATTCAGGTCTTTTAACTAGTCTTATGCCATTTTTTCCACACAACATAAGTTTGTCTAGGCTACCTTTCTATAATACTCATCCCAAAGAATATAATAATTTCAACAAATGATCATAAAACAACATTTATTTATGAAGTTGGTAAGATGTAGAGGTGCTAAAGAATTGCAGGAAATTGCATTTGTTGAAGTCCACATCTATTTTCTTAACAAAAAAATGTCATTTCTGTCAGCATACATTAACGATGATTTATAGAGCTTAGTTTACATATTAATGTAATTTATTTGCACTATTATTCTTCATGAAATAGGCAAAAACCACTAGACATATTTTGTTTGTTCTTTTGCAGCAGACAGTATTATAATTGAATGCGTTTGAGCAAAATTAAGCAAAATTCCATTTGTTTACGTAAATTTTTCAGCAGTTAAATAAGTTTCAAATAACGAAGCATCATTTTATACTGACACAGAAAAGTAATCAGCATTGAAAAATCTTCTGAAAAAAGTTCATCTGAAATAGTGTTTAGGCAAGTAATAAGCATAGATATAATTATCTGAACTATAGCAAAATTCTTGAATTTTTACAAGCAAGCTGTGCTTCGAAAAGATTGGTTGAGTTGGCAAAAAAGTCATTTTGCTGTGTTGTAGCAGCAGCTTGCATGTAAAGGTTTTGATTAAGATAACATTTAGTCCTGTGGTAAAGCTACAGTATGTTCATGTCAATGCCTTATTATGTGATGTGATTATGGATAGTTAAACAGAGGAGTGAGAATATATGTATCATCATTTTAAATCGTGTGAAAACGGCAGCCAATGTGCAGTAAATCGAATACTAATTGTAATAATAGTGATGTAAGGGCTCTGTTTCTATTTACTGATTTCTAGGATTTATTTCCAGGATAGCTTTACAAAATAAAGCAAGATGTTCAAATTTGTAATCATGCTTACTTTCTTATACAATTTTAATGAGGGTTGCTGAGGTCACAGTGGTGCCCTTAGGCTTTTAAACTTATACATATTTACTCACTCCTCATATAATACATGGAGTTATGTGTGTTTGTTGAATCTATGAGATATGTATTTTTATAATAATAGTTTTTTATGTTGTAGATCAGACTGAGTGTTTAGTTAAACAAATGAGAGAACCTGTATTTAGATGCATTTGTGACCCATGTTTTTTAAAGCCTGTGTCAGTGAGCTGTAATTGGTGCTGGAGGTTATTACTTACTGCTTAGTAATAATGAAAGCTTGAAACCAATATTGTCTTACATCAACCTACATTCAGATGATGCATGCATTTAAAACTTTTAAATCGAGGACTGTGGAAATGTAGTCTTTCACAAGTGATTCTGCTTAATGGATGGACAGTTTTTTTCAGGTAGAAATTTGAATTGGTTTTGTTTCACTTAGTTGAACTGCTCTTTTAACGTCAACCAATGAACCTCCAGCAACCAAGTAAGAGACTTTTAAATAATGAACAGTAATGTGAGCATTACTCTGTGGAAGCCTGTTTCTGCCACAAAATTGAAAAAAGAAAAGTTAAATCTCTTAGAATAGTATAGAAATTCTTAGAAAAACAGTTGTTGTCCCTTTTTGCAACTTGTTTGTTGCTAAAACAGATTCAGACATTTAATAAATCAGCAGCTGAACATAATAATTGTGTTTGTTTTATTTGACTGTCGGGCTAAAGATTTGCTTCACAATTTTTCCTGTTTTAAAGCTGTTTATATTTTTCCTAATAGATAAGAATAAGAACCTACATGACTCAGAAATGGTTTTGAAAATTAGCCTGAATATCCTAAGAGGTTTCAAAAACTCACGTTGACGGCAGTTACTATGTGGATGAAGCTGAAAAAAAAAAATGAAACAATTTGTTAGAACGTCTCATGAAAACATTATATTGTGCTTTAGAGCCTGTAACTAAATGATGAATTATTTAATGGATTTTTTTTTTTAAATTAAAGCCTTTCAGTTTTTCTGTACTGTGGTTTTCTATCAATTTCATCTACTTTCTAAGTCAAATGTAAGTGTTATTTCTCTTCATTATAATTGACAGAATTCTCAGTAAATTATGAAGACTTTGAACATGTTTAATAGGTTTCAAAGCAGTTTCTCAAGCAACAGTTTTGCAATTGTTTTATTCTCAGCTTACATTTGTAGGCTTTCTTACGACCACAAAGGTTTTTCTTTCTTTTGTTTTTTTTATTTTTTATAATGGGTCGTGTGTCTATCATATCAGATGGTGTTTGTAAGGTTGTAGTATATTTATCAGAACATTGGGTGGCAGTATATACCTAGTTTATTGTAGGCCGAAGGAGCTGTGTGCATTTCATGATTGCCAACAGAATAAAGTTACATACAGGGATTAAATACAGATTTAGTTTACTTTTCAAAATCGTTATGCATTTAATTGAATGTCAGATCAGACCAGAGGTTCACCTAATATTGCTATACTGATTAAGAGAAACTTTTTTGCATCTTCAACTGAAAAATGGTCTGTTGTGTGTAAAAGAACTACTATTGTTTATATGATGATGACATTTCATGTCCCAATTCTTCAGCTCTTACTGTTAAGCTGAGATCTGGGATGTGTAGGTGTCTAATGTTAACTTTATGACCTTAAATCTCCTATTCTCTAGGGATATGGTTTCCAGTTTGATCCTTGTGTATACAGTTTTGGAAGGTCTTGTGAGTAATGCTGTGTATCAGAGCAGCAGTGCTGATCAAGGTCAGTGGTGTAGGTCACAGTGTAAAAAAAACGAGACTAGTGGCGCATTACACACTTGGTGTTGCTGTCTCTTGCTTGGCAACGCTGCACTGAAATCTTGGCAGTATATAGTCACCTTTGGTCCAACAGATTAGAGCAGAGGTTTGACCCAGATCATCTCTACTGCACTGATCCATTCAATTTTTGTGTTAAGCAAGCATGAGAGGATCAGTCACAGAGTTCTGCTTCTCCTGTTGGCGCTCAGCATAGCCATCATCTTTTATTTCCTGAGAAAACCTTTACAGAGCATGAGATCACAACTGCGATATTGCTTCAGGTAATACTGAATAATGTATATTTTATGTGCAATGTGAGCGTATTTGTCTCTCCAATATAAAAAACTGCAAACAATAATTGATGAATCAGTGTTTTTGAGTGTGTGGCTTGAATAAATGATTCAATTATTCATTTGTTTTGTTTCTGAATTAAGGTGTTTGAATGAATCACTTGAGTGAATTGAGTTACTTGCTTGTTTGCTCCTCACTTCACACAAGTTCACTCACTTGTGTTTTTGAATGAATCGTTTGAGCAAATTGCATACTCTCCTTGAAGGTAGTTATTTACTTGCTTTGCAATGCATATTTGGATGCATCCAATGACTCATTTGTCAAGACAATCATTTGTCGCCACATACTGGCATTAGGATGTAATGGAAAATCCACACCACTAATGCACAGAATAAAATACAAATTATACTTCAGTTGTGACACAAAGATAGTGGTAATGATAATTTATATTAGTGTCCATATCCATAATGACGTTCTTTAGGCTACATAAAGAGGAACAAACATGCATATGGAAGGTTAGAAATCTGCCGAGTGTCATTCAGAATATCCTTATTCATGTTTCGAAGATGAGCAAAGGTCTTGCGAGTTTGGAACGACATGAGGGCGAGCAATTGACCTTTCGCAAAAGCCACACCCCCCTTAGTTACTGTTGCAATGGGGAAAACGGAGAAACCCCACGACCTCTACCTAAAGTGCAATGAAGACAGCCTTGTGGACCAGTCGTGCTCT
>JAUMHE010000082.1:9441691-9475428 GCA_032359235.1 Enteromius mattozi
GCCCGCAGCTTGACGGACCTTGCTTACTTAGTAACCGTTGCTAGGATGTGTGATTGGACAATGGCCGTTTTGGGGCGTGGTTTTGCGAAAGGTCAATTAATTGACAAAATTTAAATTTTTGGGTGAACTATCCCTTGAACTGTTATAGTCAGCCTATATTACTCGGTGTAAACAGCCCTTAAGGATTTGTTTTTCTCAGAACTTCAAGTTTGTAGTATGCTTTATTGTCATGCCTTGCTTTTTCCTCTTAAAGTTAAATGTTTACTTAGACCCTTCACAATGTATTAACAAATTTGTGATTAACAGTATCTGTTAACATTCTTTCTGAATGATAAACGCAGAAAGTAAAAGAGGCATATCTTTATTATCGGACATGAATCATTAATCAGACTATAAATGGGAAGTTTGCTGAGATAGTGGATTCATGCAAGGAGAATTTCTCTCAGTTTTTTTTTTTTTTGCTTGCAATGCACTATAAATTGCTTTGTGCTGCACCCATACAACAATTTATTCAATGTGAGGAAACAATTTAGTTTAAACTTTGACTATGTTAAATTTGAGGGTTTGATGTACAAATTCAGAATCTCAGGATGTTTTTTGTGACCTCTTTTTATGTCTTTCTCCCCCGTGAGGCACATACATATGCATTACAATCAAACTTGTGAAGAAAGTTCATTCAGGCACACATGCACCGATATAAAAAAGGAAATGGATTTTTCATAGGTTAAATTGTGTATCCGAGTGTCTGTCAGTACACTTTCCACACCTGACCGATCCATGTATAATGCATTTGTACTGGAAACGCACTTGACACGGCTCTCAGATGGACTCTAGTGTTGAACTGAGTAGGATTTTCACCAAATATACTTGTAATAATCACTTTCCAACAATGCTTGGATGACTCAGTGTCAATTGCTTTTATACAGGCCTCATGATTCCAGTTGGGAGCCAGCACAGCAAACAAAAGAACCACAGGAACCGTGTCCGGTACTGTATCGTCTCCATCCTTTTTTACAATAAAATCATTGTACTCTCAGTAAAGATGAGACAGTCCAGAGACCTTTTGTTCTGTTTCAAACATGAGATGGAAAGACTGCTAATTGAGACAGATCTTTGGCAGCGTTATGAATATCTGATTAAACAAAACAATATGTAATCAGGTTGTTGGTACTGTGTGTGTTTTTGCATAGATGATATATTATGTGGGTAGATATTTCATAAAGCTGGTTTACATGGTTTTAACGCCTAGTTCTGTTTGAAAGATTTCAGTTTCAGTTCAGCCAAAAATGTAACTTCTGTCATCATTTACTCAACTTCATATCATTCCAGACTTGTATGACTTTCTTTTTGTGTTAAATATTGTACGAAAGACATACTTTAAACTCTTTTTGTCCATATTCAATGAAAGTGAATGGTCATGGTCATTCTGCCAAATGTCTCCTTTAGAAAATAAAAAAGGCAAACTGGTTTGAACAACAGGAGGTTGAGGAAATTATGACAAATTTATCTCTTTAATATTGAACTACAAAATAAAATGGGTAAAAAAAAAACTATATAAAATGGACAATTCCTATTGATTTTTTTTATATTGTGTGTTTAGAAAACAACAGTGTGACCCACTGTACAATAACATACCATAAATATTTTAGACCTCACATTACCAACAGAATTCCTTAGGGACATTGTATTTCACCCCTGCACATTCAGTCGAGGTTGCTATAACTCCAAAATACCATGTTGCTTCTATCAGGTTTAGCTGTTTTTTTAAACCATATACAGTCTCAGACCAAACTGAACATCTGTGATTCAAAATCTACACTACTATTCAAAAATATATTTTTTAATAGTCACCTTTTTTCAATAACTGTTCATTTAAATGCTCATAAAAATATCCATAAAAATGTATCTTATTTTTATTTTAAAAAAAATATTAAGCAGCATTTTAGAATGATTTCCGAAGGATTATGTAAAACTGAAGACATTTTAAAATGTATTAAAGTAGAATAGAGTTAGTAGAAAAGTAGACAAATTTTTTCATATTACTGTTTTTACTGTATTTTTGATCAAATAAATGTACCGGTTACAGACTAGAAAAACTGGATTTATCAATTTATTAACATTTTGAATTTCGAAAAAGGAAAACAAAGAGTCATGTCATGGTTTAAAATAATTTCTCAGCCACTATTGAAATTGAAAATTGTGACATTTATCCTAAGAAGGTCAGATGTTCTTTCAGATATTCTTTGAATCGTCTCCAATTATGCTGGAGAACATGATCATCAGATTATGCACAAAAATAAGAAGTTTGTGAAGTGCTACTACCATTAAACCAAAATTATTTTGGTTCACAATTTTAGTTGAACTTTTTGCTATAATCATCATGCTTAATTTGTAATGACTTTAATGACTTTTAAGTACAAAAGTGACCCATTTTCACATAGTGGCCTCAGACTTTTCAGGTCTCCAGTGTATTTAGCATTGACATCTTTTCAAATGAGTCTTATTATTTTAAATTCTTTATTAAATTCTAGTTTCTATCTAGATTTTACAGCATACATTCTTGGTGATGTTTGGTTTTCAGAGAAATGATGAAAAATTCATCACTATCTATTCTATTTTATGTTCAACTTTAAATTATGCATTTAAACTTTATTTTTTGCTGCTAAATGAGTTTCTTAAATATAAGTCACACACCCACATATGGCAGATAAAAGCGGTAGAGACTAATTTATAGACACTACTGACTAATTTATTTAGTGGATATTATACAGCCTTAATCCTCCTCAAATAAGACTGCAGTTATATAAGGCTTTTGAGAAATTCACATTAAAATATAGATAATACTAGGAATATAACATATTTAAATGATAATATAATATCAATATTTAAAGATATGAAAAACATTTAAATATTTACCCAACTGCCATTTAATTAATAAGTTACACAATCTGGACATAAGCTACAAATAAACGCTCAATGTTTAATACTGAGACTCTCATATAGTGTTAAAAAAATGCTCCTTTGTCCAGTTTTATTCCACCTCGCATTAGAAACAGTATTCAGGTTGAAAGGAGGAAGTCTTTTTGAAATCTGACATCATCTGACTTAAAATCTCAGCCTCTAACTAATTCGATTTCATTGTAACAAACTTTCCTACCGCAATGGTATTAAACTCTTCATTAAAGAACAAACACAAATGAACAGAGAAGTCCTGTTGAGAGAGCTTTGCTTTGTAGTGCTTTACCTCCTGAATCTGAAATGAACACTTAAAAGCAAACCTTTAAGCACAGGAGATAATTTTTATAGGCATTAATCATTGGCTTGATACGGTCTGAATGAAGAAAGAAACACTGTTTGTAATTAGAAATGGAGATTAAGCTGTGCGACTCCAGACGGGTATTTTAGAGTTTTGTATGTTGATAAATCTTACTCTGTTTAATTGCAAACGATTGCTTGCTGGTTATCTGACGTTGTACTTTGCAGCATAAGATGAGTAGTTGTGACTAACAGATGTAGAATATGGAATAACGGTACAAGTTTAGCTTTGTTTAGATACGATAAATGAAAATCAAAGACTGGGATAGAGATCAAGCATTTTAGCGAGAGTGCAATTTATATTTGCATATAGCCAGGCATTGCTGGCAGTACAGAACAGCCATGTTTTCCTCCAAATTCGGAGAGCGTTGCGAATAAATCTATATGTTTTGCTTCCTCAGAGCATGGTAAGAAAGTCAGCGCTCGATAAGCACCGGCTCTGTTTGATGTTAGAGGTCTGCTCCATTCATGTGTGAAATTCTCCACCTCTGGAAAAATCAAACACATAAACCCATTAAAACTTGTGTGAGTTGCCACAGGGTGAGTCTCCACCACTGAGAGCATGTCTTCTCTCCCTTGGACTTTTGAAGGAAAGGTCATGCCACCCTTAAAAGTAAAGGAAAACTGTTGGGAAAACATGAATTATTTCACGTCTGGCACTTAGCTTGAATCTGTCTCTTCACTCATCTCATAATGACTCGCCCATTTGAATTTGGCTTGAATTTGAATCTAAATGGTCTCAGTCTATGCTCAAAGCAGTTTTCGGGCTACCATTAGAAAAATAAATCCAATTATTCTTATATAACAAATTGTGTTTCAGTGTGAAACCCTGTTTTCAGGAACAAAACTAGAGCTAGGGTTGAGAACCACTGATTTACAAAAGGACAGAGTCATCAGAAAATGGCACCCTCTCAAGCCATAGTTTGCAAGCCTATGGCAGTATATAGAACATACTAAATGTTGATTGAATTTTCTACATAATTGTGTCACTAGCACTGAAAATCTCATGGTGCTGTAGCCATCCAATCTGGCTTCACTTAAAAGGCTTTAAAATTAATTTTGGCAACAAAAACAATTGTAACGAGGATAATTGCATGCATTGTTGCTTTTCTGCAGTTGATATATGGGTTTCTGTGTTGGGCATCCAGGGAGGAGCTGGCAAACATCTGGAAATGACAATCAAAGCCTCACACACAATTACAATGACATTTACACATCTGCCAACATTTACAAATACCTATTTATGAATCTCATCCAATCAACTGCATATAGTAAATTCGTTATAAATAATAAGCTGAACAATATGTAACAAATGCTGGTTATGATTCAGATTCTTTCAAACGTAATGCAGATCTGTATGACTCATCTTTCTTTTCACCCACAAAATGAATTCACTTCAATTAATTTTCACTTTCAAAAGTGTGTGGACTGGAACCACAACCTTGGCTTTGAATAGCAAAACACTGATGTGAAATCCCAAAAAGCTTTTGTGTGAATGAATGGCTGAGGGACAGTGCCAGCATAACACATCATTGAATCCAGTATTTCCTTGACTCATACTGTGCACAGCCCTACACTGTTCAATGGTTTCTTAGGTCTGAAAGAAAAAGGCTTTGATGCTTATAATTGGTCCAGCACACAATTTACAACCAAGGCAAATAGTAGAGGCCATGGTCAAAGGTTAATAAACTTCGTAAACAACATGTCTGCATTTGTGATCAGAGAAACGACAAACAACAAGCACTAATCTTCACTCCTCAAAAAACGCGTTTGAATACTAAGCAGGTTCTTTTAATAAGAAAACATAACTTACTTAAAGGTTGTGAGTCAGAAGCACCAGACTGTCCTTGCAGAGAATTGCTCCACTTTATAGTCCCTGTGCACAGCCAGCATAGGCTGCTCTGCAGGTTTTAGGAGTCCGTCTTCTGTAAATGCGCTGATCACACTCTAATATTTGTTGAACTGTTCTGGAACAATGTTGTGAATACACTTTGATTTCTGGTTTCTAGTTATGTCCTGATTTGGAAGCACAAAGAAAGTAGTTTTACTTTCACAATGACACGCAGCGTCTCCAGAACATGGCGCCCACAGCAACACTACAACGAGAATAATAGCTTCTCTCTTTGCGTAAACATTTGTTTTTTGAAAATAAACCCACTCTGTAATGTAGAAAAGTGGGGGCGTGGACAAGTCATAACTTTTATAAAGAATATCTTTGCAACTTCAGGAAAATTTGAAATCGCATCATATGACCCCCTTAACGTAGCAACTGACTAAAGCAGGGGTGGCCAACCTTGTTCCTGGAGATCGACTTTCCTGCAGTTTAGTTCCAACCCTAATCAGACATGCCTGCCTGTAATTATCAAATGCTCCTTGAGATCCTAATTAGCTGGTTCAGGTGTGTTTGGTCAGGGTTGGAGCTGAACTCTGCAGGAAAGTCGATCTCCTGGACCAGGGTTGAGCACCCCTGGACTAAAGCATCGCTGCCCTAAAGTTCAAGATGCCAGTTTGTCATAAGGAGCCCGGGGATCATTGTATGCCATTTCAGGTGTGTGTGTGTGGAACTGCATCTTATCAACACCAAGGAGCCTGAGGCAAGTCAAGCTTTCTCTGATTGGACACTGTCTGACAGGTCGAGCTCCAGTTGTGGTTCTCAATCACGCCTGGGAGGGTTAAATCGCTGGCTCGAAACTGAAAGGATAGCAAATTACCAGCTCAAGTTCTTTCTTACACCATGACATGCTTTGCTGAGTGGAAGCCACTAGATTTCACATGGAGGGCACCCAATTGGGGACATTTCTTTCGATATCAGGTTGAGCTAGCAACACAATGGCTCAGATTTTCTAGCTATTCTTAAAGCAGGTTTGGTCCAGCTCAATGCTTTGAAACTTGTTGAACAATGCTTTTGCGGAACCTTGATGGGTACTTTACCCCATGAATATTTAACAATGGACATGAATACTGAAATGTCGCCTGCGGCTAAGCACCTGTTAACAGTCCCGATGTGGAAAGCCGCAAAAACAACATCCAAAGAAACGACAAAATCTTTTTTATTAACACATTTTCCAATTACTCATTGGCATGCATTTTTGCTTTTGTGCACGTTACATTAATCATTCATGTTAGCTGCAATACATCTACATAACATACAGAAAAATCTGGAAAAAAATATTCTATTAAAAATATTAATATCACTGAGTCCTTTAGGTACCATCAACAAAATGTATTTGTTAAATCGGATAGAAATTGCTCAGTTTCAAGGTTTATATCTGAGAAACTCATATGGTATCAGGTTGAAGGGAGGCTGTGGCAGATGAAATATATTTGGTCTCTTGAGCATTCTGACAGCTTTATTTTTCATGTATTTTGTTATCAGTACAATCTGACCTCAGTAGATGGATGATCCCCGACTGAAGCGGTGAACCCTTCAAAACAAAAACACAGATAACAGGACTAAACTGCTGTGATAGAACAGAAAAACACATTAAAAATAATAATACAGGCACACACTTTACACTTGTATTCAGCGAAGTAGGTGCCAGGTTTGAGGCTTATTTTAATAAAATTCAAAATGAACTAAAATACTTCCTCCTAACAACATATTTATTGCTATTTTCACATCACTGCATTTAAATATAGGAATAAAATGTATTCACCCTCAGGCCATTCAAGCTATAAATAATTTTAGTCACAAGAAGTTAATTGGTTAACAGGTGATGTTTTTGTCAGCTGTTTGGACTTTCATTATGACGGCACCCATTCACTGCAGAGGATCCATTGTGAGCAAATGTTGCATTTCTCCAAATCTCTTCAGATGAAGAAACAACCTCATAAAATGTTGGGTGAGTGCATTTTTGTCCATGGGTGAGCTATTCCTTTAAATCCAAATAATTCCAGAGACTGTAATATTATCTGTAAAGTGTTGTCTCTGCATTTATGCTTAGACTGGCCTTTAAGAGAGTTATGTGGAAATGGGACCAGATGACAATGAAATAAAACCACACAGGAAAAGTTAATCTCTTACCGTTGCTGATAAATATGTTATTTCTTTGGCTACTCAAAATGTTTCAGCCTGTGTCTGATGAGTGAGTGGAAATGGTTCTTTCCTGTCAGACCCATGCTGATGTATACAAATGTCATAATGTAGACAACATTATGGTGCGACTTTAATTGGATTCACAAACAGAAAACAGTCCAAAAAGGATCAAATGACACATTAAATAGTTGAAAGGCATCACCTGATGATAGCTCATTTCGATATGAATGCAAAAACATCTTAATACATCTTTGAGTTTGAGAAATTATTTTTTCCCCTGCGTATGTAATGTTTTCCCCACAAAACAAGCTTTGTGATTTTTACTACCAAGTAACTCAAATTTGTTCCAAAATATATCATATATAATTTGACCACACGCTTTGACCTTTACACTAATGACAACAGATATCGGAATTGTCTTCTCTTTAGAAAAGTTTATGTTTGATTATGAGTTGGTGGCATTTTCCTATTTGCTTTCAGCATTGTTTTAGAGTATCTGAGTTTTAGTAAAGAATTTTAAAGTGCATGTCGTAACCCACATTAACTTGTTTATATTGGTTGACTCCTCATATTTTGCTGAACTGAAGAAACAATAGAGAAATCTAGGTCGATAAGGAAAATGTTTCCTGCAGGATCGACGCAGACAATGGATTGCTGAAATTATCTAGACAATTAAACTGAAGCCTCTAAAAGTAGAAAAATGTGTTTTGTTGTTAACGTTTGCTGCTATGCCCTGAATTTCATTATGTGCTTACCAGAAGGCAAAAGCAGAACGGTCCTTCAGAGTAAGTCTGGGATTTGACAGGCTCAGAGGGGAAGCTGTGTATTTTAGTAGAGTGAAATTTACACAGCAAATAAATTATTTAGCTAAATCTCTCTGGGGAAACAGGACTGTGACACACGGCTTATTCTTGGCTTTCTTGAAGGCAGATGGAAAATAGAAAGGATCTGATATGAGAGTGTCTGTTGTAACCCAATGGACAAGCACTTCTTGCGTGTGTGTAAATTCTGAACAATGTAAACGTACAGCTCAAGTTGTTTATTTAAAATTGTTAATCGTGGACATTCAAACAACAATGGAAAATGGTCCCAAATGTTACAAAAATACATACCATGTATCAAGCTTGTTTAAATGTAGATACAAAAATATTCACGTGTACACATGACTGCAAAGAATTTGGGTCATGCTTCTTGTGAATTTATTACTCGAAATGTACCGTATGTTGCCTGTGTAGCATGCGGTATGGACACATATTACTCACTTTCACAGCACAAATATACAGTTTTAATATAAACAACATCCAGTTCTTCTGCTGTGCACTTATATATTACATTTCACCCACATTAATATACAACAAAACAGCACGTCGTTTCAAAACCAGACATAGTCTATATAGCGCAACTCGTTAAAATAGGCACCTTTTCATATACGCATTTATATAAAGTTCACAAAATACACTGCTAGCTAACTTAAAGTGATTTTTGATCTTTTATACATTGAAAATTGCAACATTTCAACTAACATTTTTATAAGAATATACATTCTTTATCATGGAGGTAATCTGGCTAATCACAAATTTACAATAAAAAATTCTGTATGCCATCGGACAATATTGGGCAGTGATTTGAGGCTTTAATTTATTTTTTTTATTAAATATATTACTATAACCATTGCAAGACATCCCAGCTGTAGCATTAAAATGAATTTGCTGTACATTCCCTTTATGTATTCTATCAGATGTGACTGTACATAATTATTTTACACTCCGCTGGAAACAGAAACCATGATCCAGACTGAACTACCTTTATGTGGCGCTGACCCAGTTCGAGTCTCTTTCCGGGACTTCACAGGCCTTGATCTGGCTGCAAGTCCATCTCAATGAGTAAAACTGTGAGACAAGAACATTGGTGTGACAGGGCGGCCTGCTTTTTCATTTCCCTTTAGCTTGTACATAAACACAAAAATCCTTCTAATTGAACAAGCACCGCAAGTTACCACTGAAACTAAAGCATGTAAAAAAAAATGTTGTCACAGTACAAACGAAATGGTAAGTTTACAGCATTAGCATTACTGCAGAGACCTACAATACACATGGAAGTACCACTTCCATTGTTAAGTATAAATTGGTTGATGTGTATTCTTTAAGATAAATAATAAGCATTGTAAAAGCTTATGACAGTTATATCAAGCTCCAACAGCGCTGTCCTTGTCGTCGTTGATCTCGCAATTGATAGCTTGTTCTTCGCACAAAAGGATTTGACATTAGACCATAAAACCATCAAGTCAGGGCAATATGTGGCACAATGACACTCAAACAAGCATGCAAACTGAATGCTGACACACCGCTGGGATGACTGATCTGGAATGATAGTGCAGAGAAGGGCATTCGGCTTACAAACGTGCCTACACACACACACACACACACACAGATCTGAAAACATCATTAAAAAAAAGACAAAACAAATGAACAACATGTTCACATTTGGTCTCTACAGTGTATCTCCATATATTGGATATTAACCAATCTGCTTTTGGTAGCCTTTTTGATTCTCTTTTTTTTTCCATTTTTTTTTTTTTTAACTTACCTCATAAGCAAAATATATAAGAGCAGTCTAGGCAAAGAATCCCTAACCTCTTTTTCCTGCAGTGTATCATCAGTCATTCTTGATGACGCTGTGGCTTCTGTATCCCTGCAGAGCCGAGTTGGCACAAAATGACGGCAAAATCTCACTGCTCTCCAGAAGATCACTGTGGCTTTATTTACAGGTTTTATGTGTTGCAGAAGATGACCTGTGCCTGTCCGAAATAGTTTTCATACAAGAACCTCATTCATGACTCCTATGGCAACAAATTGCGCTATTTTCAGCAAATGTAGGGTTTTAGTAGCTCATCTCTCCCAAAATGTAAAATACAGTCTGAAGTCCAGAACTGAATTTCTCTTCCTGAATATCTTCATGTTCTCTCAGGGTCTCATTCTGGTCACAATATCAGATCATTGTAGATGCAAGTTAGACTGTGATAGATGTCTCGTCTTGACATGCGGATGCGCGGGGAGTCTTGGGGCTGCAGCGAGTCAGCATGGAGATCTGCGTGCTAAAGTTGTTTCCGTTGCTGCCCATGGATGGGTGCTGGTATTTGGTGTCAGGGCCCAGGAACCTTTCAAGGTGCCATCGCCTCCATTTCCTCTTGATCTCAGCTTGGACCTGACAGAAGAACGAGATCCAATATATTTAATTTGTGATGATAAAACATTCTCTCTCTACTTGTTTCGTATGAAGTTACATTCAAAGTATAGATCACCAAGATTTGGATGGAAGCGTTCAGTCAAGTATTTCCAATGAGCCAGTGTTGCATTAAAACCCAGTTACGATCGTTCCTTAACGCTCCTTCATTTCAGACTTATTTAAAGGGATAGTTCAGAAAAGCCAAAAATATGGAGCTGCTTGTGTGATGCAAACATCAAAATGTATTATTTTATAAATTATGCACTATTGTTTAAAGTGTTTTAACATAGGAACATAGTATTGGTTAAGGAAGTGCATGAAAATACGCCTTATTAATGAATAATTTGCCACTGTAAGTATATTTGTGTGAAAAGTCTGTCTCTAGTGTTCAGATGAAAACTTGTTGTTGGTTGTTTTTATTGTAAAGCGCCATCATTTTACACATAGAGATCAGTTTGTTAACTAGTTGTTCATCTGTGGTGCACAAACATGGCAAATTATTTGAATGCACCTGGAATAAAGTCTGCACCTGTGACCCTTTTATTTAATCTGTACAAGCAAAAAAGCCCCAAGATGCTGTGAACATCAATGCATACATCAAAGTAATAGGCCTCCTCTGCCAGTATGTCTAGGGCTATTTGTAGCCATGTGTGAGCTAGCAGAATCTAAGCCAATTACAGGCTTCTAGGGCTTCAGCTTTTAGCTAGAGAAATTGAATGAAAGTTCAATATAGGAAGTGGCTTCTGATCAGTTGTGAGTGAGTGCACCTAAAGATTCTGTGGGTCTATCCATTCATCCATTCATGTCTTACCTCTCCATTTAGGAAACAGTAGAGCACAGCAACCACAAAACCCTGTTAAAACAAGTGGAAGAAACTTACTGAAATGTCACTGTAGGTACAATGAAGGCTTACTCATGGGAATGACAATGTTCTAAATGCCTACCAGACTGTCTAATATGACTGTGGCCTAAAAAAATATGGGTTGGTGAGTCCTGTAGCAGATATAAGAATATTTACCTAACAGGGACAAACCCTATCTGAATTCATGCCAGTAGGAAACAGTAGAGCAGTTTCTAGTCATTCTGAATATTAAGAATGTTAAAACTGGGGCACTTTTGTCCTAAGGGCTCCTTTTTATTAAAACTAACAGATTGTTTTATTTTGTTACATGAAGGTCATTTTTAAAACTGTATTGAAAACGTTATATCATGCCTTAATTTTTTTCTTTCTTTTTTTTTAATTGATTTTGTTGTTTTGTTGTTTGTTTACACAGACCCAGCTTGTTAATATTCACATTATAGAGAATAGTTTTTTCACCATAAATAATTTAATAATAAATCATTTACATAATGATTGTATAGAATTTTTTAAAAATACATATTTTCGAAACTACGACTTTCCACACCCTGTTTGAATAATAATAATTTATTATTTAATATTAAATAATTTAACATAGTTCTTGCATAGAATTTAAAAAACTTTTATAATTTTTTTTTTTATTTTATAACTTAAATTTTATTTAAAAAAAAGTTATTTTTACTAAATTTACAAATTTTGGTAATTAATTATGTGTTTATATAATGAGAAGACTTTTTACAGTAAGGTTCAATTTGTTAACATTAGTTAACTACATTATTAACTAAAGATAACAAAAATTCATAAAAACTGCAACAAATGAATTGCCCAATGTTATTTAATGCTAGTTATTGCATTAACTAACATTAGTTAAGTGTCTTTTCTAATCAAGCTCTATTAATTAGTGCTGTCAATCAATTAATCATGATTAATCGCATCCAAAATAAGTTTTTGTTTACATATGAGTATTCTGTGTATATTTATTATGTATATATAAATACAAACACATCCATGTATATATTTAAGAAAAATATGTTTATATATTAAATATATTTATATATAATATTAAATATATGAATATAAATATATAATGTATATACATGTAAATATTTTCAAAATATATACTGTATGTGTGTATTTATATATACACATATACACAGTACAGATACACATATTATGTAAACAAAAGTTTTTATTTTGGTTGCAATTAATCACAGCACTACTATTAATGCAAAAAAAGAAAAAGAAAATATTGTTTTTGTTCATTTTTAGGATACAAAAATAGAAAAACAAGACAAATTTTAATTTAAAATTTAAAAATACACATTTTCATCAATTTCCTTTAAACACAATACATCATTTGCAAAGTGGTGGAAATGTCCATGACTTTAAATTAAATTGAATAAACTAGTGAGAATGTGAAAAGTGTTTATAAGAGAGTTTATTTCCTAAACATCCACAGGGCAAAAGTGGCCACAGTTGAAGAAACACCCAATTATGCCATTAAAAAAAAACACTGGCCAATAGCTAAAGTGTGCAAGTCAGAGATTCTCTATGGAGACTGTTTGAGGAGCCCTGAGCAGTTCTACCAGACATCATTAAACTATTCTGCTATCTGAACAACAGTGCTACGATTACCCTGAGAGCATTTCCTGTCACTGACAACTATTGATATTTGGGCTCTACTTTTGTTTTCACAGCTAGTTTGAGTGATTAAATCCTAAGACGTACCTGAAATGACCCGAGAATGAGGTCAAACACAAGCCTTAGCTCAGTTTTTATGTTCTCAGGAATGAAAGCAAATATGATGAAGTTTATCCCAAAGAGTGGAATCAACAAAAGTGTGGATTTTGCCAGCCTCCTATAGAAAAGAAGAAGAAAAAAACATGACAAACAGCTTTATGGGATACTTTCCTGTCAGCCGTAACCTGCTCACAGCACAGGGCCGAGAATGATACCATTACTAGGTGATATCAAAAAGCATATTACTGGAATAACAACATTAGTGATGCTGGGTAGAAAATTGCAGGTGCTTAAGAATTGAGTCTTGTTTTGTGTGAGCTGCACAGTGGAGAGCTACTTAAGGACAAAGGACATTAAATCATCTGAACAGGGGCGGAGAGAGCCAGTGACATTTTAGATGATGAGATTGCAGAGCAGTGGGTTCTCACTCGCTGTTGGAGAGTCCAGCTAAAATATCCCATATTTTATGCCTAAAATTACATAAGCTAAAATGTTTCTCATGTACTTCCAGTCCTCATTCTACCAAGACCAGAATAGTTACAAGAAGTTTCTAGTGTCACCTTCAGACTTTTATCTTAACCAGCAAGACTCCTTTGGCCAACCAGATTTCATTTGCTGCTGGTTTTGCTGATTAGCCAAAGGCTGGTTTACTAACTAGACCAGAACTTTCAAGGTTTAACCAACTTGGACCAACATTTATATAGAAAGTTCATTTAAAAATGAAAAATCAGCCATTATCACTTTCTTTCACCAATAGCTGCGTTTCCGCTACCCTTCAAATTGCGCAAATAAAAATTTTGAATTGAAAATACGCCTAATGGAAACACGCCAATTTAGCGCCCAAATATCACAAAAAAGTTTTTACGCTCACATCAGGTGGTTTTTCAGGCAATTCATAAAAAAAAATAATTAGCAAAACTGCAATGGAAATGTGTTTTTTGCATATACAGATCACATGGTGTATGTAAAAAGTCATATAATTATTCAACCTAATACGTGTTCATTCTCGAGTATAAGGGGCTTTCCCTGGCATTAATGCTTACGCTGTCATTTGGCAATTCTTTTTTATCAACATTTATGAAATATCGCCAAATGGAAAGGTGCTCACATGCTTTCCGTTCTTTTTCATGCAATTACAATTAAACTTTAAGCTTCAAAAAAAATGCAAAAATCCACGTCTTCTGAGGTCATATGATAGTTTAGAGTCAGGAAAAGATATTTTTTTTAGAAATTTAAGTTGCTATTATAGTCACAGGTAATCTCTGCAGTTCTCGAATCTCGTTCACATTTGTCAAGACGTCTCACACTAGGTTAACATCTCATTTAAAAGAGTAAAATCTCCCGTTGAGCTGCACAGAAGAGTTCAGAGTCATGAGTTCAGAGTGAGATGAGGTGCAACTGATGGCAGAATTTTCATTTTTGTGTGAACTATCCCTTTAAATTTCACGCTGGTCCTCTCAGCAGGGTGAGGAGATTAAAGAGAACAAATTACTGAATTAATCCTATTTGAATGCAAAAATCTGTTTGAATGGGGTCCAAATACTTACGAATATTGGTTTGATTCATTTCTCCCAATGTCAGGACAGTTAATCTTCTGCCGCAGTATCCGAATGATACAAATGAAGAGGATAAAGTTCATCTGTTGTTGGGGGCAAACAACAAAATAGCCGGTGTTTTTATTTCGAAGAGCTTCATGTAATTACTGAAGTCACTGAGGGGTCATAAAGCCAATGGTTCCAAAGCACAGTGTTTATGTCTGAGAGAAAGCAGGGACTGGCATCTGTTAGCACAAGTACAGAACAAAACTGCCTCCTTAAGACAGCAGCGAGGCAGGCAACATTATCCTTAAGTGGACGAGATGGACTGTGTTAAGACTGTTTACCTTCTGACTAGCAAAAACAAGCATTAACTGTGCCATAAGCATGTCGGAGTGGGTGAGGACGAGAAGCGTTTCAGTTTTCTGGCCTACCATAGCAAATCCACATCACCATAAATAAATCTGCATAAACATTTCACTAGACTGACAGATTTTCTCTGTCATTCTCTCTCTCTCTCTCTCTCTCTCTCAAGTGCATCTTTCTTTCCTTTAAATCTCTCAAAAGAAATGCCATGAAGAGCTTCTAAGAGTGTTTTTCACACCTTTCAGGCCTTATTGATATTTCATGTATAATATAAATCCTTAGAGAGATAGCATCGCCTGGCACATACGTCAACAGTTTTGTGTGTAAAAATGACATCTTAACACTCAGCACTAAACAAATCCTTGTATTGTCGGCTAAGGTTTATACAACAAGCAGCCAAAACACAAAGTAAAATTTTCAGAATAATTATTAGGAGCTTGCTCACAGATGTATATGTATCTAATATCTAGTGTTGCGTTAGATTAAAGATTTAATTTTATAATTTTTAAAAATAATTATTGGAGGGGAAAATATATTGTTTATGTAGAGCAGCCCTAATGAAGATAATGAAAATGAGCTTTTCCTTAGGGGAAAACAAAAATAGGAAATATGTAGAAAATATTAAAGAATAAAAGTTATTTTAAAAAATTCAATATTAATTGTATTCATTTTATTTATTAATTTTTTTTATTCATAGAAAGCATATATATATATATATATATATATATAATCTGAAAGAATAAAAATGTATTAAAATATATAGAAAAACAAAAATAAATCTGTTTATAAAGCACTAAAATACATAAAACACGCAATAACAATATTTATAATTATAATTGATATATAATAAAAATCAAAAAAATATTTTATACCTATAATAAGTCAAGCATATAAGAGAAAGAACTAAAATATATGATAATTTAGTAATATACTAAAGAATGATAATATATTTAAAAATATATATTTTTTTATGAAATACAATATATTATTTTTATTTCAAAATATATTATTTATACAAAGAATAAATAAAAAGAAAGGACTAAACAGATAATATATAATGCATTTGTGTGTATATATACTGTGTCCCTTGTAAAATGCATACTGTATATACAAGGGACATAGTGTATTTTAGGTATTGTAACTGGACACCATTTATTTAATGTTTATGCTAGCAGTCAGTGAAGATGGATGAGATGTGTCCTAAAGCTGAAAGTATTGCCAGGAAAGGCCAGACTTAATGGGGACTGCTGCAATTTATTTAACAAATAACTGATATAATGACTAAGACATTTCTCAGAAAAAAAAAAAAGTACAAATTCTTCACAGGTTAGACAGTGGAACCAAGCCAGGCATACCAAGTATAACCATGAGTGATTATAGATAACTTTCTCTAATTATGATGACATATCAGATAGTCTAGGAGTGAAAGGATGTCTTACCAGAATTGACGCTAATATTGGGGTTTTGATAATCCACCAGAATGGGTCAGAATTTTCAATTATATCCCAGCATCTGGAAAAAATGGCAAATAAATGTCATGTGTACATGTGTCTGGATTTTTACATAAAATCATTGAAGGCTTTGACTGATGCATTTATCTTACCCAAGATCATTGAAGTAAGCTTTGGCAAAGCTCCAAGCCATGATGAAAATCATTGGACCTCCTGTAGTGAGGTGAAATGAGAGTGTATTTCAGTCAGTAAATCAGCTGCTATTTTTTTACATGGCTCATTCACATAATCATTATGTCAAAAGGTTAATTAAATCAGGTTAATAAAGAAACAGATGCGCATGTGACACCTACCCCAGCCAATCAGAATGTACCACCAGAAGTACTTCCTCTCAGAGAAGAAGGAGACGGCCAAAAGAGCATGAAGATACAGACCTTCGACTAGCAGCCAGAAGAAGCTTGCCATAATGCAATACTGGAAAAAGACAATCACAGCTTTGCAGCCAACCTGAAAATCAGAGACGGAGGAAATGAGAAGTCATTCCCACCCTTGAGTGCACTGAGAAGTAGGGACATCCTGACATTTACCACACTGATAAAAACAAATTGTAAAATGCTGCAGTGTGACCACTGTATATGCAAATGTTTTCCACAAAAGCGACAACCGTTTTGAATATAGCTGCAACAACGAAGATTTTAGATATATCAGTGGTTCCCAACCCTGTTCCTGGAGTCGCTGATGTTTTGCATGTCTCCTTAATTAAACACACCTTATTCAGATCATCAGCTCATAAGTGCAGACTAAAAGACCTGAAATTGGTGTCAGTAGCCACGTTTCCATTACAGATTTGCACAAAACTTTGGCGATATGTAATAAATGTTGATAAAAAGTATTGCAAAATTACAGCGTTTCCATTAACCAATCTTATGCAGCTAAAATGTAACCTTTTGCCTCTCGTGATAAGTCATAGCAACGAATTTTGAATATATTTATACAAAGGAGGCGTATGCATCTGTCTTTACAGAAGCAGCACGGATAGATTTAAGAAGATTTAAGAGACTTAATAAATGTGCGCAGCAAGGCTGGAAAAAACACAAGCATCAACTAAATGGCTGTTTCCATTAGGCGTATTTTCAGTTCGCAATTGTAATTTGCGCAGTTTGAAGGGCAATGGAAACACGGCTAGAGAAAGGAGACATGGGGTGCCACTGGCTGGGAACCACTGGGATATCTCATTCTAAAGAAATCAACGCTTCATTCATTAGTTTACAATTAAATAACTACATCGTACATATATTATGTACTACCATTGAGTGCTAAACTTTACTGTCAAATAAAATAAAAATTGGAAAAAAGCAGATAGAGCAAACAACTTTAGTTCTGGTTTACTGTTTGCAATATGTAAAATTATGGTGAAAAATGTGGCTGATAGTAGCCTTAATTATAACAAATATTTCACCACTCTACTTCAGTGATATTCCAAGAACAATATTGCAATATAAAAAAAGCTCACTATTATTTTTATAGAAAATTTATTATTATTATTATTAATAATAATAATAAAAAGAAATTTAGAGCAGATTTTCAGATTGTATCAACAAATGCAATTATTATGAATGGAGGCATGCTTCAGATATACAGATGGAAATCAGATATTTTATTTAACATTTTCTTTTGCATGTCTTGCAGACTTTGGAAGAAATAAAAGGTGATCTGTTTCTTATAAATGTCAAATCATTTAATTAAAAATGTAAGTTAATTTTCAATATAATTTGAAAATGTATATATGTGTGTGTGTCTATATATATAATAAATTACACTACTTAATACATATTTAAGAAGCTCAAAGTAAAGGAAGATATGGCTTTTCACTAGTAAAAACTATGTGTGTGTGTGTATATAGTATAGTATATCATATATATTAAAAACCCTAATCACTGTAATTATGCATATGTTATGTATTGCCTAGCTAGTGCTCGCCTTTTTCAGGTCCCTTTGACTTACAAAATAACACTTTAAGCACTGGTAATAGGCTTTCATGAAAGCAGCGGTTTATTTGGGTAGACCCTGTGGGAGGTTGAGAGGAGTTTGTTCAGGGAGGACAGTGAGACGTGGCAGGCAGACTGCAGGAGAACTATAAACAAACATACAGCAATGAAATCAGACAGGAGGGTGCAAATGGCTGAAGGTGAAAAGCAAAAACAGAGCAAAGATCCCACATCACGCTGAAAATGCCACGTCCTTCTGCTCAAGAGCAGAATGAATTAATGATGACTACTAACTTCTGACTGTTCGATACAAACAAAACCATCACGCTGAGAACTATGGATGTGCTGCTGCACAGTTTGAACACAGTTAATGAGCTGTGATGTTCATGTCAATAAAACTACAATATACTGGGGATCAACAAGATGGTTCACTAGTTTGAAACAGAATTTGCTAAAGATTAACAAGTCGAGTAGTTGTTTACACCCACCTTAATTTTGAAAGTATGTAGTCTTGCACATTACAATAAAACTCTAAAAATACTTCTTTGAGCTCCATGATCCAGGGATCAAAGATTCTCAAGATTCACAAATCTAAATCCCTGCTCCTTTCTGCAACACGCTAAAATGAGAGCGCATGCCTTACAGCTAGGGGAAAAGAATTGGGTGGATGAAGCAATCGACAGTTTAGACAGCAGAAGGCTCTGAATGATGCTTTCTGCTCTCGGGCGTATAAAATGAGGCAGAGCAGGATGAATGGATCCGACTCATAGTTCTAATACGCACAAATCATCCCAAATTACTCTGAGAGCTGCAGCCTCTTGCTAAGGGCACGCAATCCCTGAAATAGATAGAAAGCTTTCGCTGCAGGCTCGACCACACAAATGGCTAACAAACACCTTCTGCCAAGGCGAAACTCTCAACAGCTTTTTATCATGCATTTATTATGTATCATAGATAAAAACCACTGCAGCTAATTCTTTTTATAAAGCAGTTTTCTGTCAATCAGTCAATCTGTCTCTCCCCACGGGCCTACTGTTATTTAAAGGTGAGAATAACGTTAATAAAGCAGCTTGACTTATAACCTTGCTGCGAATATTCACTGATTCCTCATGAGATTAGTAATATTTCACATGCAGATAAAGTCTTTAAAAGAGATTTTTAAGATAGTGATTTTATATCTCAAAAGTAACTTTCAGTAATACTTCATTTCAACAACAGCAACAATTTTATAAAAATTATATCTCGTTACTGTGAACCTATTTGTATGAAATCCAGCTTCATCTTCAGAAGGTAATTATGGCTTTTTATCTTTCAGTTGTGACTTTAACAGTGACTTTATATCTTCCAACTTTTATATCTCGTAATCACTACTTTATGTCACATAACTATGGCTTTATGCCTCATCTTGTGTCTTGTAATGGTGAATTTATTTTACATAATTGTGACTTTATATCTCACAATGTGCCTTTATATTTTCCAACTGAGACTTTATATCCCAAAATTGGCTGTCGTAATAATGACTTTTTCACATAGTTACGACAACAATCTCACAACTGTGAAATTTTAAATAAATAAGTCTTTATTTTCTATCCCAGCTGTGTCTGATAAAGACTCACACACATACACAAAAAAAATCACAGACCTAAAAAAACATGGTGGGAGCCATTAAAAAGAATAATGGAGAGGATGTAATGGATCCATAAAAGGCTGCCCTTGGAAAGAGTTTTGAAAGAGGAACCTGTTGCTTGCCTATTATAGTTTCTTGTAGTATCTTGCCTGGTCTACAATGCTTAAAAGCTTGCATGCCTGTAATTTTGGCAAGAGAAATACAAACACAATATGGCTTTATTGATCACAATTATATTTCACGTTTGACTCTCACTTATATCTCATTTTTTAATCATGACTATGAATTATTTCTCACAGTTTCTTTATAGTATATCATAATGTGACTATTCAATTTCATTTTCTACTCTAAGGTGGAAAATATATTTATAGATACATTTTCACTTGAAATTTGATTGATTGATTAATTGAGTTTGTTCTACATAAAATAGTCACACGAGTCTGATGTGACATAAATTTGCAGCAATTGACCTGTGAAAATAACGTCTCCATAACTGTCCACATTTAGTCATGTGCATCCTTTTAACACAGAAATAACATAAGAAAAATGTATCTCCATTTTTAAAGTTACAAATAGGATGAGAGAAGTTTATCTTTTTTTGGTTTTTGTTTCTTTTACATTTTCCTGTCACCCCATAGGACACATTGATACGTCAGCTACCCATATAATCTTTTCAGAAGTTTTGTTTAAAATTCATTTGCATTGAAATTCAAAAGAATCAAAAGCTCAGTCTGAAAGAGCTTTACACTTCTGAAGATTCAACAGACGGCCTTGATCTATTGCAAATTCTTGCTTAATCTGCAGACATTGACAGACACCAGATCTGTAGACCGGACATGTGTTACAGCATACTCACTCCATACACTGTGATAAGGAGCCATGTTTTCATTGAGAGCTTCATCCTCCTTTGTCAAATTTAGTCAATCTTCATTTCAACAGTTGAGTCATCTCAGAAAACGTCCTTCACCATTACTAGCAGTCAGACAATGATGTCTGCCACAACCCTGCTCAATACTGTGAAACTGATTTATTTAATAAAACAGCCAACTAAATAGCTAAATCCAGCATGTCCAGGTCTAGATTTAAGCATACAAAATGTATCTGCTTTTTACTAGTTTTACCATTTTTGCCTTTTTAATTTCATGGTCTAATTGTCAATAGCTGCTTTTTTATTACCATTCAAACTGCTTAAACTGAAACCAATGGAAACGTGGCCACTCTCAAGTATAAGGGCCTTTTTCTTTGCCGTTAATGCTTGGATAACCCTTTATTTACACTACATACATCTATGGTGACTCCAGTCATGCAGATACCCGTCTACGTCTCCTTTAAATAAATAAAAATAATAGCTAGTGTGGTGGCTGCGATAGTCTACAAACATCTGTCGCCATAACTTATCACGAGAGGAAAAATTATTTTAGTCACATAAGCATCAGTTAATTTCGCAATAGTTTTTTATTGACATTTATAAAATATCACAATAGTTTTGTGCAAATCTATGATGGAACGCAACCACTGTCACTCTTTTACCTGCATTTTACTGGTTTTATTTGTTTTGCTGGTTTACTTTTATGGTCTAATTTTAATTTTGTCACTGTCGCTCTTTTAACGTTTTTCACTCACTGTCATTCTTTTGGCTGTGTTTTACTAGTTTTGCTGATTTACTAGCATGGTCTAATTTTAAATTTGTTACTGTCACGTCACTCTTTTGCCAGTGTTTTGTTAATTTTACTAGTGTTGCTGTTCAACTTATATGTATATATCTTATAATTTTAATATTAGTTTTTTGCCTGCGCTTTACCAGTTTTACTAGTTGCTGGTTAACTTGGTTGTCTAATTTTAATGTTGTCACTGTCACTTTTTTACCTGCTTTTTATTAGTTTTACTCATTTTGCTGTTCAACATGCCTCAACTGTGTTGTCAATGTTAATGTTGTCACTCTCTTTCTTAGACTAGTATTTTGGATTTTGCATGCTGGTTTAAGCAAAAGCTAGCTGATGAGACTAGTTAACTAGATTTGGTCCGTGTGGACTTTCTGCAAGTGTTTTTAGTTAAACTTGTCAACAACATTGTTGGGACACTAGTAAACCAGCATATATAAGCTTGTCAGAACAGTAGTGTAAAACTAGCACAAACCAAATACCCCGAGGTGCCAATGTCAAAAAATGACCCAAAAATTCACATAACATCTTGTGATTTTGCAATGTTGTGAAAGAAAAATCTGTGAAATTGAGTTAGCTTGAGGGGCTACAGCAATAACAGGGGGCATACATGCCATCCAGAATGACTGGAACAAGCATTTTGGCAAGCTGGTTCAAACAGAGGTCACCCACAGCAGTAAATTCAGCAGCGAGTGTGAAGTTATGCCCATAGATGTTTAGCAGCAGACATAACAGTCGAGAGGCCCAAGACCAGCGAGTATGAAAAAATGTAAACGTGATCAGCTGGGATAGACTATATTTACGCTGATTACTAACACTGCTAGATAAATACTCGGTTTGCTGTATGTGGATGTCACATGATTTGCTAATTGAAACTATTACAGACTCCTGGGGATTTATTCAAAATTAAATAAATAGACTGTGCAATAATAAACTTACAGAACCAGTGGAGCAGTTGTCAGACTCTTGAATAACATCGTAGAGCACTGCATCTTTGACAAAGACAGCGATGGCTTTCAGAATAAAGGACACAAACAGGTGCATGTGGATGTAGTTCCTCGTGCAGTGGAGTTTCCTGAGGGAATACAAGGAATACAATCAGCCACGCTCACAGACTGAACCTAAAATATGTTAAGCCTGATTGAGAAATCCCCTACACCCTAATTACACCCTGTCCTTGGAACTAATAACGGAAAAAATGACAGCTAATTGCTCTACAAATGAAATCCTAATTGAGCTTTCTGGTCTGTGTAAGGGGTTCGTTAAACAGATAATTTGCTCCATTGTGTTGTCCATTTCACACGCATTTCTACTTGCTGTAAACATGGGAATTCACAAAATCTGATTCAATATTCAAGGTAGCTGCTCATTTAATGTCTAACATGCTTATTTAATTTTATCAAGCTATGGCAGGCAGCCAAAATACTGACTGCACCGAATCTAGAAGAAAGCAAGTCGGGTTTTAAACAACATGAGAGTGGGTAAATGATGGCATAATTTTCAATTTATGGATTTTATGGATTATACCTTTTAGAAGACATTCACAGCTGCTTTATCCAAAATGCGAGTGCTTTTAAAGCAGAGATAGAGTCTGATATGCCAGAATGCCCTGAACATGATGTCTTTTGTTTATAATGTCCGTATCTCACATAAAACGACACTTTGTTTAAACACTGGTTTCTCTCTGCTCTGGTGCAGAAAAGATTAATATTCTATAGTTTACAGTAATACTCTTAAATACTGACACATCTATCGTTGTCATGTTTTAGGGATTGTTAGTTTAGAACAACACAAAATAATCAACAAAAATATGTTGTTTGGACTACATTGTTACAGCACTTTATTGCAGACAGATTATTGCTTGTTGCCCTATTAGAATAATCAAAATAAATCGCATTCAGCCAAAAAATATAGCGCTGTTCAAATATTTGAGGTCTTTAAGAACTTTTAATGTTTTGAAAAAAAAGTATCAAATGCGGAAGGCTGCATTTATTTGATTTAAAAATACAGTAATACAGCAAATTGTCATTCAATTTTCAAAGAACTGTTTTCTATTTTAATATATTTATCAATGTTATTTATTTCTGTGATGGCAAAGCTGTTTGCGGCTTAAGAAACATTTCTTATTATCAATGTTGAAAACAGATGTTCAGCACTTGTGGAAACAGTGATGCATTTTCTTCTTTGACAAATAGAAGGCTCAAAAGAACAGACTTTACATGAAATATCATCTTTTTTTTGTAACAGCATAACAATTTGATCAATTTAAAGCATCTTTGCTAAATACAGATATCAGTTTCTTTAAAAAAGATCTTATCAACCCCAGTTTTGAATAGATATACAGTATACTGTATCACAAAGTTAAATACATGATGGTTTTGCATTTTGTTACTATGCAAGATTATGCACTGGCCCAGAGGCCAGTTCCTCTTTATGAAAATCATGTTAAAAATTATTTACATAAACTTGTCACACATGTCATCACATATATCTCAGCACATAAGGTTTTACCACAGGTTTACATACTGGAACAATAAATGCATGTAAATACTTGTCAGTAAAGAGTTAGAGTAAACATGTTTTTCAAAAGCTTCCTATGAAGTCTTTCTTTTTTCTACCTGTTGCATTACTAAAGAGTCTGTTAATATTGAGTTTCTTCAAATTTGTTTTTATTTGCGGTATTGAATTTTCATTTGTCTTCATTGGTGATGTCTTTCCTCAGAAAACTATTTTGTATATCAGCTTTGTTATAGTTATGTAGCCAATAAGATGAATTCTAAACAATGTGTTTAAAAAATTATTTCACTGATCACATCAAAAATCCAATTGTTTGGATCATGTGGCAAAAGCCTGCTGAAACGTGCCAAAAATATCATACATAACAGCAGGCAAAATCATTCTTATACAGCTCCTTGTTTGGATATTTGAAGAGGTTAACTGTTAATGAATAACACAGCTTGGTCTCATAAAAATATGTCCTTTTGTGCACTTTTGATATAGGTATGTATTGCTGTGTTTTTATATCATTAAATATTTGTGGATTGTCACTAAGAATTAATGCTCTATTATGTTGGAAATATGTCCTACACAAAAGCAAACCCTTAACTTACCCAAAAGTGTTAACAAATGCAAAACTGATATAAAAAGGCATTTATTGATGCAACCATGTCATTTCAACTTCCTTTTATGCAGATTTAAACTGTTTTGTCAAACCATAGTTACACAGGATTCAAACCAGAGCTCCTCACCTCTCAAGTACATCTCTGTACACTCTTAAAAATAAAGATGCCTCAAATGGTTCTTCAGAGCAATGCCATAGAAGAACATTTTTGGTTCTACAAAGAACCATTCAGTCAAAGGTTCTTTAAAGAACCATATCTTTCTTACCTTTTTATAATGAACCTTCTTTGGCCACGAAGAAACAGAAAGGTTCTTCAGATGTTAAAGGTTCCTTATGGAACCATTTAGACAAAAAGGTTCTTCTATGGCATCGAGAAGCACCTTTTTTTTTTGTACTGCATGAGCTACCGAACAAACCTACTGTCTATGAAAACCCATAGATATGAAGCAGGACATGTGTGATGCTAACATTCAAAAGCATCAGTTTTCAAATATCCCAGCATATTAATCTGGTTTTGAAGTCATAACATGATAATCTTCAGGTAATTGTGTGAAAATTATGCTTTATTAATCGAAACTCTGTAAATTTATGTGAAAAGGAATAAAAGGCTTCTGAGTATAACTTCCTCCAGTGTTCAATTCTTTTGGAAACTGCAGTGATATGTACTTGTCGGTAAATATTTTGTGTATCTTTTGTGTAGCATTTGAAAAAAGTGCCCGCAGGTACATTTATGCCATGAAACCAGGTAGGAATAACAACATGCAACAAACTATAAGAGTATAAAATAATAATAAACTTGTAAAATATTGGACTGAGAGCATGTTATAGTTACAGTATTGTTTGAATGTTTATTCCATTCTCAAAACACAACCCAGTTACAAACAGAAGTTGCAGTTCTCATTGCATAACACTGCAATTCTTCCAAACTGACTATAAAATCTTTTGGAGTTAAAGGTCAAATCCCTGTGTTTCCTTGAACCTAGCACTTGTGCACAGCTATGTTGTCTCCGGTTTGCTCATTTCACATGCCGTGATCTGACACTATCAGCATGATTTTACAGGTCTATGTTGTGTCTCTAGTGTGTGGCCATCTGCAGGATCACCTTGACATACCGCTGACAGATTTGGACACTATAAAATTTTTACCAAGTGTTTCTTGGTAAAAGCAGAATTTAATTAGACCACAGACTGTGTTTCCACCAAGCAAAGACGACTTGTGACCTGAGTCATTCAGTGGAGTGGGAGCGAGTGTTCAAACCGGCAATAATAATAACCTGAGGTGTGATCAGGTCTTCAGCCCCTGTCAGTCACTGAAATCCCACATCAGACTGATATCCTCTCAGTTAAGACTGCTTAATCCAGCAGCTCGAGTGCAAGATAGTGTTAATAGACAGGATTAGGACTGATTACATTGCTGAAGAGCTGAGCACGGGCAGCTTTATCGAGGAGTAGTGTTGCTTTGCCATACTGGTGACACATAAACCTTATTACTGATGGAAATGACAGCATTTGAGTTGGGATGTGGATAAGCTTAGAGTTGTAATCAGAAGGAGAGAGAGCCGTGAACTACCACAATTGTGCCCTTGAGCAAAGCATTTAACCCCAGAATGCTCCGGGGAGGATCGACGCTGTGCAAGTTTACAGCAAAACTACACTTTTATAGGTCATCCTCTTACGCACTTGGTAAATAAATCAAATATAGGAAGATTACACTTTTTAAAAAACTATTTCATTTACTTTCAAATTGCAACATATTTGGATATTTAGATTCTGATAATTAGAATTTACAGATTTGAAAGTCAAAAGTCCAGTATCTCAAAATATTGGAATGTTTCCCTGTTGGATCGTTGGATCGACTGTTTCTCATCTCTCTCTTGAAAATATCCCATAGATTTCATATGGGGTTCAGGTCAGGCTTGTTAGCTAGCCAGTCAAGCACAGTAATATCATGGTCAGCAAACCAAGTAGTTATGTCACTGCGAGCACAATCTAATGTCTTGCTGAAAAAGGAAATCAGTATCTCCATAAAGCTTGTCAGCAGATGAAAGCATAAAGTGCTCCAAAATTTTCTGATAGAAGGCTGTATTGACTGTGGACTTAATAAAAGAAGTCACGGCACCCCAAATCATCACTGATTTCAGAAAATTCACACTGGACTTCAAGCAGTTTGGATTCTGTAAAAGAGGTGTTTGGACCACCGAGCAACAGTCCAGTTATTTTTCTCCTTAGCCCAGGTAAGATGCTTTTGACAATGTTGACTGTTTTAGAAGTGGCTTGGTAGCCCTTTTTTGTGAAGATGTCTGAGTGTGGTGATTCTCAAGCTTGTGGTCATCCCTGTTGCTTGTGCACTTTTTCCCACCCAATTTCTTCCAGTCAACTTTGCATTTAATATGCTTTGATACAGCACTCTGTGAACAGTCAACTCTTTCAGTAACGACCTTCTGTGACTTAACCTCTTTGTAGATGGTATCAATGATTGTCTTCTGGACTACTGCCAAGTCAGCAGTCTTCCCTATTATTGTGGCTTCAAAAAGCAAGAGTTACCCACAATTTATACTGTAGGGAAGATCATTTAATGCAACTCAAATTAGTACATATTCTAATATTTTGAGATACTGGATTTTTGGACTTTCGTGGACTGTTTTTAAAACACAAAAACTTCTGAAATGTTTTACTTTAGATGTAACAAATCTAGAATATATGAAAGTTTCACTTTTTGAAATAAGGTACAAAAAATAATAAACATTTTCACAATATTCAAATTTTTGGAAATGCACCTGTACATGTGCAGGATGATGATGCATTCTCCAGTGTGTTATTATAGGAAAAAAATAGAAACATTTGCTAATTTATTTGTCATAAAACAACATGTAAACATATTTAAAGAGGATATATTACCCAGGTATATAAGACTTTATATATATATATAACTCTTATTAATATTATTTTAGGGGTCATTCATGTAAAATAAAAAATCAAGTATTTTATTTAAACGTTTATTTTGACAATTTATTTGAATAATTGAATAACCAATGCAAACAAAAAACAATCCAAGTAAAAGTAATTCATCAGAAAGGTCAAATTATATGGCTTAAATACAGACATATGAATATTTAACCTACATATTGAATTACCAAAATTGTAATTAAAATATGCCTTAATAGCAACACTATGCATGCATTTTAATCAATATATGTAATTAATGAAAATGTTGAACAATAGCCCTTATCGATAACAATACTACAACACTGATAACAGTATGCCACTTAGGGTCTTATATGCCAATTCTGGGGGGAGCAACTTACTTCAAGGGTCTAATTTGATCTGTTTACATCAAAATAAAAACTATAATTTTCATTCCACAAATCTAAAAGGTCTGATGTGTTCATAAATGCCTCAATAACAAACAGACACAAAAAACTCTAATAATGCCATATTTAACAGAGACATTAAATTAGATCAGATAACTTTTGACTGAAATGTTCATAATCAGATAAGACTACAAAATTAAAAATAGCATAATCATTCACCAAACGTAATGAGATTTTGTACTGTGTATGGTCATTTTGGCCTGGGGTTATCTTACCTCATCTTACCCTATTAATATTGCAACGATTAGCGGGACCATATATTATGAGAAAGCTACCTTTACATCAGTTACTATAATGAGCATGTCAAAAATAAATCATCCACCAGAAGAGCATCATAAATAGTTTGATCCACAAATGCATGCAGTGTTTAATTCATACATAAATGATATTGCCTACACCATTTGAATGCTAACTTGGTGTCACTGAAACTGTTTTAAACCGTCTTTATGGTTCACCACTGGGTTTAGTGAGCACTTTTGCCCACTGGAATGATTTTCTTATGGTGGGGAGTCTTGTTTGGCCGTGATGAAATGTGTGTGTTGGTATATACATGTAAGAAAGCTCTTATCTCTGTCATTAGCAAACAATTTTTTGCCTCTGGTGAGCTAGATCAATCACTGTAGTGTCAAAATGGATGCATGTTGTTTTCTGTTTAATCCTCAACAGCTTCAGTGATTCAAGGACTCTCTCCATGTCGCCCCATGGTGAATCTGGGGTTGGCTACAACCACGCATGAAGCACTGTTTTTCTGTGTTTAAAGCCTGTTAACCATTAGCTTAATCAAAATGACATCCTTCAATGTGAAACATTATTAGAACTCAAACCGAGCCCTGTATTTGGCAGCAAAAAAAAAGTATTAAGGATCAAAAGTAGCCTACTTTTGTGTCTAGCAACATTTAAATGAATTCTGATAAATATTTTAAATTAATATTGCATTAATTAATATGAATAATATTTATATTTTAACATAATTAATATAAATTATGTAATGTATTCCATATTTTAAAAAAGAATATAAGAGAGAGAGAGACTTGTACCTTGTTTTTGTACCCTGTTCTTTGACCCTGTTCATGGAGTTAATTTGTATTAAAAAAGCAAATGTAATTACTTCCCTGTCAGTTCATTTTAAAGAGTTGTCAGTTAGGCAGGAAGTCATTTTCCTTAGAAATAATTGCCTCGGATAGGGCTTTAAAATTATTTAAAGCAGGGTCGATAGCATACATATGACACATTTGGAAATGCAAAACTATAAATGCAAAAGAGCATAATTCACCCCTGCACCATAGCAAATGCATGTTAGCATTAGTTTCCACAAATGTAGAATGTCTTACCTGAATATACAAAGTATTACAATGGCAGTAGTGAGAGAGATGAGAGAAACACTGTGCCCAATGGTGTAGCCTATCTTCACCGACCTAAAGAAACTATCCTGCAAAAGAAAAGAAACAATACAGGTTTAAATAGCGCTGAACAGTTTATTTCTTCTTGAATCTTTAAATTACCCTGCTGCTGGTTTGAGGTCATGATTAGTTTGTCTGAAACACGAAATGAATTTTTATTCAGCAAGGACACATTACACTGAAAAGACGTTTACAATGTTACAAAAGATTACATATTTTAAATAAATGCTGTTCATTTAAACTTTGTATTCATAAGGTCCCAGAAAAAAAAAATCAGGGATGCCACAAAATTATAAAGCAGCACAACTGTTTTAACTATAAGAAATGTTTGAATGATTTCTGAATGATCATGTTTTTATTGTATTTTTGATTAAATAAATGCAGCCTTGGTAACCACAGATTACTTCTTTCAGAAACATAAAAATATTTAATGTCTCCAAACCTTTATACAGCGTGATTGGTATATGGTATCATTAAACATTCTTTCTAAACAATTCATTCTATTAAAAGCAAATATATATCTATATTTATATATTTGCAAAGCTCTTAGTACATATGACGACAGTGGGGTAATAACATGCATTCACAACCTTCATACAGACTACAGCTCAAAAGCAAAAAAACAACCAATGTATGTGACTATGACTCAATGCACTGCCTTTTTTTGGTATCCTGATGTCTGAAAAGAATGTTTCTTTACTCAAGGTTTTTTATTTTGTGGTATAAGAATGGGTACTGTGCTGTCTCTCCCACACAAAGCTTTGCTAAAAGACTCACCTGCATAGAGCATATTCAAATAACCCCCTTTAGTCTTTGACCGAAGTTAAATATAAAAACCTGAACATGGCAAGAAGGAGCATCAGACACTCATCAACAAAAACATAAAATTCCATTTAAGTCCCATGCCCACATATTCCCTGTGGGTCTGAGGACCGTGCGTGCTGATTACCCATCCTGTTGATGCGAACACATGCTGGGAAAGCTTTCATCAAAGGGCAAAGGTCATTTGCTCTTCACTTAACTACACTCTGCTCAAAAGATCAAGGTGTTTCGTGTTATATAATACCTGCTTCCGTGATGGATTATTAGTATGTTTACAAATGCATCCAAAGGCTGACACCGACATGCAACGCTAAATAAAGGAACTATTATGTTTGGATTTGTTCGTTTGCACTCCGCAATAAAAGGCTGGCTGGAAAAGGAGGCTAAAAGGTTGACTGAAAAAGGGTGAATGTTAAAGCTTGTTTTTTTTGGGTGAGGAACACTCAATATGACATGAGAACGATCGCTTTCTGTACGCTAAAAGTTCAATACGTCAAGAGTTTGAGCATTTCAGTGCTGTATAAAGCCAGTGGAGTTCAAAACACTAGTTTGATATAACTTTTTTGAGATATTTTGCCTGTATGGTGCTTTCTAAAGTCTCTCAACCACCTTCAGAGATGGTAAAGTACTCTGAAAAAATAATTAAGTGTTATTAAGTATATATTAAGTTAACTTTCAACATACATATATTTAAATGTAGCTAAATTAAATTCTTAAATTCTTAAATTCTTAAATTCTTAAAATTCTTTGCAACCACTTACTTTAAAAAAATTATCATAATCTTTTTCAGTGTGTGCTGTAAAAACCTGCATTTTGTTAAATAATATAATATACCATTGTATTGAAGTACTAAAATCTGCTTTGAACCTTTATAATAACAAAAAAAACAATGTCACACTAATATAACAAAAACATGAATTCAACAACATAAGATAATAACATAAAGCCTAATGAACATAAACTGATGTGAAAAAGTATTTTTACAGTAGAATTTTCCACTATTTTACCATTAAAATTACAAGTGCTCTGATTTTTATAGTGTACTTTGTACTTACATCATCAACAGTGCCATTCAAATTATAGCCACACTGTACTGCGATTTCCATCGGGTCCATCTCGGTCCAGCCATCAGCAGTGCAGGTCTTTGAGAGGTTACCTGTGTGAAAAATTGAAAGGTCATTAACCTCAAGATACACTCGCTGGCTTCTCTATTTAGAAGCTGCATCTGTTTATTATGCTCTTGACTTTAACGGAAACGCCATGAGCCTCGAGAGCTGGAGTCCTGGAGTGTCTCCACACAATTAATATCACAGCTTTTTTGAACTAAAGTGGAGAAATACAGGCCACGTCAACCCTCTCACAGAGGTGTTTCTTGGCCCTTCTCAATGTCACAGAGAATGTAAAACTGCATCCAATCAAAGCGCAAAGAGACCCAACTGAGCACTGTGGCTTACCGAGCACATTGTTTTGATCTGTGCTGTATACAAATAAGAACAATGAATTATTGAGATGCTTGGAGGAGAAAACAAGATTTCCTGGGTCATACGATTTACCCGGTGTTGAGGAAGCAACATGAAAGTAGTGTAGAAACAATTTTGAAAGAAACTGGTGGTAAATTTTACAGTTACAAAGAAATATCAATTCACACATTGAATTAAAAATGAAAGAAAGACTGCAGAAAGACTGAAATGGTATTTTCTTCTAAATCAAACTCTCTCTCTCTCTCTCTCTCTCTCTCTATATATATATATATATATATTATTTATTTATTTATTTTGAAGTGTACTTTGAAACTGTTACTATCTGAATTAGCTGAAATACAGTCAATATACCGGTTAAAAAAAGTAGTACACTGTAAATTATGAACAAAAATGAATGAACTACATTGAAGTTTGATTTTGAGCATTGTTTAATTTAGTAAATAGTTTTTAAAAGCAATTTATAATTGGTTCATTCAACACAACCAGTTTATAAAAATGAGTCTCGTCTGACATTTTTCAATTCTACAGACGAGAAAGAGAACAATTTAAGTTGAACCAATTGAACCAATTTAAGTTGAACCAATTCACAAGACTGAATCAGACCTTCCAACTCCTCATATGAGAAAAAGAAAGGTTTAGGAACCATTTTACTTTAAATTTAATCAGAATTTCCAACTATACAGTGTGAGAGATAACCATTTAAGATAAACTGCTTCATTGATATGAATCTGACTTTACAAGTCTACATGTGAGAGAGAACTGTTTATGATGAATTGACAATTCCACTTTACAATTCCATATACAGCATTATGAATTTATTCATTAGAATGAATCTGTCTACGTGGAAAACATTAGATTGTTCTTGGAAAAGCAAGTAAAGTACTTTGAAACCAGCTACTGTAACACTACTGAAAATATAGTTGAGACCAAAAAAATAGTGTTCAATAAACTCTGAGAGAATTTATATTAATCTGACTCGTCCAAAAACCTTTTGTATATGAACAAGGGAGATATTCAAGGACTAGGTGTAGGTATCCCTCGAGAATGATTCATTTAGAGACAGCATTGTCTTACGGTCCACAGAATTTGAAAAATATGATGTATACTTCAGGAGGAAGGACACTTAGTTCCTCCTCAGTGCATTCAAAGCGGGTCCCATGTTACAATGCCACGTATTGATCCAAAACAAACCAATCAATTTCACTCAGGCTTGAATTAAAAAGACTAGGTGAATGAGTTCCCGTGTGGTTTCTCTTCAGTGTGCTTGTTATGTGAACGCTGAAAGAAACTGTTTCATAAATGAGCACTGAATAGAGCTATACAACAACGTTCTCAAATGGAAACACTTTGTTAAAAAACAAAAAATTACTTTCCAAAGGAACGAATGCCAGCAGAAACAACTTTAAAAGCATCAAATCTATGCACAAAGACCACCTGTGCCTCCGCAGACTGGAAGTGACCTCTACCTATATAACAACTGCTGAATGAATCATACCTGCAGGTACGGAACAAACCATTTTCCAAAAAATAAAAGTATTTTTTGCCAATTACAAGAAATATATAATATCTTAATGCATGTAGTCACTCTCACTTTGGTTTAAATTTGAAGGTGGCAAAAAAATGACAATAAGGTCATTTTCACAATAATAGTTTTGGCCTCCGACTGTTACGCCCACGCAGTGCTTCACCCTCACTCTGTCTCACTCACTCAGTCACCTACGCTCTGATTACAACCACCT
>JAUMHE010000082.1:9475528-9486574 GCA_032359235.1 Enteromius mattozi
GACTGTTTAACACATCCTGTGTAAATAAACTATTGTTTTGATTTCACCTACCTTCAGCGTCTGTCCGCTTCATAACACCGACTCATACTGGGACAAATCAAGTAATCTGCATTATTATCGGAAAATAAAACAACTGGTCTTTTCCCCTTTGTACATTCAGTGTCTCTGTCTTAATTGGACATCTCTGTTTCTTAAACCTTTAACTCTAGACACAAGAAATTAAGAAAATTATGTATTATCTCCCCTATAATTACCCAAAGACAATATTTTTGTCATTATTATATTGTCGCTTTAATAAGCTGTTAAGAGTTTAATTGTTCATTTAATGGGTCATTTAGAAGATGCACCATTAAAAGTCAATAATAGTAAGCACTAAACGCAGCTGCAGTATGTCAAGGATACAAAAGCAGCACTTCTCTGGTACTGTATTTGAAGGTTTATGTGTCTACAAGTTAAGTGGCTAAATGGCTCATTAAGATAATAGACCAAAATTAATTTATTGATGGAAAGCACAAGCATTTAATTAATCAACAGGATAATCAGCTAATGCAATAATTAATGAAATGGTTTTAGCATTACTAATGAAAAGAAGTTTTAGCATTACTTTGTGATTAACATCAATTAAAGTGTTTCTGTTACTGACAAAACAGCAGCCTGTCAAATTATGGATTGGTAAAAGTGAAGCTATTTTGAGACACAGGATATAAACTGAAGAACATTATCAGAAGAGACAAGACATAAAATTTTCCTTTGCAAGTGTGTGAAGAGCTGATCAGATAATACTGAAATAATAATAAAATGCTAAATGATTCCATTAAAAACAATTGGAAAAGCTGCTTTAAATCCAGTTGATTTATTGACTTCTAGGTGCTTCTAGGATGAAAAATCTCATTCCACAACATGCACACAACATCATCCACACGAAAAACAACATTTTAGCCTTGATTTGAATAAATTATAACATTAATAATGAAAGGTACAACATGCTTATCAAGCAGGATTAAGATTCTTTTTCACACACTATAAACTAATCCATCTAAAGCCTGATGCTGCTCCCTGCTTTATCTAATATGCATATTGTTGTGATTATCAGAAAGACATGGATTCAAATCAGCTAAATATTATACACTGCATTTACCATGTTACATCAACAAAAACCAGCACCTGAAAGCTTGTGTCAATTTATTGAAGGTGATGTTTACTGTTGGCTTTTAGTGTATAAGCTTTGTTTGTCATGTAAGGTTGACGCCAACCCTTTCACATTTATCAACGTGTGCAAACACCCACATGCAATATATCCATCCTCACACATTATTCCAGTGGACCTCCGGCTTTGTCATAAGCCACAGAGATCCCATGAAGCAAATCCAGAATGCCACATTAATCCTTAGTATTGAACTATGGACAGACTTCATCATTCTGAAAAGCATAATCTGTCCTTTCCCGTACAAGAGAAAGCATTGCACTGTTCATGTATGCTTTAACTGAAAATCTATCAGAAATGTATGGGACTCAAGTAAAAGAAATTGCACCGATGAACTAGACAGGATGTTTGACTATATTAAGCTTTCCATTCATAGAGAAGCTTCATATCAAAATACAGTTCAAATGGCATAGGAAATAATATATCACCTCACAGGAAGTGGAGATCAGCGGTCTCTGCAGTCCACTTGAATAAAAAATCTGGATGTAATAAATGTGTATAAAAAAGGTTCAATGTTGCATTGACCTTCATTGACCTTACTTGCATTGACATCACCTCAAATTCATACTGTAAATACCTATTTACATTTATTTTAATATTAATCACTGCAAACATATTTAAATATGCTAGTAATAAAATTACCAGTGCTGGGCAATGATGTGTGTACCATGTATATATATATATATGAATACAATTTTAATGAAATTGAAGAACCACAACATATTATACCACCTTTAATGGAATTACACTGGTTACCAGCGCACCAAAGGATTGATTTCAAGATTCTTGTATTAGTTTATAAAGCATTGCATAATCTAACACCTTCTTACATTTCCGATTGTTTGTCAAGATATTTTCCTAATAGAATGTTACGATCCTCTGGTTCTGGACTTCTAGCATATCATACAGTAAATCTTGCGGTTCTTCTTTTAGTCACTGTACTCCAAAGATTTGGAATTGTCTGCCAAATGAGTCCACTAGTATGTTTTTCCTCTTTTCTTCTCAACAACCTATTTTGATGTTGTTTTATATTGTTGTTTTTATGCATGTGAAGCACTTTGAGCTGCATTCTATGTATGAAAAGTACTATATAAATAAAATGTTTTATTATTATTATTATTATTACACATATCCATGTATATAGTTAAGAAAAATAAGTTATGTTTATATATTAAATATATTTATATTTAATATACATTATATTAATAAATACATGTAATTGTTTTTTTTATATTTACTGCTGTCTGTATATATACATAATAAATATACACAGTACACATTGCCCAGTGCTAAAATGACATTATATTTTTAATAGTTATTTACTGAATGTATTATGTCATATTATGTCATCATAAGACTGATCTGACTCAAGGACTAGATTTTATCAATTGACAGATATCCCCGCAGAGTGTGTAGGGAGCAGTGAAGACAGCATTTAGGAACCCTGTCAATCAGAATGCAGCTATATTATCCTGATACTAGAAACAGTGTGGTGAGAGTTGATACACTGCTCAGAACAGCACAGTTAATGTCTACAAACCAGGGCTCAGATAGAAACTCTTTTTCATTTAACTGAGCTCTGTTGCTAAAAACAAAACAAAACACTTGCTTATCAAATGATGGGGAAGCACCAGAGGGGCTTCAGTATTTGGCTGTGGGGAGTTGTATAAGCTATGGAATGCATGTCTGATCTACTTTCAGTGAAAGATCAATGAATATGATTACATTTATATTCAGCTATCAAATGTGGCCACCTTCACACTCGGCTGCATATGAAACAAGCAGCATTGCTAGATGATTGAATGAACTAATGCTTTGTGATATACACAATCCCCAGACACTAAAAAAACAACAGTAAAATACTGTGCCTCATTAATCAAACGTGCATTAATTAAGCACTACTGAAAGGACTGAATGACATAATAAGAGTAAGACTAAAGCCTACACTTTAATTAAACGCTGAGGTCGAGCACCTTCCTGAATACGTCAATACATAATACACCTTACACATACAGAAGCTGTACTTGTTTATTCCTAAGAGAGAACAAGAAGTGATAATGCAAAAATTATGTTGAAATGTTATATGATTTAACTTTTTAAAAGTATAGATCTGGAATAAAGACATTTGAAAAAATTGCAAAAAATAAAGTGACCTCATTAAAGTGAACTTTACCTAACAAAAAGAAACAAGTTAAAATCTGTTTGATTTCCTAAAAATCAACCCCTGAGAGATAAAAGTGTCCATTTCCCAGAGAAGTCTGTTATCTGTTTCTTGATTGCTAATAACAGGTTTATGTTTGAGTCATCAGCACTGGCTCTTCATCTTCACAACACTTTCAAACTAATTTCTCAAATGTTCTTTCAGCCTAGAAATTATGTTTATAAACAAATTTCGGGAGAAGCACGTATGAATGATTAACCACAGCTGACACCTTGTTCCCCAATCAGCCTATTATCCGATCATCCTATCAGAGCTAAGAGGTTTTCCTTTAAATAGAGCATGGCATCTCGTTCTTTGCATCCCTCCGCCGCCCCTTAGTCTGCCTTTAGACCTTAACTTCCTCCCGGGGGGGCACTCGGGGTTCGGGCCAGATGCTGAGCTCCGTCCAACCCTCGCCGCCTAGGGGTTAAAATCCCTAGGGCTCGGAGTCTGCCGAGCTCCCAGCCCTCTTCCCGGACAGCACGCCAAACACGCTTATTCTATTCGATTATTAATGAGGAAGTGTGAACTCATGAAATGTCACTGGCGTGAAAACTCTGTCACACAGCAGTGATTTTAAACCTCTGTGCTAAATGAAGGGCTGTGTCTTCTGTCCAGACTACTAGCTCAGTACCACTATTACCAGAACCATCCATAGTTTCATATAAATAGCATAAATGAGCATTTCAACAAAAAAAAATTACAAAACATTATCACAGCTGGTCATTCCTAAAGTGTTCAGTGTTCAGAGTGTTCAGAAATAACTGCTTAAAATCCAGAGCTCCTCAAAGCAGATGTGCTCTCTTTTTCAGCCCTCTTTCATCACTGAAGAAGCACTTTTCATCCTCCTGTACACAGGCTGCATTTCCATTATATGGAATAGACATAGGTTTCCATTAGATTGTACCTGATGTAGATTGTGCACAGACTTTTTTGCAAATCTAGACATATCTACAACATTGCAGATTTAGTTATAGTGTTATAGTGTATTTAAAAAGTTAATGTACAATATAGCTGGAGTTTACATTTACAAGGCTACTGGTATAAATAAAAAAAATATAAATATTTTGCCTTTACAAATTATAATCCAAATTATAAGTATGAAAACATGTTTTATATTTTATTTTCATGTTCTTATTTTAATTTTTGAAATTAATATAATTTCAGAAGAATGTTTCTTGGTGTCTATTTAAGATATTAACTAAAAGTTTAACTTGCACTAAGACATCCTTTGTATAACAGGTTAATGCAAGTCTGCTGAACCTGGTATGCTGCCAGACTTTTAATGAGTTTAATTAATAGTTTTTAGTGTGATGTGGCTGAGACTTATCAGATAAACAAGTGTGACCTTAAGGTAGTACATACTCAATCAATGTGTCTGATTTGCCTCGTAAATTAGCCATTCCATCCACTCAAAGTATGTAACAACCCACAGTCAGTAGTTATTAGCGTTGTCATACAACATACCATTAAAATGCCATTTGCTAGAGGGAAAAATTTGTTTTGTTTTACTTTCTGACAATTAAGGGCTTATTTTAGAGTTATCATTTTCCCCAAGCTCATCACTTTGCCTTGAGAAGTCTGATATCAAAGAAACTACTCCAGTGAGTATGTGGGACTTTCAGATTAGCTTCTGAACAACTTCAGACACTGAAGTGCCTCAAAACTTTTAGTTTTACAGCGATGTGACAGCCCATGACACCCATGAATGAGGCTGACAAAATGACAAAGACACTCTGCACTTTTTTTTCAAGAGTTACAACTGTTGCTTAATGCCTTGAAGTTCATCAAAGGTTTTTGATGGCGATTTCAACTTACCCTCATGATGATCAGAGAAGTGTCTGAAGTAATTTGGACAGGGAATAACCACATGTTCCCCAATGTTGGCTGATGGCCAGCAAGCAATAATATCCCACATCCCCTTGCAGCCTGGCAAAAGAATAAAGAACAATGCTAAGCATTAACCCAATATTTTATAACAGAATATAACCCTATATGTTGCACAAAAGCATAGAACATCATTAGGATTAGAGTATAACAATACCTTAAGACCACTATCAACATTGTTAGAACACCTGACAGATCTGAAAATATTTACCTTTTTTGCCATCAAAGCTTTTTTTCATTTCATAAAGTTCATGAAACAATCAGATGGTTGCTCTCTGAGCTCAACAAATATCAGACAGTGTGAGTCATACTGTTCTTTATCCACTTTTAACTTTAATGTCCATTTTTTGCAGCACAGTGTCAATATACAGTATATCTTTAGAACTTCAACACTAATGTTATCCCATGCCTCCTGCAACTCAAGCCAAAGCCTTTCCTCTGAATGTACAATAGCTCTATCCAGTTTATTTTCCAGCCAGTCCATCATTTTCACTGTTCCAGCAGATTCCTTCCATCGCAGATAGTTCAGGCAATAGTTTATTTTATGGGTATTGTAATGGCCAATTCAACAAAAACAACTGAAACTGAAGCGTTTTAACAACTTTGGCCACAGATATACAGAACACTAGTATTTTCAGCAGCTAAAAAATGGTTTTAAGTCAGGTTTTTCTGTATGTGTCAGAAGGAAATATTAGTTTACATTTCCAAACATTCATTTTGCCATTAATTGTAATAATCAATCTGATCTGACTGATTAGAAACTGAACAAATTGAGAAGTCTCCAAGATGCTTCAAGGGTAAAAGCTGCTTTAAATGCAAAGGATGGTCACGCCAAATGCTGATTTAATTTAGTTAATAGAAGTTAATTGATAAAGAAATTCTATTTATGACATTATTTTTGACAGCATCCCCATTTTACAGCATTTTTACACAAGTGCCTAAAACATTTAAGAGTATTCTGGTTTTGTGTAGCATCTTGGAGACGTTGCCACAGTTCTTCTGGTTTTAGCCTGTCTCAGTTTGTTCTGTTTCTTTGTGTCATTCATAGACTGGATGATGATGAGATGTTTGGAAATGTAAACTGATATTTCCTTCTGACACACTACATCAAAAAACAGAAATGACTGTCTTAAAAATGACTTTTTAGCTGGTGAAAAAACTGTTATAATAATTTTGGCCATAACTCTGTGTAATGATTAAATCATAAATTTGAGCATGAAAATTTAATGTAGCAAATAATTAAAAAGGACATAATTTTTCATTTTTTATACATTTGTGTATGTACTGTGTATATATATATATATATATTGTAGATTAATTATACAGAAAGATGCCTCCAATGGTCCAGCCAAATACTAATTTGACAGCACTAACTTCCTGCAGAAAAATTATACAAATGTGTCACTGGTTCATTTCCCTAGTGTTTTCATTAGTCTACGCTGTCTAAATTTAACTGGGGTTTATTTAAAAGTAACATGAGGTCTCTAAAACTCCCACTTCCCTCATCCTTCAGTTGGACACCTGTGAGCACAATAAACTGAGATATGGTATCAGCTTATTGCTTTACCCGTAATATTTTGAATATTTACGACGCTCCTCATGTCCCCAGAATGCATCTGTCTGATTCATGAGGCGAGGTGAGTTGGCTCTTGACTGTGAATGTGGAGAACTGACAGCTAGTTTATCTTATTCATCCTCTCCGAGCTACAGAGGAATGTTCCAGAGGCAAGTGGCCTGTTTAAAAATCCACCACATTCAGACACTAGGTATATGGATGTGAGGATGGGTCAGCACACAGACTGTAGACATGTAAATTCAATCATCACAGGACTGCGGTTCAAATTGAAATCAGATAAAGTCTGGCTGCTGAAAGCTCTTTATGGTTAAACACACTGAATAGGGAACTCTGAAAGGAAAATGTACTGTAGATGCCTTGAGTACTAATACTTGACTAAATCCACAGTCAGTGGTTGGATAAAAACAGTACCGGTTAGCTCTAGAGTTTTAGTTCAAATGCAGTTGATGAATTGGACTGCTGTATAAATAAAAAAAAAGCAATTTTACAAAACAAAAATAACTAATTTTCTTTGAGGGTTAAAGGAAATGGTAATCTGTGTTTCGGTGTTTAGACTAAAGCTCAGGGAAGGCATGTGATTGCATCCTGATGGTCAAAAAAAAAGAATTCAGCAGTGCATATGGAGGCATTTTAACCTAAAATATGGGTGACGGAAGAGTATTTGCACTACAGGACGCATTGCCCTCCTTGACCATTATACAACCCAAAGAAGAGACATCCAACATAATGTCTCCCAAAACATGGCTGCCAATACACTATAGCTCACCTAACTGATGGGTTGTGGATTGAAGGCATCTTATTTCCATACATAAACTCTTTCAGGTAGCTCTTGCATTAGTTTACAGTACAGTATATGTTTGCTTTACAAATAAGTTGTTAGTGAATGTTACCAATAGTGTATCAAATATATTTCTTTATACCATAAAGCTGAAAACTTCTAATGCAGTTTGGTGGTAATTGTTGATGCTGGATTGTTGCACCATTCTCAACATTACACCAAATTCATGCTTTTGTTACTTTCATGTTATTCAACATTCTACAAATGGAGAGAGAATACATTTCTGACTGCAATAACTATCAAAATGTCCCAGCAGACCATTAAAGATGTATATAGATAGTTTAAAACATTCCCTCTAGATTAATTAGCTTCAAAGTTGCTTAAACCTTGAGAACCAGTGCTATCAATTAGTGCAGAAAAGTTCTTTGTCAAAGAAAAAAAAATCTAAATCCACAGCTTTATTATTTTTTTCTGTAACTTAAATAGTGCTAGCAACACCAATGTCATTGGTTTCATGAAAGCACTATAAATCACTTTGAATAAAAGTGTCTGCCAAGGGTAAAAATAGTAATATGAACTATTGATTAAAAGTTTGGGGTTATCAAGAAAAGAATTATACTTTTATTACGCAAGGAATAAAATATATGTTGTTCTTTAGAATTTTCGAATCATCAAGGAATCCTGAAAAATGCCACATTTTCCACAGAATAAAATGTTTTGACTTTAAGGGTGTTTTGAGTGGTTGCTAGAGAGCTCTTCTTAACTTGTGGTTTACTAACATAGTTTTCTAGTCCAACCTCAATGGTCCATCCCAATGCAAACAGACATCTGAGATACAAAAAGCCTAGTTATATAACATCAAAAGACACAAAAAAATGCAAGTAATAAAAGAGTTTTTTTAAAGTCTCAAGTCTATCTTAGAAACAATACACATGGTAACTACAGGGCTTTCCTTTCAAACAGTTGCATGAAATGCTTGTGGGCACAACAGATCCTTTCATTCATCCCACTTTCTATCCATGATGGGGGTCTTTCATGCCTGATTGCCAGTTCACCTAGTGAACCTGAAGAATGAGTCAGCGGAGGATAACCTACTTCATACCTCAAAGAAGTTTCTGCATAATTGTAGATATCTATGAGCGCTGCAGTGGTCCCTCAATCCTTTGCTGAAAATCCGAAGTAATCAGCTAGGCTGATGAATCAGTATTTTGTCAGAACGCTTGCAGCCTCATCAGCATGTGCATGATACATCTCATTGATGAAGATGATGGTAATCAGACTTTGAAAACAATGATTTCTTTTTTCATTTATTCGTATTCAAACCATTGGTTGGATCAGCATTAGCATTATTTTTTGTTATATTTTTATTTGCTTTTCATATATATATATATGTGTGTGTGTGTGTGTGTGTGTATATATATGCTTAAATATTCAAAACATATATATTTTAGATATTGTTATGCATTTATTTATATATATATATATACATAATCCAGATTCACTTTACTGGTTTTTCTTGCTTTTTTTTGTGCGGTGGGCAAAGCTGAATTTTCAGCTACTGTTACTCCAGTTTTCAGTGTCACATGATGCTTCATAAATCATTCTGCTATGCTGATTTGGTGCTATTACTATCAATGCTAAGCACATTCTGGCTTTGTTTCAGCACCACATATTAGCTCTCTGTGATCTACAGTTGCACCTATTTTCCCCATCAATGCAAAATTGTTTATTGACTGTGAAAACGGCACACAGCAACGTTGTTTTGTGAATATCACCTGATGTGACGTTTCCTGCTGTTTTATTCTCGCACCTCGCTCTTGCCAGCTCAATCTCATTTACCACGTCACACATCTGAACAGCACCAACCTGCAAAAGAGACAGAGAGAGAGAGAAAATTTCAGTTGTTCAACCACAGCACAACCTTCAAAGCTTCAATCTCTTTCGTCTCAGTGATTCACCACAATATTATTCTCAGGATAGTCTATTACTTTAAGGTGTCAGCTTTCATCTTGTAAGGCTTTCATTTCATATGCATATTTATGGATTGCGTTGAAGCCTCATGGGTGCTTATTTTGGCTAAATATTTACAGCAAAGGCCTACTGAGTATTAGATCAACTACTACTTGAAAAATCCACATCTGAACTACTTATCAGGCTTTTAGCTTGCCATGCACCATTCGTATTGACAGTCCAATATACGTCTGTGCTAGCGGCACATGGACAAAAGACTGTCGTTGCTCTGTGGAGATGATATAATGCCTGTAGGGGAGAAAAGGCACGTGGGGCCAGTGAGTAATCGTCAGATTGCTCACTGATGTCCACTGCGGATGACAAATTCATGCTGACAGTCAGTGGCAGACAGCCTGCGGGTCAATAAGAACGTGAAAGTCCAACGAACAGCTTGAGAAGGTCAATGAAGACATGGTGCTGGGCGAAGAGGAGTGTAATGGACAGGGCCAACTGAATCCCTATAGTGTTAATAATGCTGTATGTGTGTGGGTGTTTGTGTCATGGTCTTTGGGTGTGCAGTGTTTATTGTCTTGAGTTAGCATCTGAGCGTGCTTCTGTTTGATATCTTTGTGCGTGGGCCTGCATTTGTGTGGGTACAGGCATGTCTGTGCATTTCAGTGTGAGAGACCTGAGATCAGTGTCTTAGAACAACAGGTTGGTGAGAAATGGAAAGGGTTTGATTTCAAGTGCTTCTGCTGAGTTTAGTACTAGCTGGCACTACTGCCACTCACATGAATGGAAATAATAGCCAAGTTTTCTCCATGTATTGTAGGCCTTGTTGGGCCAAATCACACTTGAGCATGGATTGAAGAACTGAAACATTTCTAAAATAAATATATTCCCGTCTAGCCTTCATAACTAGTTGATGGTGAGAAAAGAAGTGTGGTGCTGAAAAAAATAAATAAATAACTTTTCTATTTTAATATATTTTAAAATGTAATTTATTTTTTAGTAATGGCAAAGCTGAACTTTTTGGACCCATTACTTCCAGTCTTCTGTGTCACATAATCCTTCAGAAAGCATTCTATTATGCTTATTTGGTCTTCTTATTAATAATGAGCACATATTTAAAAAGAAAAATTGTAATATTTATTTTCAGGATTTTAATGAATGCAGCTTTTATTTAAAACAAATAAAAAATTTAATATTGTCACTTTTAACCATTTTAATGCAATCATGCTGCTTAAAAGTATTATTTAAATGTAACAGAATTCTGTATATATATATACCACTTTGGTAACACTTTAGAATAGGTAGCACTTGTTAACTATTAGCTACGACTTTTCCCTCAATAAATTCTTAATTTGCTGCTTATTACAGTTTTTCTCGATTGCTAAAACACTATAACCAAGCTTTTAAACTAAAATTTCAAAACCATAACGCTATTTTTC
>JAUMHE010000082.1:9512124-9526796 GCA_032359235.1 Enteromius mattozi
ATATATAGGTTTTCATAGACGGTAGGTTTGTTCGTAGCTCAAGGAGTACAGACATGTACTGGTTCAAATCCAGTGTAACTATGGTTTGACAAAACAGTTCAAATCTGTGTAAAAGGAAGTTGAAATGGGACGGTTGCATCAACAAATACGTTTTAACATCAGTTTAGCATTTGTTAACACTATCGGGTAGATTTAGGGTTGGATTTGATGTAGGGCATATTTACAACATGATAGAGCATTAACTTTTAGCGATAGTCAACAGATATTTGAATTCTGAACCTATATCAACATAATAAAACATGCCAGGGTTCATGTATTGAAACTGTGTTTTAGCGCCACTCAGTGGACATTTCTCTATTATATTTTTATGAGACCAGGTTGACTAAACACAAACCTAAACCTAACCGATAAGGCTAACAAAAGCAAACATGAGATAAAACACATTAACTGATGCAACCATGTGATTTTAGCACCCTTCTTCAAGGTCTTTTATTGTGATTTACATTTCAGAGGACTTATACCTGAAAGCTGCATATCACAAGTACAGTGCTGCACTATGTGTGCTTCTGACCAAGTTAATGCATCAGAAAAACCACACATATGGAAATTGTTATGCAATGTAAGCATAAAATGCGTTAGTTTACAAATGAAAAAGTGTTTTGAGCTCATAATATAATATTGTGCAAGGAACTGTGTGAAAATATTAACTATTTCTGTGCCAGCATTTTTTTTTTATTATTAACGTTGCTAAAATAAGCCCTAGAATTTTTGACCATTTAAAAAAAAAAAAATCATCGCAAGTTTAATTTTAACAAGCAACATTTTAACAAAAAGCTGAGAAAATCACATTTTTGTCGAAGGTTGGTCAAGATTGGATTCAGAACGATGATTAAAAATAGATGAAGCAAATCGTGCCCATCAACACCCTCAAAGCTCGCGCAGTCCATCTTCGTGGATTTGAAATTTGACTCAGTAATGTTATGCAGATTTGATTTATATGATGTTGAACGATCACGTTAGCTTACATGTGTGTACATATTCAACTCCAGAGACTCCATTTGAGAAGATGCATAATAGCGCCTCCTACCATATAACATGAAAAACATTGACTGACGGAAAATCCCATCAAATGGCAGTGAAGTGTTGTCAAATGGCAGAAAGTTCTATCAATTGTTAAGAAAGAGCTAACTAACAATCTGCCCCTGCGATCATAACATTTGTGAATAGGATCAAATGTTGCTGGTGTTCATTTTTCAGCTGGAAACTCTAGTGAATTTTGTATTTAACTATATATATGAGTTTTGTAAAAAGGTAGATAGAGGTGTGTCTTTTTTTTGTTTTGTTTGTTTGCTTTTTTGACAAATGCAAACTCACCCTCTCCATCTATCATATTGAGCAAGGTTCATCTACTGACTTCATGTCTCCTGGTCCCTGGCCAGGCTCACACGGTCATGCAATTTCCGAAAGGGAAAATGAAATCTGAGGCTGATTTCTGATGTGTTCTGAACAGCAGCCTGGGAGAGCAATTCAAACCACCAGCACCTGAACACATAACATGACTGTGTCTGTGAAGGCCTTTGAAAGGTCTGCAGTGCTAACACCTCACATCCAGGGCTGTAGCTCTGCTGGACATCTGCTGTGACCTTCTGAGAATTAATCACGACCACTTACGCAGAATATCTTTTGTTCTGGTCCCAGATGGTGCGGTGCAAGATCCAATCAGGCTACATGGGCTTCGCAGCGAAAGTCGATAGACACATTCACAAGCTGTTTAAAAAGTCTATTGTATAAGAATGAGTTGGCAGTCTAGAAGGTCAAAGGACTTTCCATCTCGCCCTGAGTAGACCTTAATCTATATTCTTATGCATTCATTTTCCACAAAGAAAAGCTGGAGCTATCCTACATAACAACAGTGCTTTGAACCTGGGAGTTTGCGCAGGCAGCCTGGCCTTCAACTTGGTAAATAGACAGCAGATTGTGAGCGGGGGAACGGAAGATACCAATATTGTTTTGGCTCAGATCTTGGGTTCACTAACTATCTGTCTACTGAGACGCCCCTTCTCTGGCTGCTGAGACTAACTCCTCTCTTTAAATCTCCTCGATCTCACTATCCTACCAAGGCGTGCATGTCTCCCAGTCTCATACCCCGCAAAATAGCAGGAGGCTTGGTGCACTCACTTCCCCTCACAGTAAACACACCCACGTTCACGGAAGCAGCACATGCATATCAATAACAAACACTGAGCTTATTCTGCATCTGTGACATCATTTAACCTGCCTTTGCATTATTCATGAGCCTGTTTGCACATAAAAAATACGAATCGGATAAAACTGAGAGGGAGCTGTCATGTCTCACACTGTCATCTCTCATTTACAAACGGCATCTTTAACTCCCTTTCACCATCAATGACACACACACACACTCTCTCTCTCCCGCTCAGACGTTGAAGGATTTTACTGGATCTCACAGGAGCCAGTTAGCATTATCAGGAACACCAGATATGAAAGCTTTTTTGGATGCCATCTTGTGTTTGAGGATGCATTACTGGGCGTGATTTGTTTTCTAAAAAAAAGGACACAAGGACAAAAAATAGCACTACTAAAACAGACATACAGACCGTTATTTTAACTGTAAAAACCTGTTAAATGGTTAATGATAAATTCCTAAACTGACTCCCCAAAATTCCCTGCACTGCATTTCAAATTTTATTTAAATTTTATGTTTTTTCTTTGAAATAACTGTTTCTTAGTTTTTTTTTTATCAGTTATGTTTATTAGGGTTGTATGTTACATGTAATGTTGTTGAATGTTGTTTCTTGCATATTTCAGTTTAATGAGTCTCACCATTATGGTGTTTAGTGTTTGTGTGAATGACACTGAGCACTTTCTATATGTGTTCATATTTAAAAGCTGTTTGTAATGGTCTTTAGTTCATCATGTGACTTTTTCCAATCTTCGTCTGCCAATTTCAGTACTTTAATAGGTTGGTATATTAACATTATATCAGTTAATGAATTTAAGGCATTTAACTGTAAATTTAACTTAAAACAGTAAAACCTAAAATGTTGTTACCATATTTTTTACGGTAAAATTCCAGCAACTACAGGTGCTTTTTTTACCAGAAATTATACAGAATTTTTTTTTACAGTGTATTTCTGTTGCTCAGCTGGCACTGGGCAAGACATCAGCAACACCAAAGTGCCGGCCAAATGCATAAAAATCCTTTATATGATATTGCTGTTGTAATTTCATTAAATATTTCTTTGCATAAAACTGAAATAGCGCCTTTTTTAGGGCACAATGTTTTTAATATGCTCTTGTAGAACCAAAATTTTTAACTGCATAATTAGTCATGGCATCTACCAGACTGCCAAAGCTATATTCAAACCTTGACTCAGAATATCTCCCGAGACGGTGGAGTTCAGATTACTTTAAAGGGGTCTGAGTCACAATTCTTTCAAACGCCTCGCAGACCCCTGCAAAGAACTGAGTTTGAGAAATCACGTGTCAGTCAAATGCTTAAAGGAGTTTGTTCTTCAATTATGCGAGTGAAAGAGGAGGGAACGCTCATTCCACTGAGACATGGCTGAAAGCCCCACAAATTGACCTGGTACGGCTAAAAAGGCATCTGCTTCTGTTTCTTTTTTCATCAAACTGAAGTCATTTGCATAAGACACTCCATTTGAACTCCTATAATTTGATCAGAGATGCATTTTAGGCCAACGGTGATAAATTTCATCAAATTGTGATAAAAGACGACAGCAGGAGCCTTGACTAAATCCCTGCAGGCCACTATCTGTTTTCAGAAGGTAGGGTTAACATGGTGTCAAAAGATTGTGAGGGGTTCATGAGGCCTGCATGTGAGGAAAACATTTTTTCTCTGTTCCTATACCTTCTAAAGGGGGCAAGAAGAGTTTTTCCTGTGGATGAAAAGTGGGAGTGTGTTGTACTGAAGTGTGTACTCCAGGGCACTGAGAGCTTTCCATTAGGGGAGCATGAATCACAGTGCGTTCCCCTCCTCTTCACCGCCCTTCAAAACAAAGTGATCTCCAGTAGGCTCATCTGAACTAGCTCCTGCAATCTCTCATTCTGTCAGAGACAGCTCTGCTCCACACCAGTACGGCCCTGGGACAGTCTTTACAGCTTGCATCTGCCACGCTTATCCGAGTTTCGCCGCCGAAGGCCTAAGCAATCCAATTCGGCGTTGAAAGAGAACACCACCAGGTATTAACACAGGGTGTACCGGCGGGAGACTGGGATAAAAGTTCCTTTTACAACTAGAAATGGCTATAAAACACCCTAAAAGAGCATATCCTGTTTTGAACCCTAAGGGCTCAGAGATTGAACATGATTTATTTGGTCTATTTTATGGAGGGCCTTTTCTTATATGTGTTGCACACCTTATGGGAGAGCAAGAAGGTCTGCTGACTCACAAACGATAAAAGGCCAAAGGTCAGAGCAGGATCAGGTCAGGCTGCAACAGGAACTTGTGAGGTAATGTTTTCAGTGAGCTTCTTGAATATCTTCATGGTTTCTCAGAATTGGAAATAAATGAAGAGGAAATGAAAACCCCAAATAATCTCATCTGTTTCTCCTCAGAGATTGAACTCCACAACATTTCTTATCAAGTTCTTTCAAGCAAGTTTTTGCCAAATGATCTGAGCTATTTTAATTTTATAGCTTTGTACTCTTTATACTCTTTATTTCTTTTAAGTAATTTTAGGGTTGAACCTGAAATAAAGTTGAAACTTCAGGAAAAACAGCTCCAAGTCTCCTGAGCGATGTGCAGAAAGATTTTTTTGAAGACAGTGTAGAGTTGCATCATCTCAAGTTGCACAAATGCAGATATATTCTGATCTGCTCGCATATCCATTGTTGAAAAATATATCTTTTAAAAGCAACAGCCAAAATTTAATTGGTGCCTAAAATGTAATCTTGTTTAAACATTTAAAAAATTGTTAATTTAACCATTAAAATAGAACAGAGAAAAAAATGTGGGGAAAGAAAAAAAGGGTGGGGTTATGGGGTTGTGTTATCAACAAAATATGATAGTTTACAGATATTTACATTTTTTGAGATATAAACCTGAAACAAAGTTGATACTTGCATGAAAAACAACTGCAATTCTACTCAGCTATGGAAGAGCAAGCACCAGCAAGACTTCTAGTTTCATCAGAAAAACCAGCTTCACCAGCCAAGGTTTGACAGTACAGGTAAACAACATGGCCTTTCTGGTGAAAAAATTCATTTCTGGAGGTCTTCCTGCTTCCAAGAGAAAATCTGTATTGCTCAGAGGTTGATCTTCCATTACCAGTTCTAACCCACACAGGCCAACCTGGACCAGCATGGAAATCCAGTCTAAGCTGCATTTATCAGCAGGGTTCTCTGCACCCCCCTCAGGAGCCTTTATTGTTTCTCAGCCTCCTCGAAGCCAAGGGCAGCCTGTGGGTTGTGGTCTGCACAACCTCCACACACGCTAATTCTCCAGCAACCTGCCTACACTCTTTAGAAACTGTCAGCATCAGTCGGGTTCCAGCACAAAAAGAATCACTAGGTTCTTTTTGATGAAACAAATGCCACATTTGCGACAGATAAACCATTAGATGCTTCTAATGCATCAGAGCTAAACATTTCAATATGCATTTCTTCCTGAAAGCGGATGTAATTTGAACTCCAATCCAGAAGATGCACGGCTTGACCGGAGACCTAACAGATTCTCTACAGAGTCTGATAGCAAAGCACCAGAGATAAAACTAAATAATGTGTACCAATCAATATTTCATGAGTTCGGCTAATGCACCCTTTTAAATGTTCTAGTTGCACGGATTGTTTGTTTGTGGATATAAAAGTATATAAGTGTGCATCTCTGCCCTTTAGATGGGACTACATAATATTTAAGTGAGTTGATTATGGCTTTAGCATTGCAATGATTTGTTTCCCTGACAACCACTTAAGAAAGGATGATGACAAGCTTGATTCTGAGCAAGTAAACTGCTTTATTTAACATTTGCTGATCTGACATGATGACTTTTTTATCATTTGTAGGTGTTGGGCCTTTTCACATGACTGATGTCAGAGCTTCAACACATCTCTTGACAAAAACATCATGTGCCTCTTTGACCTCCACTTGAAAAGGTTTGCAGATCACATGCCGGTTGCTCTGACAGCAATTAAATCACTTACCAATACATTGAAGGAACTACAAAATCAAAACAAACTGTGTACTGAGAAAAAGATCTGCCAGGAAGGTTAATAAACGCTAACAATCAGAAGAAATTTCCAGATGAAATGAACACCAATGTTGCTTTTGTCTTTGTTTTGCAACCTTAAAACACATTTATTGTTTCATAGTGAATAATTTGTTTTGTAAACATAAATGTTTAATGTGCATCACATAACCAGCTCCATCTGTGTCTTTTCCAATATAGTAAAATTGCTCGTTAGCGCACCTGGTATAGCATTGCACAAATTTTCTTTCTTTAAAGTGCCCCTATTATGCCTTTTCAAATATGATCTTTCATGCAGTGTGTCATGTAGCTGTATGTGAACATAAACTATCTGCAAAGTTGTGACGCCGACAGTGAACGATAAATGAAGTTTTGGTACAAGCTCTGTAGTGGTAGACCAATCATAAAGGACTGCGCCATCTGACCAATCACAGCAGTGAGGGCTCACGGAAAGGCGGGTTTAGACAGACTGATGCTTTGAACTGCTTCACACGAGTCGTTTACGAATCATTTAGAAATGGGGTAAAATTAAATCTATTTTTGGAGAAAACTAAAGTGTTTTTTGACCTTGCATACATGTAAACCTGTTTTAAAAGACTCATAAAACAATACTAGCAACCTTTAAAATGGCAAAATAGGGGCACTTTAAATATAGTTTGTAATCAGGCAGTTTTGGGTCATCATTGACTTCCATAGTATATTCTTTTCCTCTGTGGAAGTCAATGGTGACCAAAACAGCCTGGTTACAAACTTTCTTTAGAATATCTTCCTTTGTTTCATAGGTTTGAATCTACTTGAGGTGAGTAAATGATGACTGAATTTTTGGGTGAACTGTACCTTTAAACTCGATGTTCGCTTTCCTTTTGCAGCTATTGGCTTCAAAAACACATTGAATCTAACAATCAGAGTCAAGTTTATCTCAAAAAATGCTGTAAAGCCAATGGGCCACTTTAATAAAAATAAATAAAATAAATAAAAATGATCAGTTCTACTGATAAATGGTCTTGCTGACCAGAAAGCTGGTTCTCTTGAAGCTGCATTCTGAGAACTGAGAAAGTGACAGTGTAATTCTGCAGTACTGGCAGTAAGACTTAAAAGATTTACTAAGACCCAATCAATCTTAAAAGCCGTCAATCCTGGAAGGACTTATAGTGACTACTACAAGATGACAGGCAGTAGGTTTTGAGGAATTTTGATAATATGTTGGGCTCTTAATGCTAAATTACCTTTAATCAGCTTAACTACCATAAGATCATACTCTTGTGGTTCAACAATTTTATATCCAGCTATAATTCTCGAGGTTAGACTGTGGATTAACCACAAACTTTATATGATACCTAAAAGCTTTAATAATTAATGTTTAAGATATGTGCATGACATAAAAAAATAGTGTTGTAGTCAATGTTGAGTACATATATTTGTCTCAGTTTTTTAATTAAATTAAATTAAATTAAATTAAATATAATCTTTCTCTGAGGCTACATTGTGAGAATTTAAATGCACTGAGAGTTTAAATAAATTTTAAAGATCAAATTATATTGTATATTTTTAAAAAGTGCCACCAAAATTTCCAAACCAATAAGTAATTTATATCTATTAATTAATTAATTGTTATATTTTAAATATCTAAAATTATAAAAAGAGGTACAAAAAATGAACAACATTTGTCTATGTAAAAAAAAATTATTAATACCATTTTAATGACCAAATGCTTGCTATTTTTGACATTACTTAAATTACAAATATAAATATTAAAAAATGTTTTATAAGAGGGACAAAAGCTTTTCTTTTCTTTTCTACATTTTATACTTAATATTTTCTGCAAATGTTTCTTCATTCTAACTGTGAGCCTGCTGCACAATTTCCAATTCTAATGAGCAACAACATTTTGAACTGTTCAGTGCTGCTATTATAATAGATGCTGTTCAACACAAAAGCATGCTTTCCTGTTCCTGATAGCACCTCAAGCACAAAATAGATGCAAATGCTCTTACCGCGAGTAGTGTAAAAAAATTGGCGCCATTTTATACTAAGAAATGCTGACGAAGATGTTTATTAATCTGAATTATTATATAGAATGAGGTCAAAGCCTCCCGCTGAGCTCATTTGTCAGTTCCTTGATGATCACGGCCCCTGTAGTTCAGCAATTGTAGGGAAATCTCTAGGAAAAAAATATAAAAGAGAGAAACAAAACCAATGAGAAAAACTAGAATCATTTCTGTACTGACTGAGAGACCTGTGCCTCAGTATGTTTCCAGCACGAACATGACTGAGAGGATTGACACACTGAGACACACATGGTGCATTTTCAATTCTTTAATAAATTTTACATGGGCTTCACATCAAGGCAAAGTAAACTCAATTAACCTTTGAACACACCGTTTTTTTTAACAAAACATTTTTCATCTAATATGAGGCCTGTGCCGAGAACTTACGAAGAAAAGTGGATGAATGCCTGCTAAACGCCCCATTTGATTGCAGCAGACAATGGCTTACCCATTCTGACTCTGACTTATGAACGGTTACCCCCCTCCAGGTTAAACAAGTCAGCATGGCTGCAACCTATTCAGTCATTTGCTACACTAAAATGAAATCACTGCTGTCTAAGGGAACAAGGGACTTGACATGAAGAGAGATTTCACAGGCCTTTTGACATTAATGGCCTTTGGCTCTGTAAACTCCATATGAGCATAATTCTCTATGGAATACAAACTCATTCGGGCTGTTGACTTTGATGATTATTTTTAACTTGCAAACAAATTCATAGTTCAGAGTGAAAAAGGCAGCTTTTGCATTATGAAACATCCCTTTTTACCAAGTACTGTTAAAGGGATAGTTCAAGAAAGTACGAATATTCTGTCATCATTTGATGTCATTGCAAACCCATCTGACACAAAAGACATATTGAAGAATATTTTTTGTGCGTCAGTGGGGTTCAAATTAAGCACTGATAGGACTCAATAGATTTTGTGTAAACAACACAGAGACTTTTTTTTTATATGTCTGTGGTCCATTTTCGAGTAAGCTATCCTTTTAAAGTTAAAGCATGTGTTTCCTTTTTATATTTCTTTTTTATTTAACTATGCATTTGAAAATATTTGGCCGTTTTTGTGGCTGGTTGACTTCACTGGAAGAAAGACAAGGATGGTAATGTTTCATGACATTCCCATCATTTGCTCCAAGGACTGATATTAAAAAATTCATTAGCGTTTCTTATGCAATAAAATGCAGGGTAGTCAATTTAGACATTAAGAAAAAGTTTAGAATCATACTGTCTATTGCTTAAAACAGGCAAGTGTCAATAGAACAGAACAGTGATATTATAAAATATAAAATTTTGCATGTTTACATTAAACTATGGGCAAAATACTTTTAATTTGATGTCATTCATGCCCAATCAATCACTTTTTATCTCTCGCTGCAGACCTGGAGAGTTATTCAAATACAATTTCAATTTCACTTGAGACAGAAATCAGCATATAAATGAAAGACCAAAACGTCTGTGAGATCAGAAGGTTGAACATCAACAACATGCATGCATCATAACTTCCATGAAATAGGCACCTGATTCTGTCATGTGTTCCCTTTTGGAGTTTGGAAGCCTAAAAATATTTTCTAGACTCTTGTATTTGACCCAACTCAACCTTGAGTTTTGCGCTGTGAGAAAATTTACATTAAATCTGACTCATACTAATATCTTTAGCCAGGAGAAGCTTTTAAAGAGATTAGAGATTTTTAGAGGAGAGCGAATTCCATCAAGCTGTCAGGAGTTTCTCCAGTTGTATTAAACCCTTTTATCAGGTCAAACAGACTCTGGATTTATTGATACAATGTGACACAATATGCACATGACAATCCAAATTAGCTTTGTGATATTTGCCAGGACACTTTAATCTTACTCTCAGGAAAAAATAAAACAGCATTGAAGTGTCCTTGTATCTGTCTTTGCTCAGTATTATCAGAGATTGTGCCAAACTCTTAGACTGCCAACATGAAAGAATCACTCACCCACTACTGCGTACTTTCGCTGTTTTACTCCACATGGACTCTACGAGAGTCAATTATAGTATAGCCTCCGAAATTTAGTATTTTTGCAAAGCCTGTAAAGGATGATTCATACCAGGGTCAGTCATTGGCTGCACTAAAAGCACACTTTCTATGACTTGAAGTACTAAAAAAGCTAGCTATTCAACACAGTCTCACGACCAATTCGTACGTATTCGGACGAGGTGGAAAATTCATGCTAATTCATACAAATTTGTACGACCTCACTCGTACGATTTGTCTAAAACCCAGAGACAGCTAGGTTTAGGGGCAGGGTTAGGTGTAGGTCATTCGTACAAATTCATACGAATTGGCAACTCGTAAAATACGTACGATTTAGTAAAAATGAGTGAGGTCATATGAATTTGTACGAATTAGCCACCTCGTAAAATATGTACGAATTGCTGCGAGACTGGGCTGAGCTATCTCACGACCAATTTGTACATATTTTATGAGGTGGCTAATTCATTCGACCTCACTCCTACGATTTTGTAGGATTTATCTAAACCCCAGTGATGGGCAGGTTTAGGGGCGGGGTTAGGTGTAGGTCATTCGTACAAATTAATACGAATTGGCAACTCCTAAAATGCATACAATTTAGCAAAAATCATATGAATTTGTATGAGTGAGGTCATATGAATAGATACGAATTAGCCACCTTGTACAAAAATGGCCGAATTGCTGTGAGAATCCATCAAAAATTCTAGTGTAGTCAAAAATAAACACTGGACCAATTTGTATGGACAAATATCCTGTTTTGTGTTCTAAGGAGGAACAGGTTTGGAATGTAAATGGGAGTAAATGACAGCAAAATTGTCTGAACCCTTTTAAGCATAGTGGAGGGTCTCAGAATCAGCTGTCAATGAAGGGGGTCTGCTTATTTACAAATGGATTCATCTACAGGAACTGACATCATCGGTATGCTCTGCATTGTGTAAGCATGTTTTCCAGCATTTCTGCAGCTGTTCATCAGACTATTTAAGGCAGTATTTCTTAGGTTATTGGAGGGACAGTGCCACATAAACAGAGGTATTTATGTGTTCTCCTGAAACTATCTAAAATCCCCTGCAGGGAAGGAGAAAAAAGCAGTGATTTCCACTGAATCACAAGAATGTACGCATGTGAATCATCTGCTTGAAGGTCACATGTGTCCAGCACTTGTATTTATTAAATAGCACCGTCTACGTTCCTTGCCCTCCATATGATTCATGTGGTCCTTGACCAAGAGTCTTGAATGTTTCTTGTGCTCTTCCACCGTTGGCATGTGTCTAAGCACTGATCAGTCTTTTAGAGCAGGGCTTGCTATAAACTAATTCAACCATTAATGTAAAACTGCGAAATAAAGGGCAAAACAAATAAATGAACAACTTACATCACTCTATTAGTTGCCAAATTCAGCATAGGAAAATTAAGGGACAAATTAAGCTTCTTTATTCTGTTTGATATTCAGAAAAGCATTGATGCCAGCATATAATTTACCACACAGTACGCCTGCAGCTATGTGTCTACTAAAATAAGTGCTAAATCCATTTGAGGTTGCTGACGTAAGACTTCATTGCTGCTGTAAAGATAAATACATTTTAACTTATACCTAAGTGTGAAAGAACATAGAAGGCATAGAATTCCTGGAAGAACATTTTAGTTTCAGACATTTTAATTAATGCAGGAACAAATTCTATTGAAATATGTGCACCCAATAAAATACTCAAGCAAACGAAAGTCTTTTTCCAAAAATACAACTAAAAAGTGCAAAAAGCATACCATCATAATTTGTTAACATTCGAATATGTAACAAGAAATAACACTTTTGTCATGAATTATTCATAAGACATTTCATCTTCGGAACACAAAATAAAATATTTTAAGAGAGCTTTCTGAACCTGCATAGAAAGCAATGCAACCGAGACAGAATTAATGACAGACTTTTTATTTTAATACAGAACGTAACTCTGTTTTATCAAATACAGGAAGATTCTGTATTATACAAAATGGTTCATAACTCAGAACATATTATAATAGTTAATAACAGAACATATTATAATAGTTTGTTTTACAAATGACAAAAAATATTCCAGAAGAATCATCTAATATTGCATTATTGTGATCTTTGTGATATGTACTGGAGTTTCATCATTTCTCTGTTTTGCAGTAGGCTTGCTGGTGCACACATTGCCTATAGACAAAACTGCTTGAGATAATAGGAAGGGGATCATAGGGCAAAACATCTATGGCTGGAGTAAAAATAGGCTTACATGTTTCAAAGAGACAAGTCCCTGGGCGAAACCGCAGGTCAGAGCAATCACTCAAGTTAGCTGTCAGAGCGATTAAAAGATGAAGAGAGATATGAACCTGTATCTGCTGTCCAGGCTAACTCCACCTGATAAGAGATCAGAGCATGTGTGACATATGAAGTGATATCAAGCCAAACTGACCAAAAAGGTGGCATGTTTGTAAGCCCTATATAAAAGCCCTATAAAACCATTACCATAGGCTCATTATGTTTTTATATATATTTCCTAAATATGAAGTCATAACAGGTTTGAGAAAAATTTTATTGATTTCCATGTTTTGTAACTTAAATTAAAATATGAACAAATGCTAAATGTATTTGTGGAAGAGCATTTTCAGTTAATAATCCATTAAAATGGCTTAAAATACTTTGAGAATGACACACCAGTCTGTAACGGCACTTTTTGTATCTTGACAGACTCTGGCCATCATTAACATTTTCATCGTGTGAAAAGAACACGAAGATGTTCTGTCTAACATCTCCTTTTATGTTTGACAGAAGAAAGGTGCAGGTTAGAACAACATAAAGAGATGAATACAATTTTTGGGTGAACATCTGTTTTCCTTTAATGAACATTCTGTGTAAACCATTATTTGAATGAGCATATTCTGCCCTTATTATAAAAATAACACATGATAACAGCATCACAAGCAAACTTATGAGAAACAGCCACAACAAACTAAGATGTTTTTCTCTTTAACAGATTTCACTTGTCTATGTTTTTGTTATTCTCAGAGTGAGCTCTGTTCCAGATCAATAAAAGTTCATACAGACTATACTGTATTGGCAGGATTGAAGTGAAAAGATAAGCAAATATATACATTTGGAAAAACATTCATTCATTTCCATGTGGCATGTCTGCTATTTTTGCTTATCTCTCAGTCCTCCTCTCCCTTAAAATCTCACAACATCACAGACGGTATCAGAGACATGTCTTGATATCACAAACCCAGATGCCAAGCAAGCGCCTTTCTGTTTACTAGATAACATCTGCAGCAGCTAAAATGACTCTAACCATCAAATGCTTTCTCTCTCTGTTGTATTTATAGCTTCATCCTCCTACAGTGAGCAGCTGAAATGTGCAAAACTCTCAATGGTGATAAAATAGCAACCTGCGCAGTAAGCTGTGTAATTCATAAAATATAACGCATCTCGTGTGCATTATGAACTACCTGTGTCATGTGTGCCATATTGGGACGAGGTTTATCTTTTTGGCCTTATTAAGCCAAAACAGAGACTGGATTTATTTGGTACCACCTGCAGAATGCTGACTTTTAAGTTTTTCTCCAGTTCAAAGCACTGGCCTTATTACTGTAAGTTTAGATGACCTTATACAGAAAAGAAACCAAAATACATTTATGCAAAATAGGTCAGTAAAGAAATACTGTTCATTATATGTTTATTTCGTCATACAAAAATAAAAAAACTGTGTAGTGTGCACCTCAGGAAACACCAAAGAGCGGCAGTAAATATAGGCACCTGCATGAGGCCTGACAGCTTTACGTAATAGACTGTTACTTATATCACTTTCAGAGATTCTATTTTAAAGCCCCACAGCTCTTGTTCAACACTAAAACCGTCTCTATGCCACACACTGGCTGAAAATGTCGCTGTCTTATTGATGATCTCCTTGAAGCTTTTACATTAATTGGCTAGTTTACGACTGCAGTGAACCGGGGACGATGGACATTGTGTCCGGAATCTGGAAAGCTCCCAGATCGAACATTGCATTAAACCAGGGCACTCAGCCAAGAAGCCCAGTTAAGCAGCTCCGAAGGAAATTCAGCATCTTGGCACTAAAAGTAGTTCAACAAAACACTTTAGAATGAAAAATGAACTAAATGTACCTAAAAATGAAAACTTGCTTGTTAGACCTTAAGCACTTTGTTAATGAAGACTGCACTGTTGCCAGTGTGCATATAGGAGTTTCCATATATCTCGATTCCCATTGGAGTACAACTGGTTCCTCATTACTCTGAAATCATTTGATGAGACAGTCTATGTGGTCTACTGAAGGTGTCTAAGAGTGATAAAAATATGGAATGATTTTAGACTCAAAATGATTAATAGATGCACACACAGTTATCCATGCGCTACTTAAATTTAATGCA
>JAUMHE010000082.1:9530337-9550869 GCA_032359235.1 Enteromius mattozi
TGTTAGCCTTGCCTAACCTTCATTAAACCTTTCTAAACTTACCTGCTTGTCTGCCTCATCCATGCACGAGCGTTACAAAAACACACATTTTTTTTCATAAAAAATGTTTTTAGTGTTGTTTTGGACAGTTGAAACATTCTTAAAAATCTATTATATAAGACCATTTAGACTATTAACATGCACTAAGAAAATAAATAAGCTCAATTTTTATTAATGGTTTCATGCTGACATCAATAAAGCAATTTAGGAATAGACCCTAGCAGGCATTTTTTTTAATTATTATTGTTTTTAAAGCAAGGTACAGCTACACCCCAGGCAGTTCAGATTATCACTTGTGTTTCTTGAAGACAGGAGCATTATTGGAGCTTCTGTGATGTCTGTGTTATTGACTGTGAACGTGTGATAATCTCTCATTCACTCGGTGACTAAGGAATTGAATGCTTCTGTGCTCTGTGATGATATGCAGTGAATTACATGTGTGCATGTAGCTCAGTAATTGACTCCTGTTTCCGATAAGGCGGGTAGGCTGTATCTTGTCGGCGTCCCAGACAAGTTATTAAATAAATTGAAATATTTTTGTGTTGTCTACAGAATAAAAAAATTATTCATATGCATTAACGCTTACAACCATGGAGTCCACATCAGCTCTAGGCTGAAATTGAGGGGTGGTGTAGTTTGTGCACCACCACGGGGTGCATCAATCGACAAGAACATGACTCATATCCACTTTGGTCCAATCTCAGCTAACAGCTATAGGAAATCGATCATCACTCTACAATACAAAATTCAGCATTTACCAATGCCTAAAGACTGAAAACTTAAGTGGCCCTAAACCAGATAGATAAACCAGAAACAATACGCATGATGGAAGTTTGTTTTTTAATATATGAGCCACTTAACTATTTTAGTACTTTGACAAAAAAAAAGAAATATATAAAGCTGTTTTCTTATTGACGAGGCATTGAACTGGGAATGTTTCCACAACTCACATACTGTGTTGTTAACAATGCAAAATTAGCTTTTTGTAGTTAATGAATATAAATGAGAAGCTGGCAGTTTCATTAAGTCTGTGATGAGAAAGGGGGTCCCATTTTATATTAAGGGGTCTTCACTACTGTGTACTTACATTTAAATTAATCAATTGATACAATGCAGTTATTTTGTTATTTTTTAAAAGTAACTAATTACATCTGTAATTAATTTCTGTAATTAAATGTATAATTACACTGTTGACCCATAGTTAAAGGGTTAAAATTTTTGTCAGTAATCACTCACCCTCATGTCGTTCCAAACCCAGAAGACCTCCGTTCATCTTCAGAACACAAATTATTTTTGATGATATCAGAGAGTCATCTGTCCCTCCATAGACAGCAGCACAACTGAACCAATCCCAGATCCAGAAATGTAGCAAAAACGTTGATAAAACAGTCCATGTGACATCAGTGGATCAACTTCACTTTTGCGATGCTAGGAGAATACATTTTTTGTGCAAATAAAACAAAAATAACATCATTTACTCTTCTCCCGTGACTTACTTCTTCTGCCATTTTAGAGAGCATCTCAACGCACCGTATACGCAAGCTTTAACGTATTTAACGTAATCAACCTTGTTTACATCCTGGTGAAAGCATGTGCATGTGTGTAATCTGTGGCTGTTTGCGCCTAAAAGAAAGTGTACGCTTACGCAGTAATATTCTCTAAAATGATGGAAGATGTAAGTCATAGGAGAAGAATGGTTGAGTGTATGATGTTATTTTTGTTTTCTTTGTGCAAAAAAAGTATTCTTGTAGCGTCACAAAACTGAAGGCACATGGACTTTTTTACCAATGTTTTTACCACGTTGCTTGATCTGGGATCATTTCAGTTGTATTCCTGTCTATGGAGGGACAGATGGCTCTCTGATATCGTCAAAAATATCTTAATTTGTGTTCTGAAGATGAACGAAGGTACTACACAGTATGAACACAGATTAGTCCATATTTAAATGATTAAACATTAGTAAGGAATGGATTTCCACAGCAAATAAGAAGAAGAAAAAAATCATGCTTTTGTAAGTAAATTTCTGACTTTAAAGGTTTAAATTATGACTTTAAATGTCATAATTATATGTGACTTAAGTAAAATCAAAATTAAATGCACAAAAAGTGATAATTAGGTTAAAAGTATTTCAATTATGACAAAAATTATTGCCTTATACTTATAACATTATGTTGTAATGTATGTTCAACCTTCAACAGTTATGCTATGATGAAATGTACAGACCTAATAAAAAAGTAAAAACAAAAAAGTTATTGCATATTTTTAGTTTTCAAGGAAAAACTGTCCCAAATGTTAACATGATATCACAGTAAAGATATCTCAGTGGCATCTTAGGGAGTAAGATCATTTTGTCCATTATATCCCATAAACAAAAATTGCCACAATATCCAATAAACAAAAAAAAGTCACATTTATATGTGTTGTTTTGTGATGTAGTGTATTTTTTAGGTGATTGCTAATGGTGGTTACATGCCTGACTAGTTCTCTACTATTTAATCAAGGTTTGGGGAAAAAATGAAAGAAAGAAAAAATAGTTTGGAGTAGAAATAACAATAAAATGCAACCCTGACAATTTAGGTCTTTCCTGTTATTTCCGTATAAGACACAATTATTCTGTCAGTGGGAAGCCTTTGTGATTTGAAGGTTTGTATGTAAAAGAATGTTTGCAAGGCCATTTTCTGCAATGGTGAAACAACTTGTGTGTTGACCGTGTTCAAAAACTTTGTGAGCATCTCAGCCTAGTTTAGTCAGACCAAGATGTCTCAGTGGTTTTCTTTGGAACGAAGCAGAAAGCTGAACATGACATTGCCCTACATACACAAACACATCAATACAAACCGCCTTACACCACACTTCCTCTTCAACATCATATTCACTGATTTTGATGCTTCGATCTGCCAGTTAGATAATGCCGTTTCAATACACACAATTATAAAAAAAGACTCACATTCAAAAAACAAACCAGCAAAATTACACTATAATGCTATAAATGTAACTTTTTCTCTGTAAAAAAACAGCTGCAGCACTAAGAGCAGAGGGGATAAAAGAGATCAGTGTTCATCTGTGAAACATATCAGTCTTGTTAAGTGTCTGACATTGGGAATTTCCTTGATTTGTTTGATGCTGCCAAGTCTGCCATCGAGTTCTAAGCGACCGCTTTAAAGTAAAAGAGATGCATTGTTTAGCTGATTTGATTTTAATGGGTTTAGCCGAAACTAACAGATGTGCGCAGCACCAAGCGAATGGGTTTAGAGAAAATTTTCAACAATGGAAGGAAGTTACTTTATACTCTGGAAATCCTTTGATAATGTTTGCTGCAAGAATGCTGCTGTTCCTAAAACATACACTGCGATAGCGCATTCGTAGAATCAGTTCCGATATGAGTAGTACTCACCTGAACATACACAAAAGGAATGCATGTTAAACCATTAAAATACACTGAAAAAATGAAGGTTCCAACAAGGGGTTTTCACAATAATAAATAAACCATTTTTGGTTCCCCCAAAGATCTATTTAAAAGAACTGTTTTTTCAATATAAATAACCTTTTGAGCAGTGAAAAGGTTCCACTAATGTTAAAGTTTCTTACCAATTTAAGATTGTAAAATTTTAAAGTTACATGCTAGTGAGAATTAGCATAGCGTACACAACAAGACTTGGCAAAACTCTCATATAATGATCCCTTTCTACTGCCTATTTGTCAGGATTTTAATCTGTCGAAGCTCTACTCTTCAGGAAATGTTGTTTAGGGAACAGTGATTTGTCTTTTTCCACATTTATAATTCACCCCCAGAGTTTCCTACTTTCGGTCGCCCTGTGTCTGGTACCCTTTTAGAGCTTCTCTCAACCCTGAACCATGTCCTTCATCCATCTGCACTCAGATTCACTTAGCACCACAAATGTGAGAGCACAGTAATCAATGTTACCAAAGCGAGGAAAAAGGTTGCAATGTTTTAATGCATTAAAGCTCAGAGTGCCTCCACAAGCTTATGAAACTACAGAAAACTCACCAGTTTTGAGTTATTTCCCCTCTTTTAACCCACTGCTAGTTGCTTTTGTGGAGAAAAGTCCAACCCAAGAGGCTCTTCATGAAACCAGATTATATTTTGAATCATTATTTTGGGTACACCACCTGAACTTTTTTTACTACATCATCCAGCTACCCTTGTGGGTCTCTACGCTTAACCTTTACAACGATGACTGGATGTATACGTCAAGAGCAAGATAAAATAAATCCATGAAATATGTTTGCATTTTCCACAACATTCAGTGCGAAATGTGTAAAGTGATTCCATTAAACACTGCTAACCGCTTGGTTTGACATATCTCTGGTCTCAAGTCGACACCAGTCAGCTCTCTGATGGGTTTTTCCAGGAATCTGCTCATTTTTCTCAACCAATTGTTCTCTAAAAGTGGAATGACTGGCTCCACAGGTGGGTTTGCATGATAAAGACTGAATTATTGATGCCTGTAGCTACTGCCATTTCAGCACGATAACAAGTGAGAGAAGGCATAATGTCGACTTCTCAGAAGTTCTGCCGATGGGGGATTTACTGTGATTAAAGTGCGACAGTTTGATTAATTGAAGCATTTCCAACCTTCGCTAAAGTTTGATTGGACAAAGTAATCCCAAATTTACTAGAATTTGTGGTAAGCAAACCATTTCTCTTTTTGGGCACACAATGAAAGAGACTATTGTGTGGATTGGTTTGAAAACCTCAGGAGAAGGATGGGGGTATCTTAACTATAACCACATGCTGGTTAAAGCAAGAATAATTTATCATCTTTATAAACAAAAAGTATCTGTGTTATTACTATCACACTTGTTTTAAATATTCCTAGCGGTGCCTTATGGCCATGAGATAAAACTTGTGTGTCGTAAAGTGTTATGACTTGCTATGAAAAGCCATTTTAAGGTATTTTGTGTCATATTTTTTTATGGTGCGTTTCCACTGCATGTCCGAGGTTAAAAGCATGCTGCATAATTAAACGATAGAGCGTTCCCTGCTCTTCACAAAAAGGATTTGTAAGTGACAAGGGAAAATTGTGCAGAATGTCACACTTATTTTTAAATGTTAAAGAGACAATAATGGATTAGTGTCTATCTATACACTTTACAAAAATGGAAATGTCTGATGTGTATATCCAGTTTTCTTCTTTATACATTTTTACTTTATAAAAATGCACATGCACAGTAGCTCTTTCACAACTGATGAGTGTAAAACAAAAAATTCCAACTAAATGTTTTTTACATAAATACATTTCCTTCCAGTAGAAGAATAATCAATATTACAAACACAAATGCTGTGAAATCACTTACATGACAATACACTGATAAGTGAAGTAGTTACTAATAAAAAGGTGATTTTACTTTCTTTTCTTTTTTTTTTTTTACATGTACCTCAAACAGCATTACTTTTGAGCACAAAAAAAGGCCAAGTTGGACATGCACAGCAATGTAATACAGCAGAGGATCTGCTGACCCCTGCTGACAACAAAACAAAATTGTTCTGAAGACCTAAACAGTTGCATTCTAAGGAAAAATCAAAGACAAAAATGTACATGTATATTAATAAGACCACTGTTTTGAAAAGCTTTTCATAGAGCATTATAAAATCAAGGTATTTTAAGGTTAACATTTTCCTGAAGCTATTTACACAAAACGACTAGCATTTATGAGCTTTGCAAGACAACTATACTTGTATGACATTTTGAAACACTCATCTACAAATTGCTCTTTAAAACAAATATACAGCTGAATATTTTAAAGAAACTGATGGAAGCCACAATGTCAATCAGCTCTGTGTGTCACTTGACTGTGTCCTGTGGTAAATCAGCACTGCAGGCTCCTGACAGAGGTTTTGAATGCTGTACTTTTGTCCTGTAACAAAAAATAAATAAATAGGAAATCAAGAAGGCATATTATTCAGTAATACGTAAAACCAAATTTCATTAAATCTGATTTAAGTTTTCGCTCACCAGAGGGTATCATAAACACTTGTCCAGAATTGTAGACTGACTTTACACCATCAATATCAACACGCACACAACTTGAGATAATGCTGAATACCTTCATAAAACAAAACAGTAAAGTTAAAGTGCTGTTGATATGTAATCTAAACATATGCATTGCAGAGTATAGCGTGTAATCCAGCTTGGAATGATGAAAATGTCACATAGGCAAAAAGGGATAATAAAACAAATAACTCATGTAACCTTCTCATTTGCATGTTTTTACAATTATATCTCAAAACGGCTACAGGTCACTATTGTGGTTATGCAGTTAACAGAGATGATAAGAAACTTTCTACTTACAGAAACCGTATCAAGGTCCACCTGTGAGGGTTTCTTCATGAATGACCCTAGCAATACCTTTCCATGTGAGAAAGACTGGCTCTGGAGGTCAACCACATGGCCCATTGCTCGGCCTCCATGAGAGTGCCAGTGGAAGTCATCAGGACTAATAACTTGTCCGTCTAGAACAGAGAACAAAAACACTGCATGTGAATAATGTATATAAAACGAGTCACAAGAAGGCAAAAATACCTTTTTTCAGCACTGAAAATAAGCTTCATTTTAGGCTGCCGAAGCGCATGCAATTATATTTGATACCAACAACCACCCCCATGATTGTGTCTTCATCTCATGTTCTAGGCTTTTATGTGATAAGCGTCAAATGCTTCACAACCGAACCTCACAGCAAAGGACCAATTATCTGTGTGGTGCACAGTGTGACGCATTTGAATTTTAAAGCATTGTGGAAGTCTAAAAAAACGGCTAGACAGCCATAGCATTACAAACAGCAACAAGGAAAACAGAAAGGGGAAAAAGTCATGCACACACCTACATAACTATATACACATCTATACATCACCCGCATAAGAATTTCATGGTTTAACTGTGATAACACCAGTAATGGGTTTTTTTAACAGTAACAGTTATTTTAAACCAGGGCAATGCTATCTTCTTCCAGGTTGGCCTACAAAGATACATCATCACTACACTATTAGGGGCTTGCCATGGGATATGGACCATATCTGCTCATTTGTTCTGTTTTAATGCTCCCTGTATGTATAAAAACCCTGTTGACCTTGAGACATTCCAAGAGATTATTTAAATCATAAATAAGCATGATGAAAGGAGAAAAATGTTAAGTGGTACAAAACAATATTTTCATTCTTAGTCAACTCAGTCAAGTGATGGGTTTAAGTCCTGCATAAACAAGCTTGTTCCCAGAAATTTGTGCTTCAGCACTTTGAAGTAAAAATCTGTATTGAATTCAAAAAGCTCCTGATGTTTTTATAATCTAAAATGACTTATATGATGTGCAAACATAAAAAGCAATTATGTTACTTATTTATTGTAATTATGTAATTAGCTAATTTGCACATGCAAATGAATGTGGAACTTGAGTAAAACATTTGGGTAAAACTAACTACATAACACTACTATCAAAAGGTTAAGGCCATAACATGCCAAACCAACTATTGTGCCTCAATTCAAGAGGATTCCCAAAGAAAGTCTAATTTTATATTTTCCTAACATGATCATCTGGAATTAAGTAAGCGATCAACGTGATTAATAGTAAGAAATCTCTGCTTTTGTTTATGGTATATATGCAGTCTTGGCTTTGGCTTCTATTTTTGAGTGGCAAATATGGAGAGTTGTTTCTTTGTAGGGGCAAAACGTTGTATTCAAGCTCAACTTTTTAGCATAGACCTGTGAATCATGAGGTGACAACAGTCGCCGTTCACCAGCAATCACAATTTGTGTGACACCCAAGTAAGGGGAACTTTTTCCTGTCATTATAGTGCCTATGAATAAATCCCTTAACAAAAGGCTGCTCAGGCAGAGTCTTCCCTTGATTTGGCGATACCTGATATGTAAAATAGTCTTTTGTGTAGTCTATAGCATCACTACCTTTAGAGGCTGGGGGCCACAGGTGAGAGAACCACTCATGCAGGTTGTTCCAATCTTCTTCCTCCAGGACAATAGGCTGCAGTGGAGGGCCACAGAGATCACACTGCGCCAACACCCGTGGAGTCTGTCGCACATGCAGTGTCGCTCTCGACGATGGCAATTCTGAAAATATAAGATTACAAATATGCTGTTAAAGCTGTCATTTGTAGATTGATTTTGGTGATAGAGACATGGTTTTGCGGTCCCTTTAAATCACTGTTTGTTTGAAAGGCCTGACAGAGTAACACAGGCTCAATAAGTCCTGACTCTGAGAGTTTGTGTTTGATAAACTTGGTTTTTCACAAATCTACTTGATGGCACAGAAATGCAGGTTTACAATATTTCACACATGAATACTTACCAATATCATCATCCTCTTCATGTCGCTGAAGCTCAAGCATTGATGACGGCCCACTTTTGAAAGCAATGTCACTACACAAGCAGAGTAAGCAGAAAAAAAAGGAGTTACTATTTGGTTTATTACTACTATATTACAAGATAAACTGCAGATGTATTTACACTTATTTGTTTAGGCCAGGCATCTACCTTTAATAACTCAACTTACACATCAGATAATGTGTTGGGTCCACTGGACACTCTGACGCTTTTTTTGTTTCTGGTCCCCGACGGCTCCACAGTAATACCACTGGTGAAGCCAAAAGATCCACAGCCGTTTCCCTGCAGGTGATCTGATTCACTTTGGGCCATATTCTCACTTGAGTGATCTGACTGGTCCTCAAGAGAGTGAAGAAGATTTCTGCGTCCCTGCTTCCTGCACCTCAGTCCACTTTTTACAATGTTTTCAGGTTTTTCAGAAGCAAAAATGGCATTCATTGAAGCTAAAGATCGTTTGATTGATTTTGGCGTGTTGATAATGTTTCTTTTTAGGGTTTTGGTGTGAGTTTTAGTTTTCTGTGATTTTGTTGGTTTGGACTTTTGTGGAGGAGGACTGCAAGGTGTAGGAAGCTCATCGGATGATTCCTGAGACTGAAGCGCTTCCCACCAATTGGAAGGAGCTTTTCTTTGTCTTTTCTGTATAACGCTGTCTGACACAGAACTGTCCGGTTTTCTAAGAGAAGATGAAGTCTGTTTCTGTGCAGATCCAGATTCACGTGAGTAGACCATGTCAAACACTCTCTTCTCACCTGTTATTTATAGGAATAAACAATAAGTAAAAATTGATTAAAATCAACAGAAGTATAAGTTTGGGAATGTTTTTACCTCTAAGAAGGTTGTGTTGTCTGTTAGGACTGCACAATTCTGGACTAATCTCAGCATCACTCTCATTCTGACAAGCCACTTGAGGTTTAATGGCTGGTGATTTTGGTTTCCTTCGACCCCCTGTTTTCTTAGGAGTCTTCTGCTCAGCTCCAGCATTATGTCCATCATCACCTGCTTTTGCCTTTTTACCACCGTCCAACACATTAGGAGTTTTCTGCTTTTTCTGATTCACCTGGGCAGGCCCAATAGACTGTGTTTCCTCAGAATCAGCAGCAGCTACTTGCTTTGTTGATGCTTTAGTACTGGCTTTTGGCCTTTGTGCTGTATCCAACACTTGCTGTGGCTGAGGCTCTATGGTACTTTCATTCGGGCTAGAGACCCACCACTCTCCTGGAGGTCTCCTTTTCCTCTTGTAACACATAGGACTGTCTGAAGAAATGTCAGATGCTATTGTTGGTGGATCCTGTAGTTTTGGTTCCACCCTTTTTGTCTCTTTTTTTGTCTTCGGTTTTTTACCTGGATCCACAGCGTCTTCCTTGTGTGAAGATCGTTTATTCACAGCTACAGTGCAAAAATTAAAACAGAAAAGACTTAGTTTTCATTCGCTCTGCACTAATGGTTGTTAAATGTGCCTAATCTCTGAGTTGTGAGTGTTATATGTCTGTGTAACCAAAATTATGCAATTATACTGTGTAATTAGCAGTGCACTGAGGAACTGACCTGTCGTTTGTTCCTCCTTTTGTTCATTGAGGGCAGGTGAAGGATCATGCTCTTGCTCTTCACAGGAAGGATCCATCTGTTCCAACTCTATTTGTTGTCTAGAAGTTCGTTTTTTTGTTTTTGAGGCAGTTTCCTCCTTTTTACTATTCTTTCTTTTTTTGTTGGATTTTGCGGAGGAGTGATCTGCAGCAGTGTCTTTATTGGATTCCTTCATAGCTTTTGGCCCTAGTCTCTCCTGTTTAGAGGATTTCTTTGTGGCTCTGGACTCAGGAACCAGGATTTCTTGGCTGCCACCTGTATTTGTTTCATCTTTGTCAGAAAGATCAGCAGGCTCAGGTGCCTTGCTGTTTGCACGTTTCTTTCCTTTAACAATCACACAAAGAAATATTTCAAATATAACCATATGTAACCTTTAAATGTATAATAGTAAAAACTAAAATGTATAGATAAGGTACATGCACTAATACTGTGCCTTTATACATTCACTAAAAATAAAAAATAAAATGTTTTTACTTCACATCAACGAATACTGGGAATACTTTTGTTAATAATAAATGTTTCCTGAGCATGATTTCTGAAAGACCATGTAACACTTTTTACTGGAAAAATTATTTTTAAACACCATACATCTAAGATTTAGTAGAAGTGTGATTTACCTGTTGACACAGTTTTTTGTCTCACTACAGTTTGAGAAGAAGTCTGATCAGAAACTCTGTCCTCCAGCGTTTCAGTTACAAGGTCTGCTCCATTCTCAACACTATCATGAGTTACAGAGCCTTTGCCACTCCTTTTTGTGGCTTTTCCACGTTTCCCTTTCAGTTTTTGTTTACCAGACTCAGTTTGCACTTTGTTTCTTTTAGCATCCTTCCCATGCTGATTAGTCGTATCAGTTTCACTCTGTGAGAGCTGATCTGTAGAGTGTGGCTCTGTAAAAACTTTCTCTTTTGAAGTGTCTGCTGGGACAGTTTTTTTGTTCCTGCTGACCTCTGCCTTGCGAGGGATGACAAAAAGAACAGGAGCCTCGTCATCTAGGATCATAAAATCCTCCTCTAAATCTACAGGTGGAGGAGCTGGGACTGCTGCTGGTTTCCTGGAACACACCAATGAAAACATGTTACAAAAAGCAGCAACATGTGGTTTAGGAAAAGAATGTCACATTTAAACTCACCTTGGGGATTTAGTCGTCAAGGCCTTTTTAAGCTTGTGCTGGAAAGACAGTCCTTTGCGATGATCCTCCACCACCTGATTCTCGCAATGCTCCACTTCTTGAAGTTTTGGTTCACTTTTCTGAACCAAAACAGGAGAAAGTTGACTTGGATTTGTTTCCCTTAATAATAAAAAATAAGAAGCTTTAATATGAAATCTGCAGCTCTAAATTAAGACAACAATTCTGTTATAACATTACAAATGATTAAGTTTTCTTACATTGTTAAACATTCCTTTGATGTTTCTGGAGGGGACTGTGTGGCTTGTTCTGACATTTCCACAGGCTTAACACTGAAACAAACATTTTAAGTTAAATATGTTTTTATTATAATACAAGAAATCTGATTATATATTAAATACCATTAATATCATTTATAAGACCGCCACCACATATAATCATTTATAATTAATGTTGTTATACATTAATATCTGACCTTGATGAAGAACCAGCAGTTGCTTTAGTAGTTTTTCTAAACTCAAGCCTTTCCGGTGGTGAAGCCAGAGACCCGCTATCCCTTCAGAGCAGAGAAAATTACTGAGCAGTTAGACAATGAAATAAAAACAGTAACATTTACCAGACTCTTTTTATTCTTACCCATTAATGGATTCTTTGACAGGTTCTGACGGCTGAGTGCAGGACGCCTTGCTTAGGTCTCCACCAATGGGTTCCTCATCCTCAACAAAGAAAAGAGGATCAGCCACAGGTCTGACTCCATCCACTGTTTCATCCCTCTCCGTCACCAAAATAGGGCTGGACGTCTTTATGGGAGCAAGTTCTTTAAATGGACTCTCTTTGTTAGGATTGAAAGAAATATGACAATTATTACAGATGCTAAGCAGGCATGAGATGTGCTAAATAATTAACTCCTTTTTTCTGCTTTCATGGTCAGGCAAGTAGTTTAGATTTGTACTTGCACTGCCAAGACAAATTATACATTTACTTAAAGCTGCAGTCCGTAACTTTTGGCGCTCTAGCGGTTAATAAACAGAACTGTGTGTATCTTATGGAAAAGAACATTGTAGCTCTCTTCTCTCTCTAAGTCTATGACGAATCACGCAGGTACTGGGCTACTCTGCAGCGGTACCTACCAGAACCAGTCTAAATAGTCTGAATATAACACTTATTATAGGTTCACCGTAGTGATTCAGGACAAGCCAAAAAAAGTTATGGATTGCAGCTTTAATGTAATTGCATAATTTTATACACGCATTTAGAATTTTAAATTACAATTTAATTTACCTGTAACATTAGTTTATTATTGAACAATTTTACTGTTTTAATCAAATGTTCAGTTTATGTGCAGTAATAGCTAGTAATTATGCACAGTATAACTATAAAGTGTCCAATAATACAATAGATTTAGATGTAGGTTTACCTTTATCAACTATTTCATCTTCTTGAATGCCATTTTCTTGGATTAAAGCATCCTTGTGCACCTGACAATCAAGAGTCATGTGATTAACAATCAACGTCACATTGTGGCACTAAGAACGAACAGACTGATTTCTCATGATTCACTTCATGTGTACCTGTTGAGATGATGCCTTCATCTTTTCTGGATCAGAAGAACTTTCACTTTTCTTCTGACTATTCATACCAGTGTTTTTGGGCAAAGGAGAAAGCAGAGGCAAACCCAGCTCAGAGTCAGCATCTACCAATAACAATAACATGAGATACGCCATTTAGCATGACATAGCATGAAAAAGTGACATTAAAATGGATGTTTTAAGCAATGAGATGAATATAAACATAATCACCAATATCATCGAAGAGATTGTCAATCTCACGCAGGGACAAAACCTTATCGATCTTGTATTCAGAATTGACTCTGAAAACCAGCGGCAACATATGATTTAAGTACTCTTACTTTTGCCAGTTAAGATATTAACCAATACAATAGGTTGTTATGAAAGTGTAACATTACTTACATTTCATGTCCTTGATAATAATGCAGTTTCTTTTTGGCTTTGACCTGAAAATATTGATTCAAACATCACAAGTTAACTTAAAGAACAAAAACTCATATACATTTATCTAATTCACACACACACACCCATATCTATGTATTACAGTTAAAAATTCTGGCATGCTTTCAAATTATTTAAACAATAATAAAAAATATTTTGTAATTTACTCCTGTGATGATTTATTCCTGAATCTTCAGCATCATTACTCCAGTCTTCAGTATCACATGACCCTTCAGAAATCATTCTAATAATCTGATTTGATGTCCAAGAAACGTTTAATATTATCATTATTAAAATAGTTATGCCGTTTAATTTACGGTAGGATTTCTTGATTAAAAGAAAGTTAATAAGAACAGAACATCTGTATAATAGAAACCTCAGAAATAATATGTTTGCATTAATGTAATAAACCATGTACGGTATCTGAACTGTCACTTTACTTCTTCTTTCTTTTCAGAGACACTGGCTTTGTCCCCAAACACAGTAAGCTGACCACTCAGGGAATTTATAGCGCATGTGATACCAAAAATGCTGTCTAGGTAGGGAGCTTGCTAGGTTTTAAGCGTAGCCACCGACGGACTCACAAACGTTGGCTACATGCAAAGGTAACGATACACCCATAAGTACTAACCTGGGACATCGTGTTCACCCCTGGTTAAAGAAAACGTGTGTCCACCAGTGAAGCTCTTAAACGCACTTACAGTCCGGTTCTCCGTTTCAATCCCAACATGCCCGTGACTGGTAACGTTAGCTGGCCGCCATTCGCGCTAACATTACACTCTTCTTTGTTTACGCAGTTTGGCAACTCCTGATGCTAATTTTGCATTTGCGATAGCTTTACTTTCAAAACAACAGTGATATTAAGTATTAAAATGTTAATTTCTCTCAGAAACCATTAATATCTTTCATAGAGTCCGTCACTGTATTTGGCCCACAACAACAACACAAATTCTCCCGCTCATTTTTGTTCCTTCGCGGGAGAAAGACGCACGATGGAATACTGCCATCTAGTGCCGCGGAGGGATTCACAGCCACACTACAACAGTACATTAAACTAGATAAAACCCACTAGGGGGCGTCAATAAACCTACAAAGGAGATACTGTGAATTTATTTTAAATAAATACAGTTTGTTTGATAAAAGGTTTCTATAACTAAAACCAAAATTACGTTACTTAAAATAAAATAGACTTAAAAATTAAAACTTTAAAATGAAAGTATAAAATAATAATTGATTATAAATATTAATCAAAATAATTATGTTAATTCAGTCAATGATACTAAAATAACATTAACTTTACTGATATATCATATTTCTTAGACTATATTATAGAGTAATTATTACAATTAAAAAAATGTAACTTTAATTTAAAAATGAATACTTAAACAAATAGTTACAGATTTTTTTTTATTTCGTCATATTTTAGCCACAACATACAGCAAATAGTTCTTATACAAATCAATACACAGTTCATTAATTTGATTGACATTTCATATAATGAAATGGTGATCATGATTTTATTTTAAGATTAAGCCATCAACCTCTTGACTTCCTATACATCTAAAACTTTACAAAAACTTTAAACCCTACTGAGTTTTATGATTTTATTGCTGGAGAAAAATGGTACATAACAGTGCATAGATCACGGTCATGGTAAAGATACTTTAGGACACCCCCTGCCCTGATAAGAGCAATTCAGTTTATGTAACTCATTTACACAAGTTTGCATTTTAGTTTTTACTTCATTGTTTATCAAAATTGCATATTTACACAATTACAAAAATAATAGCATTGAAAAAGTATGCCAAATATAAAATCAAATGACACAAACATTATTTGGTTTAAGTGAAGATCTTCTTCTGCTTTTCAGCTATTTCTATTGGTGATACGTCCTCCTCTGCATTCAGTCCTTTGTAGAGAGGATGTTTAATATGCCTCCATATAACCAGCAACACTTTGATCGCAAATAGAGCACAAGCCAACCCCAGTAAAACAGCTGTGGAATATAACAAAATATTGGTGTCATGAAATACAGCACAACAGATTAAGAACACAACTACAAAGACATTATCACGTTCGCGCTCACCTGTGTAAATGCCATTGCGGCTTGGATCTGCAGAGTTAAAGTTCTTTGTCATATTTCCACTCAAGGCCACAATAACAACAGGGTAGACTGTCAGAACATATCGCAGGTGCTTTTCAAACACAAAGTTCTCAACAATGAACCTGTAAAAAAATAAAGCATTAATCTCAAAATGAATGTCTTTCATTTATTTAACATCCTTCATTTATTTGAGTTTCAGATTCTTACCAAGAAATAGCTTCACCCAAAAGAATAGAGAGAGAGACTGTTGCTGCATCTGACTGGGTCATTCCAGCATCGTATCTCAGCACGACGGTGAAGTTAATCAGGGTGGCAATAGTTGTCCACGTTGTGTATATCGCAATGCCATTCTGAACCTGCAAGAATGAAGATGCAAAATTAAAACTGCATAATGTTTTTAAAATTAGCAGATATCATTTCAATGGTCTCTCACCAATATCCGAATGCACCAGAGGTCTACTCTGTGATATTTGTTTAACCAGGCTCCATGTTGTTTGAGTCCATGACAGGAGAAGATTATCAGCAGATAGTTTGTGAAGGCAATCAAGGCAAGGAAAATCAATGCAGCAATCATCACCCTTTAAAGAAATGCAATTATAAGGATTTTACAAATAGTCAATAATAAAGAGAAAGATGAGTATGATATAATTATCTAAATGAAATGTTAATATACTATATACATATATGTATAATTCTATATTCAAATATTCTTATACTGTATAAGTGCACTGTACTTAATTATTTTTCTATAATTATTTTTTTTAATATTAGTAGAATTTCCTCTTTTAAAAATATATTACTGCTTTTTTCAAAACAGTAGTTTGGTGAAATATTATGACTGTTTACAAGAACTGATTTGTATGTAACATTTAAAATATTTTAAAATATAATTTATTTCTGTCGGCAAAGCTGAATTTTCAGCAGGCATTACTCAGGTGTTACGTGATCCTTCAGAAATTATTCTAATGTGCTATGAGAAACATTTTTTAATATCAGTTTTTTCTGATTATTTTCTTTTTTTATAACTGTTGATAAAGAAATGTTTCAGCATATTAGAATGATTTCTGAAAGATCATTCAGCACTGGAGTAATGCTGAAAATTCCATTTAAAAATTCCAGTTCCTTTACCATCACATAAAATAGAAAATAGCTGTTTAAAATTGTAATACCATTCCAAACTTTTACCAGCCACGGGATATAAGAATTGTCTTTAAAATGACACAGACTTACTCTCTGTCCCACAGAAGAAGCCAGCCTATATTCAGCAGCATATTTACAATCCAGGTTATGAAGAATCCATATGGCAACACAGCAGGACTACAGTACATTGGACCAGAAACCGTCCTGTCATAACAATATACATAAACCTCTCATTAACTGCAGCATCTTATTATTACCAAACCACACTTCATACCACTTTATGTTTTGATTAACATTTGATTCTAGCTCATTCATACCTCCTGCAAGTAGTGGTGAGGATATAAATATGCATGAGTGACAGCCAGGTGTAAATGACACCCCAGATTGAGAAGGTCCATCCCGAGGGAGTGATTTCTGTATTGTATTTATCTGATGTAACTCTAGTGGTGTTTCTAAAAGGACCTGAAAAAGAATATTGTAACAGTAATTAAACCACAATCTAATTTTGCACATAAAATTAACATTCGGAAAAAGTATCACATTTACAGTATCTATACATACCTATTCCCGGACCAGCAAGTGCATTGAATATGATGCAGATGATGAATATGACAACTGAAAGGACTATGAGTGTTAAACGGGCAACGCTGTGACCTCCCATTTTGAGGAGCTGAAATAGGACGTTCTGCTTGCTGTTATCTGAAAATATACATATATCAGCTCAAAAACAGAAGCATGTGCATTATTAGTACCAAGTAACAAAACATAAAGACACAAAATTTGCAGCTTACCTACAGGTACGTCTGAATTCTAGAGTCTGAAAGCAAGCGTTGAAGAGACAGGGAAGTTACCGTAACACTCTGAGGACTAGAACACAAATACTACACCTGTGGGACTGGTTTTATAAAGTCTAGGTTGTGTAACTGTATGACTACACGTGCTCAGCATGACATTTGAATACAGGTGTACAATGGCTGTCAAGGCTACCATTTTTTCTTCACGTGCACTTCCTATGGTTATGAAAAATCCTTACACAACTAACCAATTTCACACTTTGATGTAACAAAAATTAGTAGTAAATGGTATAGGGTTTTTTCTTTTAAAATAGTTTCTATATTCTTAAGTATTTAAAGCTTAAAATAAGTTTTCTAACTATTTTTGTTGTTTGATAACATGGCTTAGTCATTAACCATGTGTGTTATAATGTCTTCAACAGTAAAGGAAGTATATGTACACATGGATGGACACATGAGCATTTATCTGTTGTGAAACAGATCTCTGAACATGTGTTGAAGAAGTGATATTGCCTTTATTTTAACAAGACATGTTTATAATCACACCTGTTATACATTTAGCAAAGTTTGGTTTCATTTTAAGATTTGGAGATTATTGTAGAAGACCATGATGAACTAGTCTGTGTTTGGATTCATTCAGATTTACTTAATTAAAGTGTATAGAAAAGCAATCTTTTGTATATCACCTTTCAACTTCTTTACAAACCCCATCAAATAAAATAAATAAATAAAAACTAAACAAAAACAATCGTTAAAAATTGTCCGTAGGCATAAAAGCACCAGTAGTCCCATATAGTTAGGTTAAAACCAATATTTAAAGCTAAAAACATCCACTCCCTGCAATACAAGGATCAAACCACTTTGCGGGGGGGGTGATGAAATCTGAACAGATACAGTCTCATGAGAAAGATCAAAATTGTTATGTTTAAACTTTAATATTTAGCATATTTAGACATATTTTTAAGCACATCAGCCTAGCAGCTCTTCTCTGTTTATACACTACAACACTATTTGGTCTGTTTCGCAAAAATGGTCTGTTCCGATGTCTCGTGATCACCAGGAAGTAAACTTTCCATCGTAGTGAAAAAGGTTCCCCTGTATTTTTTGTTGACTCCCAGTATTTAAAATGCCTTTGCTTTGTGGCGGAACAACTGAGGCGAAAGATGCCAATGAAGAGGTGCAGAAAATATGCGATGAGGTTTGTAACGTTACATTGCAGATAAAAAAGAAGTAACTTAGTGATGTGTCATAAGACAGCTTTCACTGAAAGCTCCCTCTTTTTTCCACAGATGAAGTCTCATGCCGAGGGTAAAGCTGGGCGCACGTTTGACCTCTTCACCGCGAAAACTTACAAAACACAACTTGTTGCGGGGACAAATTACTTCGTTAAGGCAAGATAAAAACCCTGTGGTTTTATAAATTAACTTATAGGAGAATCCTGTTCATTTAGGATACTAAATATGTCTGTAAAAGCAAGCCTCAGATATAGTCCTTAAAAAAAAAGCATTGCTTTAAATCTAAACGATCTGTTTCAGGTGCATGTAGGTGGAGATGAGTACATTCATCTGCGTGTCTACAAAACCCTGCCCCATGCTGGAGAAACACTGGAGCTGACCAGCATTCAGACATCCAAGGCTCATCATGATCCTATTGAATACTTCTGAATGAAACTATGCAAATTATAATAAATACTCACGCAGCCATAATGTTTGCATTGACATAAACACCTGAAGATGAATATTAACTCATTTATTACATGCAATGGCCTGACAAAATGTATTCATTTACTAGTTGGGATCATTGGTAAGCACTACCAGTGAAACTCACTGTGAATTAAGCAATCGTATAAATACATGCATCCATTATGTGTGTGGCTTATCTGTAAAATAACAGTTCATTTTCTCTCATACATAGTAAAAACATCACCTGTCCCAGTAGTTTGGTTTTCACATTTTGGGCTTTGTAATTTGTGATACTAATGCAGTAAACAATTATTTTATACTTAACTGCCTGTAATGTACTGTATTCACTGAAAATGCATGGATGGACAGTTTTAAATGTAGAGTCAAATTAAATAACAAAAATCAAATGTAAATGAATACAAATTAATAATGTAAAAAAAAATATATAGTTAAGCTAAGGACTTATATTTTATAATAGAATTATATGTTTTGTTATGTATATAATATACATGTTTAAACTTTAAGGTAACAACTTAAAAAGCAAAACTTTTTCTCCCACTCCTCCCTACCTATAATCTTTTTCAAAAGCGTTGTAAATGATCTATTTCGGGTGCATGTAGATAGATATTCATCTACGTGTCTATAAAACTCTGCCTCATGCTGGAGAAACACTGGAGCTGCACGGCACACAGACCTCCAAGACTCATCATGGTCCTATTGAATACTTCTGAAGAACGCAAATCATAAAAAATACTGCCCAAAGTATTAATGTAGCTCAATGTTGCCGTTTTTACTTAGTAATTGTTTAGCTACATTAACACCTCAAGATTATTGTGAGCTCATAATATGTGATGACCTTTATTTATTGTCTCGTGGGATCATGGATAAACACTACCAATGAAACTAACAGTGTGCGTCATGTGTAGGCATAGCTTTAAAATAACAGTTCCACTTACAACTACAGAATATATTATTCATTCTATTTATAGTTCCCTGTTTGTTACAAGGTAAAATGAATAAACACAAAAAAAAGAAAAAATAGATAAGTTAATCTTTTCTCCCACACACTACAACATTACTTTGGTCTTTACATTTTGAGTTTTGTAATTACTGAAACTGACGCAGTAAACCTTTGTTTTATGCTTAACTTCCTGGAATGTACTGCATTCACATAGAATTCATGAATGGGCAGTTTAATGCTGTTTTGTATATTTTGACTTGCTATTCAAGCGCTCATAATAGTGCAGGATTATGTGAGCTGGATTTATCAAAGGCTGGGGTCTGGGCCAGGGTGCATGGGAGAGTAAAGAGAAAAAGAGAGTAAAAATAAATTATTACAGTACAAAAAAGTACAATTAATTAATTAATACTGTTTTAGAATATATTCAATTTTTGTTAATGTTAAGGAATCTAGTACCAACATAAGATTTTTATATAATTTTTTTCACAATATAAATTGGGTTTAAATTTAAGGATGGTCCCTTTCACACAAGTATCATCATATTTGGGAGCCTATTTCAGCAGCATATTTACAATCCAGGTCGTGAAGAATCTGCCTAGCCTACAAAGTTCATTCCTCCTGTAGGTGTGGTTAATATCATATAACCCGTATATATGTATATTACCCGTATGACCAGCACTGGAGCTCCTCAGGGCTGTGTTCTCTCCCCACTGCTCTTCTCCCTCTACACCAACGACTG
>JAUMHE010000082.1:9558183-9590197 GCA_032359235.1 Enteromius mattozi
GTCTTATGCTTACCATGGCTAAATTTATTTGATAAAAAAATAAAAGTTAAAAAAGTAATGTGATGAAATAGATTTATGATTTAAAATAGCTTTTTTGTATTTTAATATATTGTAAAATGTAATTTATTCTTGTGACAGCAAAGATACATGTTCAGCATAATAACCCCAGCCTTCAGTGTCACATGATCCTTCAGAAATCATTCTAATTTACTGATTTGGTGATCAAGAAACATTTCTTATTATCAATGTAAAAAAAGAAAAAGAAAAAGATGTGTTCTTTAATATATTTGCAGAAATATATTAATATTTGAGTAATTTAAGGTTTAAAAGAACAGCATTTTTGGCAACAGAAATCTACTGTAATAATATGTTAACATGTCCTTTCTGAATAAAAGTATTGTTTAAATCACAATGACTTAAAACTTTTGAATGGTCAGTTGTAAGGCATTGTTATTTTTATTATTTTGCAATATTCAGTAATGTTGCAAGTCCAGTAACACACCAATCCTGATCCTAATATATATATAACAAAAGTCTGTGACTTTTACCTTCGCAAAATCTGGGGGTGGGTTTTTTCCCCTGCACAAGTTAGACAGGGCCCAAACTGCATTCCTCATCATAGTCAGACGGTTTTGTTTAGCCAACAACCTGAGAGTGAGAATTTGCATCATTAGAACAAGTACTCGACAGTACAGTTGTTCTAAAACAAATGGTTTCATGACTTACTGTACTAAAGAGGGCAGAATGTTGCAGTCCAGAACATAGTCCCTGCACTCAGTGCTGTCACCTGCAATATTGCCTAAAGCCCACACCGCCTGCAGTGCAAAAAGACAGTTTCAATCACAAACTTAGTCCTATTTTTTTTTATATACATATCTGGGTCCATTTGTGCCCCTTCAGCAAGATGCTCACCTGTTCCTGTACATCCTCGAAATCCGAGATGAGCATCTCAATGAAAATGGGCACCGCCCCAGCCTGGATGACCACGCGTGTCTGGTGGGATGTTCCTGAGGCGATGTTAGTCAGAACCCACGCTGCTTCAAACTGCACAGAGACAGGACGTCTGTCACTATACTGCCGAAAAGCATTCACTAATGCACCATTCAAGAGCCAAGGGGATTAAATAAAGATAGCGAGGAGTCTTGCAGAAAATACACATTCCAATAGTGTGAGCATGTGCTGGGAGAGATCCATGCCGGATGACTCATGGTCTCACTGCTCTGACTTACAGGATCTGTCTGCAGGCTGTTCTTCTGCTTCTAGGCTGTATGGTTCCTATCACTTAGATACAGCATGCTAAGCTCACCTGTAGCGTGCAGTTCTCTCTTCTTTTCAGGAACTCAACAAATCGCTCCACGACACCAGGGGTGGCGATAACCTCATCAATAGGGGGATTAGGCTCTAATGGAGGGTTAAAGATGGAATTAGCATCCTTTTATCATAAATATGATTATGCAAATGTGTGAATTTCAGTCTTCGGGGTCGTTCACCTTTAGATAAGAGCTTTCTGAAGCGCTGTGTTCCTATGAGCTGTTGTTCTGGGGAGCTGGAGAAGATCATCTGTATCATGTCCTCAGAAATAACACTTCCCTGTGACGATGGAAAGACAGAAATGGTAGTATAGATTTTTTTCACTGACAAATAAAACAGTACAATTAACCATTGTTTTATCGTTCTCACTGTGATTTGGTCCATATTGTTGGCCTGTGATTCCAGGTATCCACTGTCCGACATCCCATCATCCTCCAGTGTTCCATCCTCCTCCACTGTGGCCACATTTCTGCGCTTGAACAGCTGTAAGAACACAGACTCTCAATAAAAATACCAACATGTGCTACATAACAATACTAATGTTGCATTTCTTTCCTTGGAAGGAGAAAGCGAGTAATGTTTTTATAATTGTTACAATATTTTCTCATGTAGAATTAGCTAGAAGTAAATTATTTGTATGCTGATTCTCTCAAACACTGTAAATAATGTGATTTTAATAAGACGTTATTCTGTTTGTTTGCATATTTGTGTGTGTGTGTGTACAAACAGAATAATATTTTATATACACATATATATATATATATATATAGATGAATCATTTGACAGCACTAATGTATGTATGTATAAATATATACATATAAACATACATGTACAAGCTTAAAAACAACAATATCAGAGTACGATAACGAGATACAAAGCAAAAATCCACAAAGCCACTCTTATATCTGCAATTCTCCTACTTGTTCATCTTTCTTTTGTTTGCGAAGTTGGAGGCCCTCTTCCTCCCTCCTCCTCCTCATCTCATCTGTGTTGAGCGATTTGTTTTTATAGCTTTTGAGACGTGCATTGTCCTTCCCCTGACTCATGATGTTGCCTGCTGGAAAGACATGATCAAAGCAAGATGAGCACAAGAGGAAAAACCAAGACTCATTAAAATAGTTGCTTGATCTCAGCAAGATGACAGGCTTTGGAAGATCATTTAATGTCGCTTGTTTCTATCAGCAGTGGACACATACACCAATCATAATGCCAAATATGCATGCACATCCATCGTTTGTGACATAACTAATCTGACAGCAGCAAAAATACAGAATACTAATACAGTCAGAGATGTAACTTACTCAAATGACCTTGTCAGTCACTTTAATGCTGGGTTAAACTAGAAAACAAGTATATGCTGAGGTTTTGTCAATATGTTAAGTCAGAGCTTGGATACTTTCCATCACTTGCAAATAAAATAATTTGAGATCAAGAAGATAAAGACCATATTATGAAACGGTAGTAGTAATAGGTTTTATCTTCTATATTGTGACATGTATCAGACTGTAACAAATTATCAGAAAATATAAAAATGTGTAGGCTGGTGACTTGCTGATTGGATTTTGAGATGTGGGTGTTGAACTTAAAAGTGGAGGCAGATGAACATTGCAGAGGTGGTGTACATCACCAGAGAGAAGTGTGTAGTTTTCACCCAAATGTCTGTCTATAATATGTTTAAAAAATAAGGTTAATGTTTATTTCATGCCATGTTTGGGGATTTTGGGCTACACTTTTCAAACTAGTGGACAGAAATTTTTAATTATTATTTTATTTTTTATAACATTTTATGTATTTGCATCAGTGATTTAATTTTTTTTATTAGGCTGTTTTCACAAAATGAGTTTTTACTCATGCATCTCCACTTCAGTACAACTTAAACCAAAATTTCTTTATTCCTTTCTATATTATGATGGTTTTTACATAGCGGTTTGTCCATATATAATCCACTTGATTTATATAACATTTAATTCAAATCAAACTGTATGAATTTTTGTCCATGTGTTGACATTATTTTTCTATTTATAGAGTGATAAAATAATTATAAATTATAAAAACCTTTATTTGCTAATTTGTTTGACCTAATGTGTCAATAAAAACCAACAAACATTGTTTTATCTAATGTTCAGAATACTATTCTGGAAATGTATTCAAATGAATGTATATTTAATTACACATGGTCACATATGCATGCTTCAGTAAATGCAAAGTCGTTTAATGTACTGTGATTAACCAACTGGGGAAGCACAGTGACATCTATTAATTATAATTTTACTCTTTTCACCTGTGGTGTTTTGCCTTAAATGACTAAAAAGAATATTAAGCAAAAAAACAGGCAGACTGGATCTGTCAGTGTATCTTTAACCCGCTTCTCATGGGCAGTGGCGCCTGAGCCCGCAGTGAAGGGGAGCGACCCATCCAACCATCTCCAGCTAAAAAACCCCGGCCAAACACACCAAATCAACCGTACATAGCGTCTGTGAAGCGGAAACGATCGATTCAAGTCAATAAAATGTAATTTCAGCTCCTCACATGGCAGCGATCATCGACTGAAGCGCAGGTTTGTTGGTAATATCGTTTTAACGCCAGATTCGCCTCCCCCTCCCAGATCTGCGCAGCAGCCTCTGTTAGCTACCCTGCTAACCCACCCAACAAGGTTGTCCGACTGCTGGCTTGTATTTAGGTTTTAACATTTTTATCTTTTGAATTTAACATCATAGCGATGGAATAAAACCACTCAAACACAAATAATCCACAGTGGCGCACTGACCTGTCAAAACTGTCTCGTTTATCCCTGCGTCGTTTAAGCTGCTACCTTTCAGCCTCCGCCGGTATAGCGATACTGCGCATGCGCACTGAAAGAGGACATCGTGTGCGAAGCGCATGTCTGGTTCTCCGTGTTGCCAGTTTTGTGTAACGAACCGTGTTGCCATGTCCACTTCTCATATTAATCCCGGTCGTTTTTTTTTTCTTTTCTTTTTTTTTTTTTTTATATAAAGGAGCTTATAAATAGGAATAATCGCGGGGTGAAGAGATATTTTGTTTATTTAGGCCAACGAAACGTATTTCGGCTTGCTAGTGCTTTATGATCTCAGTATCAAGCTTAACTGAATACAGATCGCAACTGTAAAATACGCTCAGTGCCTATGTTATGCACTATACAATTATTATTATTATTCGGGTTAAACTTGTTTTCTTTAGTCTCCTTCCCAAATGATACATACATGCACGAATGAAAGAGAGATTATTTAAAGCGAAAGAGAAAGAGAGAGTGTGTACACATACACACATTTCTATGGTTTTTCCCGAGCAGGTGTTCTTCCAGTAAGATCTGGCAACACTTAGTAACGATGTTTAATCTCTGAACTGAATCATATTTTGAATGTTTCTCTTTTTACACTACAAATATTTTCTATAAATCTAATAGTTTAAACAGAAGATATAGCTATAGAAATAAGTCTAAAATAAAGTAAAAACTATTTTTAAAGAAAATATTACTTAGCATATACTAAAGATTAAGTATAATACATAATACAGTTTAACTGTGTAAAATTTTATACTATGTATTTTTTTAATATCACACATTTTTGGAAAACTAACAAATATAAGGGATCTGGCAACCTCAATGAGATAGCCTTATGCGATGCGCAACACTGCAATTGTTGTTTAATCTCATGAAGCCCTTAACGCTGTAGAGGCTAGACATCACATCATATATAGATCTATTTAATTACAAGGCAACAAGTACCCTCACACCATCATCCTTCCTAAAAATTATCCTCCAGGTGTCCTTTACATGTCGCTAGAGGGCAGCAGATAACCTGTCTTGTCTTTACCCGTAAAAGCAGGTAACAGACAGACTGAGTTTTCGTTTGCATGGTCATTGTGACTGCACCAGTGATGGTATCTTTTCAGGTTTTCCGTCGTTTGTGCGTGTTTGCACTCAATAAACCGGTCTATCATGGTAGAGTTATCTCAGCATGTGGACTGAAGACTTCCACCGTCAATCACACAGATCCAGGTAGAGCTGCTGCTGGCGGGCCTACATCCTCTGATTTAATTTTTGCAGATATAACTGACCATCTTTTTCAAGACATTATACCTTTTAGAGGCCGTATTTCAGTGAAGTCTGCAATGTCAGGTAAAGGGTGATTTATTACAGGAACTTTAGATTTTTTGGTCCATTTTCCAATTATCTCTACTTGATAATTAATCACGATATTCACCAAAAACACACATCAAAGTATGCAATATTTTAAATGAATTTATTTAGGCTCATGTGTATTTTTTATTTTGTTGACTATTTATTAATTGTTTGTATGCCTGTATGTATTAATTTATGTATTTACATAAATTTTTTTATTGTCTTCTTTTTATTTATTGACTTATTCGTTCATTCATTGTCATTGTATTTATTTTGAATTTTATATATAAATGTAAGTAAAAAAAAGGTGACTTAAAATATTAGTCAAAAAGCTATGTTGAGAGGACCTATTTATTTAACATATATTATGAAACATATTTCAGTAAAGTCTGCTATGTCAGGTAAAGGGTCATTTATTATATAAGATCTTTGGACTTTGGTCCAATCCCCAATTATCTCTACTTGATAAATTACCATGATATTCACAAAAACACACATCAAAGTATGCAGTTTTTTATGAATTTATTCATTCATCCAATCATTGTAATTTATTTTATTTGCTTGTTTGTTTGTTTGTTTAATTTAGAGGAGAGGTGGGCTAAAAGAATATTATTACTAATATTTATGCGTATATGTAATTAAGAAATACCAATGTTGAGAATAATGACTTATTTATCATTAAATAATTGTCATTTTATTTATTTGTCATTTTATGTAAAAATGTAAGACATAAGCCATATTGAAAGGAACTATTTATTAACATTTAAAAGATAAACAGATGTAAAGTCTGCATTTATTATACATTTATTAGGCTATATAGGAACTCTGGACTTGGGTCCAGTTCCCAATTATCTCTACATAGTAATTAACCATGATATTCATGAAAAACACATGTATGCACTCTCTTAAGTGAGCGAGAGTGTGTGTTTGTATGTGTATTTATTATTCTTTATTTTTCAATAGATATTTATTGACTCCTATGAGCTTTAAAGTGTGGTCACTTGTACTGACTAAACCACTTAGCAATTGTTTTTGTTTCTGCTTATTATAGCAAAACAATTGTTTGACTTATCTTTTGTATCCCACTAACCAAACACACAGCCTTTGTATGTGTCTACTAACCATGAAGAGCAGGATTTCTTGTAAAATGCTGTTTTTTGTTGCATGCTTTAATGTTATAATGACAATAATAGAATATCAACTCTATATCAACTCATTTTTAATTGCTTCTGTTGCCCTCAATTGTAAGTCGCTTTGGATAAAAGTGTCTGTTAAATCACTAAAATGATTTTTCATATTTTCAGTGTCAGTTGTGACATACGAACAGCTCAAAGAGCTGCTGGCCAATCACAGCGTGCAGCTCTTTGATGTCAGGAATCCAGATGAATTCCAGGCTGGCCGGATTCCTGATTCCGTCAACATTCCTTGTAAGTCTCTATATACTGAAGTGAAGAATCAGTGTTTCTTGTTTCAGTATGTACAGTCACTCTCAGATTTGTATGTATCTCTCAGTGGGACAGCTTGAGGAGTCACTGAACCTCGCACCACAACAGTTTCAACAGCAGTTTGGGGTGAAAGCCCCTAAAAAAGAAGACGATGATATAGTTTTCCATTGTCGAAGCGGGAAAAGGAGTTTGACTGCTCTTGAAATCGCTCATCGTCTGGGATTCTCTAAGTAGGCTACTAAAAACATACACACTGATCTCATTATAAGCCCTGAACTCATAACATGTGGATGATCCAATTAATTAAATATGGAGGAACTACTTGTTTTCTTTGTTTTTTTTCCAGGGCACGGCATTATGCAGGCGGATACATCGATTGGGAAGAGCGTGAGAAGAAGTAACAGGATTAACTTCATATATATCAGTGTAACTAGAACATTAATCTGGAAATAGAAAATAAAAAGATATACTGACATACGAAACAGAAGAAAGTTGCTCATTTTGCTGTTTACAAAGATCCGAGTCATTTTTAATATAGTTTAATGACTTACCAATTATTATATGATATGGATCATAATAAGATGTGATTATTAATTAATTATTGTATTCAAATCATTATTGATATAGTTTGATGACTCTCAATTAATGTTGTGATGTATTTTAATAAGGCGATTATCAGACAATGAAGCAAAGCTATTTCAGATAAATACTTGAAAAGTTGTTAAACCAGATGGATATTTCTGGACTGTAAAAATAATTGTGAATATATTTTTACAAATCTGCTTTATTAAAATATTTTTAAAAGGCTCTCGACAATGTCTGATTCATCACTTTAATTTGGTAATATAAGATAACATTTAATTTTGACAGCTGAAACTGATGAAAATAACTTTTTTTTTCGTATTTAGCAATTTATATAATCATTATAGTATAATGATTTTGTATATTAGAGTTGATTTTAAAATAGAATAATGAAACATTATTACAAACAAAATAAATATCAGTGACAAATTGAATTTGAAATGGAATTGACAATATTTTCACACTTTGCCACTTGCATCTGAAAGAGTTAGTGTATTAAAGTCATAATATTTGAATGACTTTTTGAGTTAATCTTAATATAATCTATTCAGATAAATGATTCAAATAGTTGTTCCTTCTTATTAAATCAGATAAAAAGCACTGAGCTGTAAAACTCAATGTGAATATGTGCTTCAAAATGTGTTTCATTAAAATATTTTTACAAAGGCTGTGGACAATGATTAATTCGTCTGTGCAAATCTAGTTTGTCCTTCTGTATTGCGTTATTATCACTAGGTGGCAGTAATGCAATTAGGCAAAATAAAGGAGCGTTTTACGGTCACAGGTGCTCGGATGCTCATTTCACTGCTGGCTGTTTGGATGTGGTCGGCTGCACCTTAGTAAATAGCTGTCAGGCTGATACTGAACACAGATCAAGGCTGGCACATTTTTCATTGGACTGCAATCAAATCAACAGACCTTCCTCCATCCATCTTGGAGAGAATTATTTAAGTGTCAATTTATATAGCGCTGTTACTGTGGAATTACAGACCGAGTATATAGTCCATCAGATGTAAGCAATAACTTTGCAGGTATTGGATTTGGCACACGCTAGCTGTCTCTTCTGAGCCTGGGCCTTGTTCTTCCCTGAGTGATGAGAACAGACTATGATAAATGTGTACGTGTCACTTTCACCCCAACCGTAATGGGGTCCACACCTCTGAGCTGGTTTGTGAAATAAAAAATCCAAAACGAATTTCTTTGTTTGCCACAGGGGACCTAAATATACCCAGGGTGTTTATTTGCTGTCTTTTTTCTCTCCATATTCCAAATTTATATTTTACTTCATTGTCCCTCGTTTGCTCTTGTTTCTGATTTTATGACCTCATATCTCACCAGTGTGAGAGAGGCTGGGGCAAGTTGTCACAGGGCAATGTATCTCAAAAATCCAATTACAAAAAATTAGTCTAGCAGTGGAGTTGCGTGCTGGAAAAACTGGAAAGTTGAAAAACTTTTTTAAAAACATTAATGTTAACATACTTTGATTGGGGTGGGCATCTTCATATACATTTCATAATTTACTAATACAAAAGTTGTATTTGTTATCATTATTAAATTGACCTGGGCAGATATGAACCAACAATTAACTAACATTAAAAACGATAGCCTAAATAAATACTGTAACAAATGAATATTCAATTTGTACATTTTAGTTAATGCACTAACTAATGATAACCAATGGGTCTATTAAAAAAAAAATCTGTTAGTCAACTAAGAATTTTAATTAAGAGTTGAATATCCTTGATCATGAACATTTTGCAGGGGCAAGTTGTCACATTTCAGTTTTTTTTTTTTTAGTAAAATCATGTTTAAAACGTTATAAATTTGCCAAAACAATGGTTTTATAATATCCATAGGTCTCCTTTATCATTTTACTGTTATTTATTCAATTATATTACTCCTGTACATCTATATAGTTTATTTTTTATATTATAAGTCATTTTATTTTGGATTTGGACAGATTCATTGGATGTTCTGTGACATATATCTTTATTCTGAGATGAATACATTTTAATTTATGCTTATTATAGCTATTATGTAGTTCTCTGACCTAATAATAGACAGTTTAATGGCAGCTTCTATTGTAACAAATTACCCCATAGTGGATGACAACATGTCCTGGGCAGCCTGTAGGCTATAATTTTTCCTATAATCTTTATTAGCCAAGACATTTTAAAAGTGTGCCTTTATAGAAATTGTCTTTAGGTAATAAATAAAGAAATATGACCATAGTAAAAGGCGTGACAACTAGCCCCGGTCCACTACCCCCAATATTACGCATTTCAATCTCAGTGAGGCATGCATTTTAACGCGCTATTATCAGTTTAACTTGTAGTAGTTATTGTGCTGTTAGCAGGTCCGCTGGGTCTGTCACGGGTAATAGCTATTTTCAGACAGTCGTTAGTGATCACAGCCTGCGCGTGAACAATCGTCAGCGGAACGCGAATACCTTTAGAGCCATGACATTGATTTACAATTGGGCTTTTTGTGATGTTATTTTATTCTATCACCTTTTTGGATTTACCTCAATATATATTTGATCTACCATCAAGCACTGAACTAGTGAGAACAAAGATGCGTCGTGCGTAAAAGTGAAGCCCGTCTCCTGACTGTAACCACCCGAGCGAATCAAGCTCTGTGCGAAGCCATTTGGGTACTGACTGCACGGAGTTATTCAATTCACAAAGGCATCGTGTGGAAGTATTTTTGGAGCTGTGCATTAGTAAGTTTCACATACGCGGTAAGGATGGAGCGCCCTTCTCAGCACCAACGGCTCGCGCCAAGAGCGACTGGACCGATAACTTTCATGTCAGAGAAAGTGCGTTCAGATGTGGTTATGTCTCGGTTCTACGCTGGAGAAGCTTAACAGGTAGACACATTGCAAGTCGTGTAATCTGCTGCTTGAATGAAATAGAATGATAATCGATGCTATCCAGAACAGACTGGTTAAACGCATGCGTTCACACTGGCTTTAAGGGCGCATTTTGTGCAGATCACCAGCATTTGTAATATATTTTTTTATTTTTACATCACTGGGTGACTTTATATCAGCAATAGGAAATACAAATTGCAACTTTTTGATCTGCAGTGCATTTTAGAACATTATCTATGTTAAAGATTTTTGTTATTTAGTTAAATTTTGAGGTTAATTAATCATAATTTGTTTATTGGAGCTGTATGCATCTGGCATTGTTAATTATGTGGGGTTTTTACTTGAATCAGTGTAATTTATTTATGTATTCATTCATTATAAACCAAATGTAAAGGGTTGCATAAAATGGACTGGAAGAGACAGGTGTGCCTCACATGTTCTGATGTGGCAAATCACCAAAACAGTTTTTGATACCTTATTTTTATTGCTGAATAGAATTTTCAAAGATATAAAAGCGGCACTGCCAGTCATAAAACATGTCATTTGAAGTCCCCGAATACTTGTCACTTCTCATGCAGTCAAGTGTTTACCAAGTCTCTTTGCAGAATATAAAATCCAGGGACGTCTGCATATAAACGCAAGGTTTCAGAGTTGTAACACACTAAAAATGTTACATATATTGTCAAAACTTCTGTCCATTGATGTCTGTGTTTTGATCCCCAAAGTCAAAAACTCTTCTCTCTCCCTAGATCTTCCTCACTCATGGCAATGTTCAGTAGCAGTGAATGGCAGTGGAATGACTCAGAGCATTCTCTCACTCCTGAGGGAAACTACAGCCTGATATCAGGCATTGAAGAAGTGAAGAAGAATTACTATGCAATGCTCTATTCCCTACTCATCCTGGCTATTGTGTTTGGGAACGTTCTGGTGTGTATTGCTGTGCTTCGAGAGAAAGCGCTCCAGACCACCACCAACTACCTGGTGGTCAGCTTGGCTGTAGCTGATCTCTTGGTTGCCTCACTGGTTATGCCCTGGGCAGTCTATTTAGAAGTGAGTATACAAGAACCTACTGTATAACCTACTGTATAGTTCAGAGCATTTCAGTATTGACAACTATTAAAATAAAGGTTCTTTATTGACATTGACAGTTCTGCGAAAAGCTTTTAAGATTCATAAAACCTTTTCATTAGACAAAAGCGTCTTTAAAGCTCCTTAGATTATTAAAAATTGAAGTAAAATGGATGAAATGACTCTTTGGTAACCAAAAATGGTTCTTCCATGGCATCATTGCAATAATCCCTCTTGGGGTGACAGTTTGGATGATAAGGAATATTATCAGTCTTGAACAGGCACGTTTAATACTTCAAAAGCATCCCAATTCACAATAGCATATCTACAAAAACATATACAGGAACTCAAACTGGTGAATCGTTTTTTTTTTTAACTGTTCATTTACACGAACAGTCCAAACAAACCAATTCACTTGGATTAAGGTGGACTTTGTAGCATTATATATGAGATATGACCATGAGTCTACTCACTAGAATGAACCAGACTTCCAACATTGCATATGAAATAGAGGATTGAACCTATTCTTTGGACTAAATCGGGTTTTCAGATGCTACATATGAGAGAGGAAGCAAGGACAGTTTAGATAAGCGCTATTGATTATTCCCTCAGCTCATACAATAACACTGATGTAGTCACTGTCAAACTGATCAGCTTTCTGTTGCTCAGTGTAATGAATTAAACTCTAACCAACTTGTGTCATGGTAAAGTCACATTAATGAAATTTCAGCCTTTTTGTTGGTCAACTTGGCAAATTCATACGACCAACTGAAACCGATGCAAAATCTGCATGTGGAACGCAAAAGCAAAGTCTCAAGGAATCCGTAAGTCTGTGCTGTAATCAGTTCCAATCATTTTCTTTGATCAATAGCTGATTACCAGTTATTGACATAAGAAACGAGACTCAACAATAACCAGTAAAAAGCAATATTGAAGAGTGCTACAGGGATGACATCAAAACCCAGAGGACCAATTCTCCAAAGGTTGCCTTTAGATTTTCCTATGGAGTTTAATGAGGTTTATCGATTTATGAATAAGGTCTGTGGTATACATCGCATTTTGAAGATACTTCAACATTTTGTAAATAACACACACACACACCCATATCAAAAACATGAATTCTGAAGATGTTGTGGTTGTTTTAAAAAACATACGTTTGTAATATGTAAATAAAAATGTTTAGGTGTGAATGCATGTCGTTATGCCGCAACACAAAACATTTAAGTACCAGTATATGAGTATATGTTTTCCAGAGACCTTATTTTCCTCATATATTACCCAATTATAAAAGCACATAGGAAAATCTTGAGGGAATCTATGTCCAATTATTCTTCTGAGGTTTTGACTTCATCCCTGCAGAACTCTATTTGAAAGCTTATAGGCAGATGAGCAGCAGATAATGGTTCTCAAGTCACACTTCATTCAGTGTCATCTAAATGAGCAATAGGCCTAATTACTTTTCATATTGGTTAAGGACTGAATTCTTCCATACATCAATAAAAAGCAGCAGTTTTTACTACAATTCATAGCACTTGATTTAGCTATATGGTAAAATGTTTTGACCCTAAAAGCCTGAACAGATTTTAACATCAAATGTTTAATTAACTGGCAAATATTACACTGTACCTGGTTAAAAATCGTACACCCAACCTGAACGTATTGGGTTTTTATACTGTCTAATATTCCGTTTCTTCCCTGGTTTTAGTGGTAATATTTAAAAACCTTTATTTAGAGACAGTCTTCCCACTCTGTTAAATTTGGCTGCACATCTCTTGAATGACTGCAGGAGGCATTGTACTGCTCTTGATTAGTGCCAGGAAAGGAGAAAAGAAGATCTTCCTGTCATGATGCACTACACTTAGTTGGTAGTCTGATTCTGGAGCATGCAGTTCATTCATCTCTGCTGGAGCCTTATTACACCTCTCTTGCCACTCGAATGGCCGTTATTGTTGTAGGCCCTCTGAGAGATGGACCAATGGTCTACATTCATTATTTACAAAACGAGTGTGGGATAAAAGGTGGGACCCTCAAAAAGAGTTCTCTCCTTCCTTACAGCTAAAAAACCGTATAGGTGAGGCAGTGTGGCTAGAAATAAGTTGCTCAGTTGGACATATTCCATGCCCATATTGTGACCCTGTTGTACCTGTGCAGGTGGTTGGTGGAGCATGGCTCTTCAGTCGCTTGTATTGCAATGTTTTTGTGACCCTGGATGTGATGATGTGCACTGCAAGCATACTCAACCTGTGTGCCATCAGCATCGACAGGTAGGGAGTTAAAAATAAGTGTCTGCTTCACTGTTTTTTGGGGTTTTTTTAGAAATGGATTATTCTGGGTTTACTACACATATGCTTTATTTCTAAAGGTCATTCATTGCCATCTATGTTTCCACGAAGAACCTTTTACACCCATCCAAGATTCTTTATACACTCTCAGAAATAAAGGTACAAAAGCTGTCACTGGGACGGTACCTTTTTTAAAAGGTACATGTACCTAAAGGGTCTATTTTGGTACTTTAAAGGAACATATTAGTACTTAAAGTGTACATATTTGAAACTAATAGGTGCAAAAGTGTACCTTTTGAAAAGGTACGGCCCTAGTGACAGCTTTTGTACCTTTATTTCTGAGAGTGTAGTGAAAAAACGTTCTTTAGATTATTAAAAAGTTATTCATACTAAGAAAGAAATGGTTCGCTAAAACATTTTTTTTTTGTGCATCATTGCAAAAACCCCTTTTTGGAACCTTTTTTTCAAGTTCAAAAAAATCGACTGCATTTGCGGCATAATGATTATTGTTACCGCAGAATTAATGTCCTGTTAAACACTTAAAATGGAATTAATTTGGGCCAATTAATAAACATTAAAATAATTACAGCTCCAATAGGCAACCCAAAAAACTTAACAATAGAATATATACAAATATGACAATTAACATGAATGTATAAAGTTGACTGTATAAAGTTATTTCTAATTCTAAATCTTTGTTACCGTAACAGTAACAAACAACTTAAATGACAAATCATTTAAAAATTATGTAAGCTCAAATAATGAACTAGTTTGAATTAAAACATGCCATAATGTCAAATTATAAGCTTCACATTTCTGCTTTTAAATCCTTCAAACATGGTCACATTCACTTCCATTGCAAATTCTTCCAAATCAAATAGTTTTCTGTTTCTCAATTTTGCCTGCAAAAATTTGCAAACAATGTAACATGCGCTTTTACTGTAACCCCTATTTTTTTCTTTGTTATTTAAAAATCAAACCATTTTTGTGATAATCAACATGATGCCAAAAAAGCTGTTGAATGAGCTTTACTGAGGTGAAATATTCCTTTCACATGGTATCATCAAGTGACAGGTGCATCATTATCACCTTTATACATAGAGCTGGGAGGGGTCCTTGTTTTAATTTTGATTGCATGGCATGAGTGCGAAAACATATAGAAGTTTAATTAGTTTGAGGAGGGCAATGATAAGAACATGATCATGAAGGACAAAACAAAGGGGCTGAGAGAAAAAGACAAAAGCGTATGAGAGTGCCTGGAAATATTCAGCGGGGAGGATAAAAAGCACATATTTAGGTTGATTATGCCTTTCAGATTGGCCTGGTTCACCTCTCTCTTTCCTCTGCGGTATTCTGTACGTGTAAGAGCAGCGTGCTGCAGATATAAAACTGGTCATGAAAAAGCTAATACAATTGCATTTGTGCATCATTCTATTGAAAGGGTCGAGCATAATTAATCCCTCTTCGTTGTACATGAGACTTATTCATTTTTAATCAGTTGTTTTCTTTTTAACACTTCGTGGCAGAAGCTTTGTAGTGAAAGCTTATCTGAAATTGAGTTTGATCTTTTTTTCATTTCAGAACGAATGGTGGTATTCAAAAAGTACTTTGCGGGGTCATTTAAAAATGTTTAATCTCACAACTCATACTTTTCATGCTTCAGTGAGTGTGACCTTTTTTCTTATCAGGATTCCTATTTCTTCTGAGATTAATTCTTGTGTCTGTAAAGGTATACTGCTGTGGTGATGCCGGTGCTATACAACACCACTCACAGCTCCCGCAAAAGGGTTTCAGTCATGATTGCAACAGTTTGGGTCCTCGCTTTTGCAGTCTCCTGCCCCCTTCTGTTTGGATTCAACACTACAGGTGAGCTTCTGTATAGTTTCTCTAGCTCAACTAATGGGTTGTGACTTAAAAATGGGTCATAGGTGTTCTTATACAGGCAAAAATGAAATGCATGCAAATAACCACATTACCATGCAAAGTTAGTACACCAAATACAATCTGCTTTCTAAAGCAAAAACTGTTGAGAACCAGCACTGTTGTCCATTGGTGTGAAATCACTGCTTCCTATTCAGAAGTGCTGCCATGAAATCTTTTAAAGGCCTAATGAATAACAAATGGGTTTGGAAATAAGAGTGACAAATTTAGGGCGTTTTAGAATCAGTTTTGGGGAGTAACGTATAAAAGCAGCAGATTCACTGTTATACAGTGACTTTTCTGTCTCTAAAATAGTCACATATTTATAGGAAATTGCTTAAATTATATATATTAGGTCTGATTTATCACTTAAACAGAGAAAATAGACATTAGAAATATTATTTTGTTTTTTTACAAACCTTTTAATTGATATATGCGTTAAATTTTATCATGTCCTTAGTGTAAATGAATCAACTTCCAGTAGAAATATAAACCCTGAAATTATAAAAACCTCTAAATATTTTTAAATTAAGGGACTAGGCTAAACTTCATCTAATCATATATATATATATATATATATATATAAATCATGTGAAACTTTATTTATTTATTTTTTTGTACAATTTTCTTAATTTACCTTGTCCCTAAAACCATTTTCCACCCTGTTAGGATGTACTTCCTCGCCTTCCAAAATAGACTACAATTCCAATGAGATCATTTTCAAGAAGTGATATTGTTTATTTTTTCTGGAATTTAACTGGGGGTTTTTCATTTTCAGTCTAGAGATTGGACAAAAATCTCTGTTGTACATGAGTCATCATAGATGAGTCATCAGTGTTTTTGTCAATTTTCTTAGAAAAGAGAGACTGCACACTTCAAATGCATAAGCTGCATGTGAATTTTGTCAACTTTTAGTTTACACTAATAATAAAATAATAATTATTAATATACAATACATTATCAAAAGGGTTACTCCACCCCAAAATGAAAATTTTGTCGTTAATCATTTACTGTAAATGTGAAGGCCCTACACAACAAAAGTGAAGCCTCAGGCTGAAAGAAATGTGTCTGTATAGTAGATTGTAGGATAAGAAAGTTTAACACTCACAAACAAATGTTGTTTAAAAAAGTAACTGTAAAATGATATTTTCCTGTAAATTAAAAAGGAATGCGTTACTTTACTAGTTACTTGTAACCTGATTACATAACTCCTGTTACTTGTAATGCATTTCCTTTTTTAGACTTTTTAAAGTTTTTTTACAATTTTAAGTTTAGAGTTTTACGCTTTAATGTATTTAGCAAGTTTGTAGTATATCTAACTAACTATCAAAAGGGTAGATCGACTGCATAGCAACTACTTTACATGTTGTACAGTTTGATAATCTACAAGTACAGCTTCCTCAACCATGTAGTTTCAAAAAACATTAAAGCACTACAGTGTTTATCTTGAGGGCTAATTTTACAGCTATAGCTTTCAGTGAGCCTCCATCAGATGTTGATAAATTAGTTTGCGAAGAAATTAACCATCCATTTAATTAGAGTAATCAGTTAATTAGCTTCACGGTGAGATATAATGAATGTCATCTCTCTCACACACACACAAGCCTCCTAGATATGTATGCGATTTGTTCTGCTTTGGCTGCATCTACCGCAGATGGGAAGGACTCTAAGGCTCTGATTATGCTGCCACAGAAACAATTTTATACATTGCAGATTACGGCTGATAAGAGTATTGATTATATTCCAACACAGCTGGCATCATTACATACATCCACACTGACTTATTACGTCATATCTGTGATTTCCAATCTTAATTACTTTGTTAGACAATGGAATATTTTACTGGTTTTATTACAGCAAACAAAAGAATCACAACACAGTTCGAAATGTATCTACTGTAAAGTTTGACAAATATGTTGTGCGTTTGTTTTTGCAGATGACCCTACAGTGTGCTCGATTTCAAATCCCGATTTTGTTATCTACTCTTCTGTGGTGTCCTTTTACTTGCCGTTCATAGTGACCCTTCTAGTCTATGTGCGCATCTATATCTTTCTAAGAAGGAGACGGAAGAGAATCACCTTCCGTCAAGGCAGTGGCAAAGTTCAGCCATCATCTCTACCACCATCTGCGGTGAGAGTAGATATTCTCACATTTCACCTCCACACATGATCTGTTTTGGATTCTCTGCTCTACTTAAAACAAACGTAATCCACAAATAACTGTGCATAATGACTAGAAGTATCGGTTACCGGCAGTAAGTATAGATTAGAAAGCTCCAACTTGAATCATTAGCAGGCAATCTTGTATCGAAACTCTGTATTACATTTCACTTAAATTCAAAGAAGCGTGGAATCCAGTCTGTCTTTGTTAGGAAACATTACTTGGTTGTTTTATTCAGTGAAACAACTCTCCCTATCAGCGGATAAAGCCTTTGTATCATTGCCTTCCTGTGAAAGTGAGATGCACAGTCAGGTCTTTGGAAAAGTTCCAGAAAAGCCATTCAGCTACGCGCCCTAGGAATTTTATTGCAAGATTTAGTTACAGTTAACTGGAGCAAAATTTGATATGGAGAAAAGGCTTTGTAGGCTGCCCTGAATATTTTTCTTCCTGCTAAAAAGGCTCCTTTTTCTATTCTATCAAATTTGAATAAAGAAAATGAAGTCCAAGCACAGACTGTAAACTGATTTACAAAACTGGGATTTTTACTGTTCATAGTTTGAATAAAACAATCAGCTTTTGGGGGCTTCTTTTATTTATTTATTTATATATATATATAGTTTACTCAAAAATTAAAACTGTCATCATTTACTCACCTTCATGCCATTCCAAATTTCTGTGACTTTCCTTTTTCTGTAAAACACACACAAAAAAGATATTTTTAAAAATGTCTTCTTTTTTTTGTTATTTCAGAGAAACTCAATGGTGTCTGATATTGTTTTTTAAAAAATGTCCCTGGACTTATTAGACAAAATAGGGTTTGGGTTATATACAGGTAGACATAATTAACCGGTAGAGATTTTGGACCATCATCTCTATCATGCTTACTTGCTTTTATGACGCCTATGTGCCATTAGGTCACAAAAACTTTGCACACGTTTTCACGAATTGTAGTTTAAAAGCAAGTTATTTTAAGCAGTTACAACACAATTATCAGTGAAAGAGAACTCATTTTGCTACATGTGAGCTGTCTCAGAGACTGTTAAGAGAGTTTCTGAATGCTGAGTGCACATGAAGACGCAAGCGTGGGAATGTTAAACAGATTTTATTTTTTTTTACACTTTATAGTGGGATAACCCACATTTATTGAATGGTTAAATGCACACTTCTTTGTGTCCAAAGTCTTTAGTATCCTCGTAAACGCAGTAGGTCTAAAGTAAAAGCAAACAGCTGAGAAGGAAAACACATGTGCAACAGTATATTGGATCCGGGCAGCTCTTAAAGTGGCAGCAGTCTAATATTGCTGCTGTCTGTCATTTATGTTAATCAAACAACATAAAAGAGAAAATCTCTCACTGCTCTTGACTTAATAACTTTTGTAAATTTAATAATAAGAATTTTATTTTAAGAATATTTAATTTACACAGTGAAGAATAAGTTTATTGTTTTTATAAATATAAATTTGATTGTACTTTATACAATGTAGCATTTCTTACATATTTGTTAAAAAAAAAATTGATATTTTCAATGGTATGAAAAATGTTGTTATCATAAAGAGCTTATTTAACGTACTGAACATACACACACACACACACATAAATCCCTACATCATGATATATATAGCTACTGCAAAATAAAATAACTCATACTGTGATATAAGATTTTGGTCACATCGCCCACCCCTAGTGCAAAACAAAAGGATAATACCAATCTTCAAATAGCTTTAGGATTAGTGTTGTTACTGTTATCTAAAACTACTAAAATGTTTTCAGTCCTTGAAATAAAGCTGAAATAAAATATTAGACTTAAACTTTAAACTTACTTAAACTTATTTTTCTTGAACTGAAAAAAGTAAGAGAAATAGAATTAATAAAAATGACAAAAAGCAATAAAACAACTAAAACTGATACTGAAACAAATAAAATAATAAATAATCAAATAAATGTTTGGCGAGTTTCAGTATCCATCCTAGATGTGGATGGAGAACAACTGGAGTCATAACAGATGATTAAGACAGATTTGCCTGATTAATGTTAATTTTGTTAAATTAAATGATAATTCTATTTAAATGTTCCATTCCATATTGGGCTTCAGTAAAACAACACAGCGCACTATACTGGCATCCATTAAAAATCTGATTCTTTTTTGCAATAGCAGCATACTTTAATTTCCCTGCCTTGATCCTGGCATCTTTTTCTGTCTTTCTCTCCTTTTTCTGTTCCCCAAATTTGTTTCACATGCTTTTGCATTGCCTTTGTTTTCCACCCGCTGACTCTTTAACATTTCTCCACAGGAGACGTGTTTACAAGACGACAATCACAAAGAGAAAAGAGACCTCTCCCCTATCAGGATCAATGTGATAAATGTGCGTATACCATTGTGTGTCTGCATGTGTGTATAGAAATGTGTGACTACTCTAATCTTGCATGAAATGGGGCTTCTCAGAGCAACAGAGCCTGTGAAGAAATCTTACAAGGTATTTTGAGATTGCTGGCAGCATTCTCCCTCCTGTTTTAGCATAGCGAGTGCGTTTCTGTCGGCTTGCCTCCATAGACTTATCCCTGCGGCTGTAAGCTGTGAACTGAAAATTTGTGGCTCTGACGTATGGCCCCCAACTTGTTCTGGCTGGTGATTTACTCCCTTCACTGATACACTCTGTTTGTCGAAAATGTTTCCACAGGAGGCACATCAAAGTTAGGACTCACAAGCTTTGGTAGGGAGCCACAGAAAATGTGCTTGGGATCAGAGCTGTGATATAACAACGCTATCTCATGACCAATTGATATATGTTTTACGAGGCGGCTAATTTGTACGAATTTGTACAACCTCACTTATTTAGTATGATTTGTCTAAATCCCAGTGACGGGTATAGATTTAAGGGCGAGGTTAGGTGTAGGTCATTTGTACAAATTTATACGAATTGTGCAACTCGTAAAATGTACGATTTAGTGAAAATCATATGGATTTATATGAGTGAGGTTGTATGAATTAGCTACCTCATAAAATATGTAATGGCTATGAAATTGGGATGGATACAAAGAAGGAAGATATTAATTGACAAAAAGAGGAGATATTTGCATTTAAGATATCTTTGCATACAGTAAAAACAGTTATATTGTTAAAAATTATTACATTTTAAAATAATTATTCTAATATATTTTAAAATATAATTTACACCTGTGATGCAAAGATGAATTTTCAGCATCATTACTCCAGTCTTTAGTGTCACATGATCCTTCAGATATCTTTCTAATATGCTGATATGGTGATTAATAAACATTTCTTATCATTATCAATGTTAAAAACAGCTTAATATTTTAGTAGATACATATTTGATTTAAAATAGAAATCTTCTGAAACATGTTTTCACTGATGCTTGTCATCAATTCAATGCATTCTTGCTGAATAAATATTAAAAATCATAATGACCAAAAACTTTTGAATAATAGAGTACAGTATATATAGAAAAATATTTTTTTATTATTATATTTAAAATATATAATAGCCACATAATATAACAAAATAATTGTATTATTTTTAAATTTATAATAATTATATAAGAATATAAATTTACTTTAGAAATAACATTTCATAAGATATTTAAAAATAAAAAGTCTAAAAGTGTCAACATTTTGTTACATATATGCTTAAAACAAGACAAAACATTTTACCATTAGGGTGAGAAAAAAAGAGGTTTTAATATTTTTAATGGAAGATAAGACTTTCTTTCCTCTTTATTTTGACAATCTCCTATCCACTGGGATTAAAAATCAAAAAGCCTTTTAGAAGTCTAATTTTCAATAATGTAGTGTATTTCTCATTTTATGTCCAATGAGAAAGTTGAAAACTATACATGAGTGGTTTTAATAAAGATATGGCTGGAAAAACATTAAATGTGTAAGTTAGTAGCTAGAGGGTTACTGGTTTGTTGCCCTTTCTTATGAAATTGCAAAGTCAAGAAAGCAATCCAAAACTAGTCCAATGTGTAAGGCGGTGTGAAATCAGCTTCATATCGCAACAAAAATACTCAGTAGTCCTTGAGAAGATATCATTCTATTCGAGGAAATGAGGACAGCATACCTCCTTGTGCTAATTAATTTTAGAACAGACATGCTTGCAGGAATAAAGATATTCGGTGCACCTTGAAGTTTGCATGCTTGCATTTCATCTCCCTATCTGTTTAGGAAACCAAGGAGCAGGTGATCCGTCCACGGCTCCTCACCAGCTGCCCGTGGCGTAAGCGGCCTCAAACCGCCCCTGCCGAGAACTCGCTGCTGCCTCCTGTGATAACACTCAACTACTGCAGCATCAGCCAGGCCTCCTTCGCTCACACCGAGCAAGATGCGAACCGTGAGGAAGAGGAGGGTGGGGACGAGGAGCAGGTGACGGTCAGGAGCTGTGAGGTGAAGAAGCTGTCAAACGGACGCACACACACCACCCTGCATCCGCCGCGGCCCGCTCGCACCACGGTGTGTCCCAGTCAGGTCCGCTGTAGAAGTATGCACTCCAAGGAAAAGAAAGCCACACAGATGTTGGCCATCGTTCTGGGTGAGAGGCTTGTGCTGCTTGTACAGGCTTTTTTGTCTTAGTTTATAACAAAAAATGTTATTTTAGCATTTCTGGTGTGGTTAGTGGTGCAGAAATCACAAGTTTTTTCTTTAAAGGGATAGTTCACCCAAAAATGAAAATTCAGTCATATTTAATCATGCTCGAGTTGTTACAAACCTGTCAAGTTCTGTCATGCTTTTCTAGCTTAGGTTTTCTGTCTTGTTTCCAGCCAAAATATCTAGAAATTCATAAATCAAGAAGGATTTTCTAGACAAGTAAAATCTGAAAAAACAAGTCAAAATTAAGAGAATTTTTGCTTAGAACATACAAAATAATCTGCCAGTGGGGTTAGCAAAATAATCTTATTTCAAAACGAGAAAACAAGATTATTTTGCTTACCGCACTGGCAGACTATTTGAGATGGTCTTTACTGCAGAACACAAGATCAAAGGGACGAGGTCAAACCTACCTGTCGCCACCCCCTGATCACTGAACCCACCCATCTCCACCCCCTTGAGGTCGGTCCAGCTACGCCCCCTGGATCTTTTGTTCTGCAGTGAGGGACTACTGGATTATTTTGCTTGTTTCAAGTAAAAAATTACTTATTTTTGACTTATTTTACTTGTCTAGAAAATCTTTCCTGATATTTTGGATAAAAACAAGACAAAAAAATCTAAGCTAGAAAGCATTTTTGCAGTGTTGGAACAACTTGAGGGTGAGTAAATATGACAGAACTTTCAATTTTATGTGCACTATCCCTTTAAAGTGAAGAGAGACTGTACACTTTCTCTCATTACTGAGCTATTGAAATTCATCATACTACTTATTTTTCAAAATTTTTTACAAGTGGTGTTGATAAACAAATTTCGTGAGGAGTGCGCACGAATAATTAGCCACGGTTGGCTCCGCATTTCCTCAATCAGCTTATTTCGTCCCAACCAATCAAGTCTTAACGCCTCCGCCTTAAATAAGCCCGTTTCCTTCCCTTCCGTATCTCGTTTACGCATCCCTCCTCCGCCCCTTCTCCGCCTTCGTTCCGCACCTTCCTCCGCCGGGGGGCATGCAGGGTCCGAGCCGGACGCCGAGCCCTGCCCTCGCTAGGGTTCAAACTAATAGAGCTTGGAGTCCGCCGATCTCCCGGCTCACCCCCTGGACAGCACGCCAAACATGCTTTGCTTTATTCGTATTATGAGCAAGTGCGAACTCGTGAAATACATTTTTAGCTCAAACTGGTTGACAGACTTTGAAAACTCCTAGGCAGCAATCAGATTCTTCATCATATTGTAAGTTTTTATAAGAAAAGTTGGAAAATCCCATTGGTTAACACTGTTAGAATGTTTGCCATTCAACAGCAACAGCATCATTGTAAAATTTGCATATTCATTGTGTTTGGTCTTTATTTGCATACTGACTTCACTTGTTATTTTGACTTCCATTTGTCGCCCTGAGCATCATGACAACACTGACACAGTGATGTGACATTTAATTTACGTCAAACTTGAAAATGGTCTCACTTTGTATTCTATCTTGTTTTGGCCCAAGGCCATTTGCATTCATAATTGTCAAGGTTAAACTCACTCTGTTTTCCCTTGGTGCCCCAGGTGAGATCATATATGCATTATATAATAAGTTACAACAAACGATCACTTTTGAATTGAAGGTCAAAGATGCATAAGAAGAGCTACTGTTAAAAAGTTTGGGGTCTGTAAGTTTTTTTATTGTTTGTGAAAGAAGTTTATTTATGCCAAAGTTGCATTTAGAAACTAAGACATGTTTTTCAGGATTCTTTGATAATTATGAAGTAAAATAACAAGGCTAGAAATGTCTTCACAGTCCATTTTGATCAATTGAAAGCATCCTTTCTGAAAAAACTTACAATTTCTTAAAGGGATAGTACACCAAAAATGAAAATTCTGTCATTAATTACTGTCATGTTGTTCCAAACCTGTTAGACCTTTGTTTATCTTCGTAACACAAATTAAAATATTTCTGATGAAACCCAAGAGCTCTCTGACCCTCCATAGACAGTATGGGTACTACCATGATCAAAGCAGTAAGGCAGTAAGAACTTCATTCAAATAGTTAATGTGACATCAGTAGTTCAGCCATTATTTTATAAAGCTACAAGAATACTATTTGTGTGCAAAGAAAACTAAAATAACTTTATTCAACAATTCTTATCCTCTGTGTCACTCTAGGGCAGTGGTACCCAATTCCAGTCCTGGGGACCCCCTGCTCTGCACATTTCACATGTCTTCCTTATTTAACATGCCTGAATTAGATCATCAGATCATTAGTTCAGCTCATGGATCTCTCTCCTAACGAGCTGATGATTTCATTCAGGTGTGTTAAATAAGGGAGACATGCAAAATGTGCAGAGGTCATCAGGACTGGAATTGGGAACCACTGCCCTAGGGCACCTTTTTAGACTGTATTACGGTTATACCACTGACGCCACACTGACTATTTTAACAATGCCCTTGCTACTTTTCTGTGCCTTTATCGTGGTAGTTCCCTTAAGGCCCCGATATACTTAAAACGAAATTGAAAAACAAACTGAAATGACATCATTTTGAAGAAAATCAGGCCAATAAGTTAGTTTTGAGTTCATTTTAGCAGTTCAAATCGGCTCACCAAACAAACTTTTTGGGAAGTTCCTTTTGACTCCTAAACACCTTTGAGCTACCATTGGTCCGAGGCGATTACACAATCAATGGGTGTGTTCTGAAAGTCCACCTTCTTTGATGCGGGATTTCTCATTTAGCCAAGTTCGTTTCTCATTCAGCTGAGGTCAGACAAGGGAGTACCATCACAAGTCACTATATACATAGAGCTGCCACAGACATATCCGCACCTGTACGATCCCTCACTCTAAAAGTCAGTAAAAGCAATTAATTCCTATAAAGAAATTGCAACAAAGCTTGTGTCAACGACCCGGAGTTATGCAAAAAACGATGTAGAAACACATTAGATGCTAGTTTTCCAAAGCCATGAAAAGAATGAAAGGAAAGGTTGTAAGCAAATAAATATATCACCATACTGCTGCTACTGTTGTTGTTTTGCGTCACGAGTCATGTTTACATTAATCTACAACCTGCCTCCAGCAGTGTGGGGTGTCTGAATGTTCCGAAACAATATACCATCGCTCAGCCTTTTCTAACTTCTTTTTGGCCTCAAACAAAGAACAAAAAATAACTTTGTTTGAAGTATCTCAGATTTCAGTAAAAATATCTTAATTTGTGTTCTGAAGGACTTTTGAAAGACATGATGGTGAGTAATTATTGACAGAAAAGTATTGTAAATAAACAGTAATAAACAAGTCTAGTGGTGTGACACATTGAGAACAAGATGTCTTGATCAAATCCCAGGTGAAGCTATCAGCATTTTATTTTGTAATTTCGCTGACTTGATTAACTCGACCTCTGTCACACATCATTATCAACACTGATATTCATCCCTCTCTCACATCTCAGGGGTGACGGGAAGGGACATGTAATTTATGAAATTCATCGTCTTGCTGATTGCATACAGCAAATTGATTCCGTGACTTTTATCTTTCCTATTGCAAAATTGTTTTTCTTTGATATCAGGTGTCCTGACGCATCCCCCTTTTCAACCCGATCGAGCACTTGCCACTATACTATTTTTTCAATCAATGATTCACTTAGTTTCTCATCTGACATTTTGAAAGTGGGTTTCAGAGTCGCTCTGTGAAGCTCAGTCTGCGTCTGGCATGTGTTACAGTTTGTCAGATTGCGACAAGAAGCCACCTGGGGAAAAATTAAGATGCCAAATGCCTAAAGCTTCATGCAACACCTCCAGAGTACAGTCAGACTCCAACATACTAGTTTTATACAACATCAAGTACCAAATAACCAATTTGGCTCTATTAGTGTCGACTGTTGACCCATGAGTCAGTGATAAATGACACTGATGGTAATCTGAGATGTCTGCTTAATTGAGGAGGAAATTAAAATCACACACTTATGGAGACAGATGTCTTGGATCGGGGGAATGGCTCAGCTGCCTCAGTTCAAAGTCAATTGGTCAGGGTTGTCACATGACTATTTCGCCAGCGGTCAAGGTTTTTGAGTGCTAAAAACACCTGTTTATTATTTTAAATTCAAGAAAACACTTAGAAGTTGAAGTTCAAGGAGTAGTTGATCTAAAAAAAGCTTCATGGCTTTATTTTGTCTGTGTTTGTTCTTAGTTTGTGGTTTTTGTCTTGCAGGGGTTTTCCTTATTTGCTGGCTGCCCTTCTTTGTGACCCACATCCTAAACACTCACTGCAGAGCTTGTCACATTCCTCCTGAGGTCTACAGCGCCTTCACTTGGCTCGGCTACGTCAACAGCGCTCTCAATCCAGTCATCTACACCACATTCAACATCGAGTTCCGCAGAGCCTTTATTAAAATCTTGAGCTGCTAAACCATTAGCTATAGTCCCATGTAATGCTTAATGCAGCTTCCAGGCATTATGGATTCAATTTTGGGATATAAAGTGCCATATGCAGGGGATATTAAAGACCTTGAACAATCTGAAGGTGATTTCAAATTCATTACAAAGCGCACTACACTTGCGATTGGTGGATTAGCATTCGTCACGAATCTTCTACGAACTCCATAGTTCATTTTGAGACGACAGACCAATCTGGAGTTCCAGATGGTGCTTCACACTCAACAACAAAGCCTAGAATATCTTCTGGACCTTGTTCTCCATCTCACCACCTCGTCGCATGCGGAGCAAATTCTGAGGTCATCGTGTGTTTGCATGTGTCACACCACTGAATGAAACCGAATTGAGTTTTCCCTGAAACTCTTCAGTTGTAAAACAGCAAAGAAAACTATTTATGTGGCTACAAAGACTAGTGATTTGTCAAAGGGACTATAAAGCAGGTGGACCAGAGGAGCGTGAAGTAGTAAAAGATCCAAGACTGTGTTGTGCCTTTAATGGTTTCTTCCTCCTAAGGGCAAGTTTCGTGATCCAACTGCATATCAGGATAAAAAAGAGAAGAGATGATGAAGATTGTTATGGATGAAACATGATTTTGTGCTGTGAATTAAAGCTACATTGAATCCCTTAAGGCCTTGTGTCATCTGAAATATACACATGGAAGCTTTAAATCTATTTTGCATAGGCCTTAAGATCTGTGATAATAATATTGAATATTGATATTTAAACTCCAGTCCCAGTATAACGTGATAAGAACGTTAAGAAATCATTCTAAAATGCTGAATTTGTGCTCAAGAAACATTTCTTATGTTGACAAGTGTTTTTAAAAGTCTATTTAATATTTTAGTGGGAACAAAACAGTTCATAAGAACAGCATTTATTTAAAATAATATTTTTTAAATATACATGTCCCTTTTGATCAATTTTACAATGTGTTTTGCTAAAAAGAATAATAATAATAAATAATAATAATAATAAAAAATAATAATTTGTTCATAAAAAAAGTCACTAAACTGACACTAAATATAATAATAAAGTCTTTATTGTCACCTTCGACCGCTTTAAAGGCAGTGTAAGTGATTTCTGAAAGCCAATGTTGACAAAAAACAAACACGCCCCTACCCCAAAAGGGTCTTGCCCCTTTGATATCTTCACCCTACACATACGTAGCTTAAGCAACCCAGTCAACCGAGAAGGACCTGTCTGCAGCCTGCAGACTGGGACTGAACCTGGGTCCCTATACCTACTCTAATTGGCTACATTGTCTATCATAGGCATGCATACGGACGGATTATGTTGTTGAAAAAGCTAAAAACGCTGTGCAGTTTCACAAAGCTTTCATAATAATGCACAGAAAAAGAAAGAGAAAAAAAACATTAGCCTGTAACTCACCATGTCCCTGAGATGATTGTTTTGCTAAATTAAGCTGGTATTTAGTCTAACACACGAACAAAACACTACATTTAAAAAAATTAATTGGGTTGATTATTCTCAGCGTTTTCAGATTCATGAATTATTTATGAATTATGAATTAAATATTTTTTTGAAGATTTGATCATTCATTTTTATATCATCAGTATGGGACAAGAAATGAAAAGGATGCATCAGTATTATTTTATTTATATAGCATGGCGAGACGATTGGTTGCATATAATTACAGTCAGTTGATAAATGCACTGCAGTAGGTTAATGTGTCTGCTGTGCGCTATTTAATTTGAATTTTTATGAAACTTTTTATTCATTACATTGCAACGCATAGACTTTTCCCTCACCTTTGTTTCAAGTTTAAAGTAAAGAAATCGAGAACATTTTATTTATACCAGATAATTCTGTGGTAGGCTAATTCTGTAATAATTTAGGAAGAGCTTACTCAGAATCTATTGCTATAGTAATGAACGCAACCTTCGAATCATGCACTTATTTCAGTGCAGTTAATACTGTGTTTATTTCATCAAGTTTCAAACACATACATTTATAGACCCTACACCTTAAACTTTTATACATCATTTACTGTTTAGAGATCATAACGCACAGATTGCACACAGTCTCCTCCACGTCACGAATAGACACGCCCATTACTGCTGATTGGCTACAAGTTTGTTCTGCTAAACGGCCCGAATCTTTTTCTAAAGCATTTTTGAAAAATCGCATAGCCTGCTTTTAATGTTTGCTCAATTAAAATTATGAATTTCTTTTTAAAACAAATTTTGAACAGCAGTGTGTGTATATAGACATTTTGATATTTGCAGAACAAAATTCAAAAAAAGTTCTTTAAAAGTTTTTTTTGTGTGTGTATTATTCATGCCTAGGGAAAGAAACGTGCCAGGACTACAATTGCCAGGAAAGAAATAGATGCATGGCGCCTTTGCATATACATGCAGAAATATTGGGATTGGAAAAACAAAAGCGTCTGGAGGTTGAAGGAAAAATATGAAGAACATAACCCAAGGAGATGAGTGTGTGTGAAAGTAGATAAGCCAGTTTGTTGATTTGAAATGAGTCAGTGAAAAGGTACGATTGAGTAAATTAAAATAAGCGTGCTGATTAGGCAACGGCGTGAATCACTGTGAATGTGACTGAAAGCTTTGAACAGACAAGGGAAAAAAAGACACTTTGAATTTCAACCAGCACTGATGGAGAGCTCAGTTGGAATCCAGCTGATTATACAGAAAAAGATTTTGAAAAAGCGCCATGCTCGAGTGTGGATTGACCCAAATTGTAGCTTTTCCAGCCACGCATGTGGATACTCTGCATGTGTGCCCTATTGAGTGTGTGTGTGAGTGCTGGTACAATAGAGTGACAATGTGAGCGATGGCCTCCTCTCACTAATTACTAAATGCTGGCGAGACTCCAGGCCTCTTCTGAGCTCTGGTTTTAATGTGTGTGGTCTGGCACGCACACAGAATCGTGGTTCTAACTTGCTGTCAGTGAGAGTGACAGGTAATGAATTCAAATTGGCGTTTCTCTCACAAAATCTGGCCCTCCTTCGGCCTTTCTGTTCTTGAATACTTTGTATCTGTCTAACGCACTCACTTCCTGATGTAGATCCTGATCTGGCTGCATTGTCAACCTGATTTTGTGAACAAAGGGGTCCTGTCAGTTTGCAAATCGTTTCTTTATGAGAGAGTGTGCGTATACATGTTTTTGTGGCTGAACCCCTGCCGGCATTTGTTCTGAGCTAGTCGCTAAGCTACATTCAATAACGGTGAAAAATGGAAGTGGGCTGTTGGAAAGAAGTGTGAAATGTTATATAAGCTTCTGACTTTCACATTATGCCTCTGTCCACCCACCTCCAGCCCATCACTCTATAGACAGAACAGGCTACCTCAGTCACACCTGAGGAAAAGGCCCATATGGGACCCACACACACATAACACAGACCTAAATGGGAACATACAGTACCCTAAATATCTACTGTTTTTACATAAAGCTATTACTACAGAACAATCTATTAAAAATATATGGAGAAAATAAGCATGTACAGTAAAAAAAAAAACAACAATATTAACTAACACTGATTAACATTGAAATTTTTTTCAAGCACTTGACATTTTGACAGCAAAGGGAGGTTTGACATCCTCAAAAGAAAGACAGCATAACGCACATCTTCATTACCATTTAGTTTGACTGGACATTAAAACACAAACAGAGGATCGTATTTGTCTCACTGGTGACAGTTTAATGACTATTGGATTTACCATATGCCTGATGCGCCAGAAGACAACCAGAGGGAACTAAGATAAGTCGCCCAATTACAGAAGCACAATAGCACAGCTGGAATCCCGGCTCTGTCCTACAGCCGAATTAAGCGCATTTGCTCACACACTTAAACATGCATGAGCTTGCATTTTGAGAAGCCTATATGTGACTAAACTAGTAAGTGAAGCTCAGCTGGTTAGTTTTGACACCCACATGCCATGCTGTGATGCTTCATTGGAGTCGATTCTTCATAAAGTGTCCCGTGGTGAGCTTACACTGTAAATCTGTGCCATTGGGAGACAGGACTCTGGTCGTTCGTTACCGTTATCTGCAGCGGCAGTGCTGTGCGAATTCTGATAATTATGCAAATCTCCCCCGATCCCATGGAAAAACTCTGAATAGCTATAAATAAACTCAGTTTGATGCCCTTGTTAACCTGAGAGATGCACTTTCACGACCACAACATCCGTCGCATTATCTGTCCCGCCTTATCCTACATCTATTGTGTGATGAAAAGTAGAGTAGAAAGTACTTTCCTTACGTGACTACCATATGAAGCTCCTAAAACAATGCATTTAAAGTGATTCATTGGTAGCCAAGTGGAGAGGAGAATTTAAGGCCCCATTTATCTCCATGGCCTCAAGGTCTCCTCTGACAAACCACACTGACAGCAAGTTCTGGTTAACATACGCCCTTGGTTTTGCTACCAGCCCAATGATCATGTTCAAGCGTTTCCTGTAGTGTATTTCTTTCATTTTATATTGGCCCAACAACATGTGATGCTGGTTATCATTTGGTCATTGCAAGACTGGAAAGGACCAATTGGAGATGACAATGTGTGTTGTGCTGACAAAGGAAATGAAATGAGATGCTGTCAAACGCAATTTAGCTCCCAGTAGACTGCACCACAGGCTCTTTGCCTCGCACTGCAGTTCTCAATTAACCACCTTTGCAGGCCCGTTTAGTCTCCACTACTGCAGCACACAGATTTGCATTCAAATTGGCTCAGGTAACTATCATCCGAGACTAATGCAACAGGATTCTGGGAGGGAAATCAGCAGCAAGTTAGTATTTGGAGAAAGAATAGAAAAGCAGAAGAATTAAGCATTGCAAAAACTTATGACATTTGATTTAATATGGTATTTTGATGTGTAACATAGAACTGAAGGTACTTCAAGGAATAGTTTACACAAAAATTAAAATTTGCTAAAAAAATGCACTAACCCTCAGGCCATCTTGATGTAGATGTGGATCTGTTTGTTTCTTCATCAGAACAAATTTGGAGAAATTCAGCATAATATCACTTGCTCACAAGTGGATCCTTAACAGTGAATGGGTGCTGTAAGAATGAGAGCTATAGAGAGTGAGAGTCCAAACAGCTGATTTAAAATATAAATATAAAATACCATATAAATATAAATATAATATATAAATATAAAATACCATCTTGTTGGAAGGTAAACCTTCCGCCCAGTCTGAGGTCCTGAGCACTCTGGAGAAGGTTTTCGTCCAGGATATCCCTGTACTTGGCCGCATT
>JAUMHE010000082.1:9608746-9622492 GCA_032359235.1 Enteromius mattozi
ATCAATTAACTTCTATTAACTAAATCAAATAAATATTTGGTATTACAGCTTTTGGTAAAACAGCTTCTGTTCCGAGGCACACTTGCCCATAGTTTTCCAGGTAGCTTTCCAGGTAGGTTTTTTTGAAGCATCTTGGAGACGTTGCCACAGTTCTTCTGGATTTAGTCTGTCCCTTTTTTGTTGGTGAAAATACTAGTGGCCTAAGACTTTTGCACAGTACTGTAGATAATAGTTATTGTGAACTGTAATAATCACAATATTACTATTTTTTACTATATTTCTAATCAAGTAAATACAGCCTTGGTGAGCTCAGACTTCTGAGTAAAAAGTAATCCTTTGTCTTTTGAAGAAAGAAAGGACTATTAGGGAAAAACAGCTTTAAATAACATTGCACTCAATTTCAGGCCTCTTTGATTTCCAATTTCTGCAGCTTGCACCTAACCCAGGGTTTCTCACTTTTACTCTTTAACACACTCCCACTCTAACACACTCTCCCTTACTTAAGTATTTAAAAAGAATATCCTGTATTTTACTCTTTAACACCTACATTTCAATATTTATACATAGCCAACTTTGAAACTTTGTATTGCTGCTCTTATATTACTATCACTTTATGAACTGCTTACACTATAGCATTTCTTTTGTAGACTGTATGAATAAAAGCTACCAAATGAATATATGCACTCTCAATTTTACTCATGCATCCTTGATTATAACTGTCATAAATCAATTAAAATAGTTATGGCCCTGGAAGCTGACAGGTCACTACAACATTTTATCTGTGCTATACAATATACACAGATCACTAAACTTTTATAAAAGCAATAAGGTAGTATAGGTGTCGTTTTGTGAATATAGACAGAGCTAAAAGGTTTATAGTTGTGTATTTATTGTGAAATTAAAAAAAAACAAAACAAATATGAATAGGAATGTGAAGATGAGAAAATAATCACTACAATTACGTCAAAATGCAGCACTTTCCAATAATAAATGCAACTCGTCTGAAAAAATATGTGTTGAGCAAAAACGGCAGGTGGTAACTTTTTAGAGCTTTAGAGAGAATCTAAAAACCTTCAAAAAGGTAATTTCAGCCTTATTAATGCTCCTAAGTGAAACTGTTCTTTGATGGAGCAGACGGCAAATTTAAAATCCATAAGTGAACTCTGAGATAAGCCATGGGAATCTTAAAAGGTTTGCAGTGTCACTCACTTTTTGTCTGATATTTTGCATGGCAAGAGCACATGCATCAGAATCCAGCTTTATATTCATGAAACACATACTCTGAAATCAAAGCCGTAAGTATGCTCTGATGTAGGTGTTATTTTGTTCGTTTCATTTTGCCTGAAGTCCTTCAATCATTTCAATCACCTTCTCTGGAATGGAGGACTCTATTTTTAAAGTCCTGCAGACGGTCGCCGGCTATTGCCTCCCGGAGCGCTTTGAAGAAGCCAAGGTAATGCGCCATGTTGTGTAGCATGAGTAAAACACCACCGAGCAGCTCGTTGGTCACCAGTAAATGATGAACATACGCTCTAATATGCTTCTGACAACAGTAGCAGCTGCAGCCCTCCACAAGTGGGCGGAAATCATCTTGATACCTGAAAGTCAAACACAGCGTTATTGAGGCTAATTGTCACACAAAAAAAGAAAAAATGAAATATAGAAGTAAATATATATAAATAAATATATATTAAATATAACTGTGATTAGAGCTGGAATATAAAATTAAATTTTTATTCAAAACATGTTTTGTTTATTGGTGATATTAGTTTGTGATATTACAGATGTTATTTATGTATTTACTTATTTTATTTTTCAATTATTGTCATAGGAGTCATAATATGCAATAACAACAAATGTTTTAGATTTTTAACAAAAATACGCAGAAAATCCAGTTAAATAAATAAAGGCATGTTTTTCACAAAATAATCCACGGATAAAAATCATTAAAATGTACAAATATATCAATAATTGTTAAGAAACTGTAATATTAATCTGTGTTAAGTTTTTTTTATTCAGTATAAAGGTAGTTCATATATCACTTCTCTTGCCGACGTATGCAGGACACTTTTATACGGCAGTGGTTTCAGTCATGGGTGTGTGGGCTGGAAAATCTTTTTGTTTAATATCCTTCATCGCTCCTTTGACCACAAATCTGATCTGACTCTAGTGATAGATATATAGAATTACGAAAATTCACTCAGAAACGTGTATGAATTACTAACATACTGCATTTATTTATCTTCATATCTAAGCTGAGGTGATTGAGATCATGAAAGGCATGCAAGAAAGCAAATTAATACACACAGCTATATGAGGGGTGAAAGGGTATGTCCTTGTCCCCCTCCATACATACACACCTTTTATCTTTGAGGTTCATTTCGTAAGGCGACGTGTTTTCATCTCCATTTGAGTTTAGCTTCTTGACAGCAGGCATCTCTCCGTTGATTTCCAACACTGTTTCAATCATATAAAACTTGATTAAACAACTGTTTACTGTATACAGTTTTACTCAGACTTATCAGTAAGTATGAACAAAGTAGGCTATGAAAATAAACCTACATGGCTTTTTTTGCTAATTTTATCTTTTTAAATAAATAAATAAAAATCACATTATAAAATGAATGTTGTGATGCAGTACATGTGGGCCACAATTATTAGGACGCCTAGAAATTGTATTTTCCCATTAATATTTATATCTTTTAGCACAACAAGACCACAAAATTGTTCAGCCATGACTTCCTGTTTCACAGGAGTATAAATATGAGAAAAACAAAGGCCAAAGTCCCTTAATCATTCATCACAATGAGGAAAAGCCAAAGAAAATAACTCTAAATTGCAGCAAAAAAATTTTGAGCTTCAAAATAGAAAGTGGCTGTAAGAAAATAGCTAAACAACATCCTGTTTAGATAGATGGCCTCATAGACTCTAACAAATACCAAAAGATAAAAAAAAAAATAACAAAATCAAATAAAATCACATTATAGGCTGTGGTTGGATCTTCCATCAGGACAATGATCCAAAACAAACATTAAAATCTCTTGCCATGTGTTCTCCAACCTCATTCAGAGCTGTTATTTTGCCAAATGAAGGTTGCAAAAAAGTACTGAATAAAAAGGAGCCAACGATCGTGCTCAATGTGTATTGAAGAAAACAACAGAACAAATGTAGTCAAATTAACAGTTTGAAAAAGTCTTGAAAAAGAAAGAAACTACTGGTGAAATTAGCAATCGACAATGACAAGGTCGTCTGAAAATAACAGCAGCTGAAGAATGACAAGAGCTGTGAAAAAGAACCTACAATAAGTGTCATTAAAATCACCAACAATGCAAACCTCTGATCAGCAGCAAAAATAGAAAGGCCAGATTAGAAACTGCAAAAACGGTGAGACGGTCAAGTTTTTAGAACATTTTATGGATATATAAGACAATGATTAACCTTTTTTAAAATAACAAAAGTTTAGAGGAAAAAAAGAACTGCAAATGATCCTAAGCTACAACCTTATCCATATGCATAGTGGAGGTAGTGTCATAGCATGACGATGCATTGCTGCCTCTGGCACAGGTTCACTCATCTTTATTGATGACTTAACGAATTATGGTGGCAGAGCAGAATGAATGCAAAAGTATACAAATAAGTATCTTGGCTACAAATGTCCATAATCCCACCAGACTCATTGGGAAGTGCTTCAAATTGCCTTTCAGTCAAGGGGTTTATCAGAGCAAAGAAATGGATGCTCTTATAGATTGGCCAAGTATAACCTCCAGATTTAAATCTGACTGAACAGGTCCAACTGAACTGAAGAGGAGACTAAAGGCAGAAACACCCCAAAACAAGCAATAGTTAAAAATGGCTGCATTAAAGGTTTGCAAAGCTTTCCGATCAAAGGTTCAATTCGCCAATCATTGCCAACCATTAATTACATGTTTTTCCTTAGTAAACTCCCAACTTGCTGCACATTAATAGTTAAAGTTGTGCTAAAAAATTGTTGCCGCACAGACCTAGGAAAACTTCATTGTCACATTGGTCTGAGTGAAAATGCTAATTCATTCTTTGCCACTAGGTGCCACTTTTGGAGCATTAAAAGCTCACAAATGCTGCTTTAAATGAAAATCAACCAATCACCGGAGAGGTTTGGAAAAATTAATCATTGAACAAACTGTTTGGGAGTCACTGAACAAATAAGGTAAAAATAAACGCATATTAAAAGAAAATGAAAGTGTTTTTTTGACCTTGCATGCAAGTTAACCTGTTGTTTGGGACTCCCAAAACAAAATATGAACTTTTCATAACCCATGATAAGGACACTTTAAGTCTAAGTATTAGATAAGATTAGGGATGTACAGTAGAATATGGTAATGCAGAATATGTGCTTTATAAGTACTAATAAACAACCAATATGCTAATAATAGATGCTAATATGCAACTAGTTAATACTCAGAATTGGTTCCTATACTAAAGTCTTACCAGCATTTCATTTGATATAAGGTAAACTGTCCCAAAAGTTATGCTCCAGTTATGCTACTTTAAAGACTGACGGCCCCTCTCCATTAAGTACTGTAATGGTAGAAAGAAAATAATAAATAGAAAATCATATTGTAATAAAAATTCTAAATTCTAAAGGCAAATCATGTGGTTTCAAAATGGGGCGGCCCACAGTATACATGTAAAATAAATGGGTTACTTAAATTAATAGGCTATTGATGTGCCTAGAGTTAATCACAAGTGAGGGTATATAATTTTTTTTTTACATTTTTCGAAATACAGTTTTACACCCAAAATTGTGCATGTATAGACTGTACAGGAATAAAACACACAAGAGACAAAGAAAAATAAGTTAAAAGAGAGCACAAAGTGGAGGTTTGGAGAGAGGTTGTGAAAGAGAAGAGAACCTGCACTGTCAGAAGGCAGTAGAACAGGGTGAAGCTAAAGCCAGTCTCCCTGCAGAGCTCTCTAATTGGCTGTGGGATATTTCTTTCTTTCCCGATTCTGCAATTGCCTGTCCTGAACTCTATTACCATCCTAACACATCGATTAGCTTCCTCTAAGAACAGACTGCTGCACACCAAACAGCCTGAATCAATTATTCATGGATGATAGTGAATTTTTTATGTGTTTTCATGTGATCCAGATACTTCGCAGACATACGCAGGGGTCTCTATTCTCACAGAACATGCTTTTGAAAGTAAAAACCAACATTAAAATGTGGGAAACCATAATGAGGTCTGACTTTATACATGTTCCTGCTGAAATTGAAGATGTGAGATGGATTCCCAGGGCTCTGGTTCTGTTCGAAGCGAGCCAATTATTTAATTTGACTGGGGCCTGAACAAACACACACTCTCGAAGAAGACTTTATTATTTAAACTCACACTTGATTATCTGAATCAACCAGCAGAAGCACAGCTCCACGTCCACCAAGCCATGCTGAGAAAAACAGCCCCACGTGCTGCTCATTGTTTTTGCTGGCAGCGAACTGGTAGTTGACACTTTAAATACAACTTCACTAATTCATATTATTGTGCTGAACAGTGACGAACAGCTCCTTTATAATCACAAGAGGAATCTGAAACAGCCTTCCTTCAAAATGAAAGATTCAGGCCTGGTTTCACAGACAGGTCTTACCAGGATTAGGCCATAGCTCAATTAGGATATGTAAGTCATTTTTTTTAAATGTGCTGATAAGTATGGATAATCAAGTCTAAGTTTCAGTTCAGTATGTGTTCATCTAGAAATATTAATAACAAAGTTACTTTGGTAACACTTAATTTAAAGCCTTTATGTATAATATAAGGTGCACTGTCTGCAAGGCATAATTAATGCAATCAAAACTACTTTTATTATAGATTATAGATAAAGGCTTTAAGTAAAGTTTTACTAGCTATTCTTTATGTGTACTTTATAAAAATCACAGCAAAAAGATGTGTACAACAACATGAAGATGTAAAGTTTTACCATTATATTATAAGGCTTGCTAAAAAAGCATTAACTATCAATTAAATGACAGAAGACATGTAGTAGATTGTGTACAATGGCTTCTTTCTGTAAATGTTTGATCATATGTATAATTTAGAGACCTTAGTATATTAGTAATACTTTATGATACATAGGTTTTATAGGGTTAAGAAAGTGTAGGAAACCTGTATGTTTTCAATACTATATGGGCTTCTGCACACCTGTAGGGGTTGATGTACCTGCCGTCTCAGGGTCAGGATCAATGGTGTAGTTAAAGGAGAGCGCACAGCCTCGCTCCGTCACCTGGAAGGGGAAGAAGCTCTCAAACAGGTCGACTCCTGCTTCAACACAGCTGATGACCTCATCAGGACGTCCAACCCCCAGCAGCAACCTGACACAGATGGTAAAAGCTTCATGTCACTGCACTGCACGTTCAGGCTTAAAACATATTATGAGTCAAATTTTTTTTGACTTAATAGGAGTTATTATTAATGAAAGGTTAACTATAAAGGTTAATTAAAGGTCATAGTTGTCTCTGCATGTAAAGCTAAGATAGGAAAACGTATTTTAACAATGAATAAATTAAACACTTCAGCTGTAACAGGTAATTCAAAGGCTTTAGATCTCACAATGCATTTTTTCTATTGGTTTGGGAATACTTTTCTCAGCGTACCTCAGTAAGACAGATTATAGTCCACCCCAGAGATAAATCAAAAGCCAAGTTCAGCCCAGGGTAAATCATTAAGTATTAATACAAAACCAGTGAATCTGCAGGTTTTTTTGTGCCGTCTCTATACTGTTTTTCAATGGAGATTTGAAAGCTATGTCAAACACATCAACAAAGTCATTAAGTGAAACACAAAGCAAAATGAGGAGCACTAACACATTCTGACAAGCTCTCTCACACATACACACATAAACTCTCATATGTTGGGGGTGCTACTTTTTTTTATATTTTATAAGTGGTCTCATGTTTTACAAGGCCAGTTTACTATAATATTGTGAAATAGTTATTAATTAAAAAAAAAAAAAAACGATTTTAATACACAGTATCACTTGGTCCTGTGATATGATGCAAACTGAATTTTAAGCATTATTACTCCAGTCTTCAGTTTCACACGATCTATCGGAAATCATTTTAATGTACTGATTTGCTGCTCAAGAAATATTTCTTATCATCAATGTTGACAACAGTTGTCCTGTTTAATATTTTTTTGGAACTCATTCAATTTTTTCAGGACTTCCTGATGAATATAATGTTCAAAACAACAGCATTCATTTGAAACTGAATTTTTAAAATATAGATTATAAACACTTTAGTGTCACTTTCGATGAATTTAATGCATCCATTAATGCTGGGAAAAAAAATAACCAATTTCTTTTCAAAACTTTTGAAAAAACATAACAGTGTGAAAATACATCATTGTGTAATAAAAGCATAAATACTGCAGTACAGGATCATCTTTTCCTGCTCTAAACCTAAATTATGTATCCTGTCCTCCAGCCCGTCTGCCTCCCAACCTTCTCCAGCTCCAGTTATTTGTGACCCGAGATACACCCAAGGGAAATGTCGGTTTCTAACAAGACTATAAAGCCCAGTGGGAAGCATCCCTCTTAAGACCCCGCTGTGCCACAAGGATGCTTCCAAATCCACACTGCTTTACTTCCTGCCATTGTCTCTGTGTGATTCTGTAACCTTCCAGTCAACCTCAAAGAGAGAGAGATCAGAGAAATCAATCATTACACCACAAGGAACTCAAGATGAAGTCTGTTCCTGAAACCTTTCTAACCCCAGCACTTCCAGTTCCCCGGAAGGGATGAGGTGGTTGCTATGGGCCGCTGGTGGAAAGAAGTGTTGCTATGGCTGCTGAAAATCGAGGTGCATAATCAGAGAGTAATAAGTTGAGGAAGATCTAGCCACTGAATCTCTGACTGAAGAAACGCCTGAGCCTGAGAGGCAGAGATTTAAATAGACACCTTTTTTACCTGGGTTTTTCTTGGGGAAGCTCTGCAGATGCCGCTTTAATCAGCTGAGCCCTAACATCCTGGTCCATGGCAGCAGAATGAAATCCATCCAGGACAAATCCACCCACAGGACGCTTGGCAGTCTCTCGTGCCGACCGGAGCCTCTCTTCCAAAATGTCTCCACCTTCCACAACCCCAAATATCTCGGTCTGTTTTAATTCCTGTAAAAGAAAAAGTACATTTATATTAATTTATTTAATTTATTTATTTATTTAAATATATTTCCATATTTTATCAAGGACAACAAAATATTTAATTAAAATGCTATGAAGCAATATATAAAAAAAATATATGATTTTGCAAAAAGATTTTAAGGCAAAATTAGCATTTTACCTGAAAATAAAAGCTACATTAATGTTCAAATAAACATTTTTTGCTGTTCAGAGTTCTTTGATTTGAACTTGATTTTGTTCAGAAAATTTTAAATACACCTTGCTTATGAAAGGTGGCCATTGATGATTTTAAGAGAGTGTATTAGGGATATGTAAAGTGGGAGGAGTTGGATCTGGACCACTGTAATACCAGTGTATATACATGGTAACTCCTTAGGAACTGTCCACTTAATATAAAGAGTAACATTCTGGACTCCAACCACAATTTATATGTAAAGCCTAACTTACTGGCCGCTGTGGTGTAACATCAGAGTAATTACACGGTAAATACATAGCAATTGTTTACTTAATATAAAGTGTAACACTTTCTTTCTTTTTCACCATAAAGTGCTGTTAGTCCTGTTACGCATTTTTACTTTCATTACCAAAAAGTGTTGTTACCAATGTCCTGTTACACATTTGTACTTGCACATATCATTAAGTGTTTTGTTACATGTGTAGTTACATTAACATTAGAGATGTTAGGGTTAGGGTTATGTAAGTACACAGGTATTAGGGCCACTTAATATAAAGTGGGATTGAATAAAGTTTTATTCTGCTGTTCTTCCTGGCAGTCAAGCCCTGAATAGTGTAAAATTTGACAATTTGGATTTTTTTTTATGGGAAAAGTATCCTGTAATCACTAACAGGGATTCCAGTTCTGAGTCTGTGTTTTTGTGTAGTAACCTGAGTTTTCTGATGTAACACCAGACATTCATCCAGATGGGCCAGAGTCCTGTCCACCGATTTGCGGACTCTCTTGCGAGAAGTACCGGCCTGCCAGGTCTCTCCGTCTGCCATGCTCTGATAGCAGTCTGGCTGAATAGCTGCCTGAATTGCCATGAACCGAGCCACTGTCAGCTCTATCCTTCCACCGCTGCCCCACACTGACACTGTCTGTTAATTCACACACAACCATTACATCCCTTACAATTAACAGTAAAAGGGTGGCATGGCTTCAGAGGACACAAAAGCTCTCTGTAAGCCAAACCGCATCAGTTGAAAACCAATGAGACTTTACTAAAATGACTATTTGTAATGATTTAATGGAATCTGAGTCAGTCTCAGTGACAAAAGAAACGGAAAACAATCATTCGACACAGTTCTCTAACCTTGCTGGTGACGTGACCGGCGGGGCTGGTGTTTGCAGAATCATGCAGAGAGCAGAAAAGCACAGTATCATGAAGACCTGCGTAGAAAACAATCAGCTCATGTCAGAGAAATAGCTTATCAAACGTCTATTGTTACTTGCACAACACAAGAAGCTAATCAAAACTAAAAACTAAATCCTCAACAGCAATAGAATGCATAAGAAGAGTCCAATGCAATCAGGCAGAACACTTGTTCATTATTACAAAACTGTTTACTGGCGAAATAAACAACCAAGAGCTCAACTCATTATTCTGAAGATATAAAAATGCATTTATATGGAGATTAGGACAAATTGGGGCACTGATGAGTGTCATCGATGGCAAAAGTGTACATTTGCATAACTAATTCCCAACTGTAGATTAGACGAACATGAACATGTATGATATGCACATAAAGAGGAATCAAAATTTGGTGGTAATGTATGGAAATGATGGAGGTGAACTTCAGTGACCAACATTATCATGTACAATAATTTTCTTTTTGTAATTATCCAAATGGAATGCTAGCAGCTGCCTCAAGTCACCCTTTGAAATGTCTTCACGGTCACACATCTTAATATCATGAATGCAATTACCTTTCTCATTTCTGGTTGGATTGCTGAAGGCAACGACTGAAACAGTGGCCACCTTTTCGTTACGGTTGCAAAATGAAAACTGAAAACTCATTTTTCGAAAATGCATCTGCGGTATGCATCCAAGTATGAATGCATAATTATTTCTAAACAGTCACTTAGCAGTCAGCAACTGAGGAAGAGAATTTGAAAACATGCCTTCAGAATTAAAAATGAGCACCCCCACTGGTAAATGTAGATTGGTTAAAGGTAAAAGAATTTCAAAACTGAACAAGTTTTCATTTAATATGAATTCAATTTTATTAAACTTATGTTTGGGATATCGAAGTTTGTAATTAGTGGCACCAATTGGAATTGCAATTTATTTGTTCAAGCAATAAAAGTGGCTTGAAATCAGTTTGAAGTTTATTTTTGACGTTTTGCTGTCTGCTAGTAGTTTCACCTTCAAGGACAGTTTAACTATTCAAAATTTCTAGTACTGCAAGCAAAAGAGATCATTTTATCAAGTCCTTCAAGTCTCAAAGCTTGTGCAGGATGAGCCTATAGCCAATTACATTTATTTTTAAATTGGGATCAACTTCAAATGTGTAATACGTTCTTCCACAGTCTCAGCTCCAGAACCTCTTTGGCCATTTATAATCTATTTGATGTGTGAATTTTCAAACTGTGTGAACTGCTTCTAGATCTATTAGCCAACTGAGAAAATGTTCACACCCACACTGCTGAATAGAATATGATTTGCAATGATTTTAAAATAGCAGACCAACAAAGAAGATCCTTTCAAGGCTGACTTTTCAATGATCTTAAACAAACTACCATCTGTTAGAATTCCTATTCATCTCAATAGCAGTTGCTGGACTTTAATTCAATAATTTAAGTCTGCTGTTTTGCTTAGGACCACAGAACTTTGTACATCAGTCACCTGAGCTGTAAATGCCATGTGACTAATTACGTCAAAGGAAAATTGCAGGAAGTGACAACAGTGAGGACTAACTGATGGCAACCACAACAGCTCCAAACTTTTCATTAAAGTTGTGACTCACCATGGCAAGATGGGATTTTAATAAAAGTTGGCTGTGTATGCAGTATGCGTTTTTTTGTTGTTGTTTTTTTAAAATCAGTGCTACATGACTTCAGAAAAAGAGCATGCATGCATCAAAAAATCAGACATCTCAGGGCCTCATTAATAAAATGTTGAGCAGAATCCAGTTTAATATTTTATGATCATCTCTCAAATAAGCACCCAGTAATTCATAGAATGAACGTACACACAGAAAACACACATATGCTTCTCTTTCAGATGCCAAATCTATGAATCGCAAATGATCTTGATCTCGCTCACAACTGAATGGTGTCAGCTCTCTGCCTTGTAAATGTCATTAACATACAAAAGATCACCAGTCTATGTCCGAATCCCTTCATTTAGAACAGTGAACTGCAAGAACAGCTTACATTTCCAAAAACCAAAAGTCTGCTCAGACTCTGATGTGACGCTAAGCACTTTTCCACGTCAAAGGCAGTTTTTCCAAAAATTAAGCGTTGACGTGTGCACGCACACTCCAAGATCAAATCTGTAAAAATCTCTTTTATAAATAAAGCCCCAATTACTTATAATTAAATATTAGTGATATGTATATGTTAAGATGCTAAGCTAAGATATTCCTATAGTCACACTGTCAAAGGACATTTTAACCAAGAGAATGCATTTAACAAAGTTAGTTAAAAAAGTGAAACTCTAACCTGCAAACTTTCTGACACCCTCTTTGAATTCCTCCAGAACCTCATGATGCTCTGCACTGAAAAAGAAAAAGTCCTAAAAACTGAAATGGTAGATATATCAAATAAATTATTACAAACCAAATCTTTTTCAATATGGAATTTTTTTGGCAGAACTTGAGTCATCCCTAAAAATAATTTAAGAATTTTTTTTTAAATTTACACTACTGGTCAAACGTTGTTTTTATGTTTAAATAAAATAAGTAAAAAGAAGAATAACCAAGTGCTCACCAAGGCTGCATTTATTTGATCAAAGATACAGTAAAAACAAATGTTTTTGAAATATTATTACTATTTTAAATTACAAATATTATTATTAATTTTCATTTTTATATGTTTCAAAATGTATTTTTTTTCCTGTGATGCAAACTCTGTTTTAAACAGCCATTACTAGTGTTGCATGAAAGTTCAAAAGAACAGTATTTATTTAAAATAAAAATCTTTAGTAACATTACATCTCTGTCTTTACTGTCACTTTTGATCAACTGAATGTGCCCTTTCTGGGGAAAAAATATAAATTCAAAGATTTAAATATTATTAAACAGTAATATCTGTTTACATTAATAATAGTATGAAATGTATCTTGAGCAAATCAGCATATTACAATCATTTCTAAAGGATCGTGTGACCGAGTGATGATGCTGAACATTCACTGTGCCATCACAAGAATCTTTTTTATAAATAAAATAAAAAGTAGTTATTTTAAATTGTAATGATATTTCATAATAATACTGTTTTTACTGTAGAACCAACCTTAGTCAGCATAAGATACTTCTTTCAACAACACCAAAAAAGATTACTGTTCCAACTTTTGATATATCTATAAAACGTATAATAAAGGACCTCAAGGTTACTTTACAGATATATATAATACATTACTACTCTAATATACTTTTATTCACTGTGAATGCTGTGAAAACTGTCACAACATCCTTTTTTGTGAACTGTGATCTGTCAGCAAATTATGCCACGTTACAGATCCACATGTTTGGTTAGAAACACTGTTGACCAAATATTCAGTGAACACAACACATATTAAAATAAGTATAGGTAGATTCTTACAGGCTATCCACTGACACCTGTGTGACTGATGGCAGGTCTCTCAAAGTGTGTAATGTGTCCTGGGTCAGATGAGGAACAGTTGCACAGCGAGTGTACAGGAGACAGCCGGGCACCTCCAGTGAATGCTGCCCTAATTTTCCAAGTCCAGTCAAAACTCCCAGGCGGCATCCCTGCACCACTCGAGACAGTTCCAGTTTCATCCCACTTGTGGAGCTGTAGCTTCCTAATATCAGTGTTTCTCAGACCTAGAGGAAATGACAGCTCGTCACCTGCAAAAACAACATTCAACCTCTTTAATCTCTCATTTTCCAGAGGGATATAGCGCTTGAGATGCACATATGCACTTATGAATGAAATAGAAAACATTACTGTCTTGTTTACCAACCTGAATCGATCTACTTTATAACGGAAAGTAACGTTTACTACACGAGTACAGTACGCCGCGAAAGATTATAAGTAGTAAATAAAAAAAATAACGTCATATTCGACAATAAATCTTTTCAAGCTTACCACTTTTATTTTAGCTGCTTCAGAAAGCAAGACATGTGGGAACTTTATGTCGCAGAAATATGTCGTAGCGCTTTGACTCGGGTCTCACGTTTACGACGTCATAACATTTCTACAGCACACTTTGGCAGAGCTGTGTACTGGATTTTTTAACAGAGGCTACATGTTTCTGAATTATTTGTTATTTAATGTAATTTAATTATCTAAATAATGTTTTCTTTTGTAGCTGGTTTATTGTATTCTGTACTAAATTCTGTACTTCATTCTTCAACTAGGCTACAGTTTAAAAAGAACATTTAGGCCTATTGTTTTCACTCTAAAAACCAA
>JAUMHE010000082.1:9637262-9714303 GCA_032359235.1 Enteromius mattozi
AAAAAAATGAACTTAAATGATTTTAGCAAATGGCTGCAATATAACAAAGAGTGAAAAATTTAAGGGGGTCTGAATACATTCCGTTCCCACTGTATATATATATATATATGCTGGCAAACAATTAATTTGATCCTAAATAAATACCAAAAGTTTTTGTTTATTGTTTAATATATAATTATGTGTACTGTGTATATTTATTATGTATATATCAAAACACACACACAGAGTATATATATCGAAAATATTAACATGTATAAATTTATATTATATATAATTATATTTAATCTATAAACATATTTTTCTTAAATATACACATGCATGTCTGTGTATCTACCTATCTATCTATCTATGTGTGTGTGTATATATATTTATTTTTTTTTTGTAAATGCATGTTAATTTTTTTTTTTTTACAATTATTATTTAGAGACATTAAATAATGAATAATGGAGGAAAAATATTCTTAATATTGATCATAAAAAGTATTTCATGAGACGTTTATGATATATCACCGTATCATATAATTAGTTAACATAAGTTGTGTAAACACTAACCACACCTGAGTACTGGTGTACTTGATGCTGAAATACACTGGTAGAGATGTAACATACTTCAACACTGCCATCTAGTGATCCACATGATTCAACTGACTCTTGATGAGACCTTGAGAACAATGTTTAGAGCCATAAAACTGACTCTGGAATGGATGTTGAAGATATTCAGTAGCACAACGTTATACTTCACTGTATTAAATATGAGCAATAATTCACATTTAAGACCAGTTCAATTGTTTTTCCATCAGCAGAGACTGACAGTTGAATTTCTACACCAGATCTGATTGATTTGATGGCTCTGAAGCCTTGCTCATGGCCAAGAATTCAATCCAGTTAGAACGGAAGCCTTGTGAGTAAACGCCGGTGTCGATGATCAGACCCCAGAGATAGCTGCGAGCGGTTTTCTCTCTCAGAGCCAGACGCGCCTCTCGTTCGGTCACGTTGAAGCTGACGTTGATAAGCTGTAAGAGCAGCAGGTGCAGCAAACCTCCCGTCACGATACTGCTGTACCAGGCACAAGTGAAACACAGAGCAGAGCTGATGAACAGAAAAACAGAGAAAAATGGCTCATTTATTAACATGTTGTATTATTAATACATGATTAAAAATGCTACGGAAGCAGTGTGAACCTAAGGAAAACAAACTTCTGTTTAATGAATTAAAGAAATTAAACCACGTTAAAACCAATGTTGGTGTTGTTAAATATAAATAAAACTAAAGCTATTCAAATTATATTTTTTTGTAAATTTAGATAACTTGAAATAAAAAACTTGAAAACAAATAAAATGTTGCCTTAGTAACTGACTTAAAACAATTATTAATGAAATTAAATAAGATAAATACAAATTATGTGAAAAAAAATAATAAATAAAAATAAATAAATAAATAATAATAAAAAAAAAAATATATATATATATATATATATATTCTTTCTAAATAATAATGTACAATTAATACTAAAAATGTGTTTAGTACTTGACAAGTACTAAATTAGACAGGGATCGTGTGGATTACTTGTGGACTATTGCAATGTTTTTATCAGCTGTATAAACTCATTCTGACGGCACGGTCCATTCACTTCAGAGGATCCATTTGTGAGCAAGTGATGTAACGCTACATTTACGCTACCAAATCTGTTCTGAAAAAAAAAAAAACTCATCTACATCTTTCCTTTAACATGTCCCATAAGCTTTGGGCACACTGTTTGTGTGAAGAATGGGAGATGATGTTTGGGAAAGACAAATTTTGTTCAGTTTGTTCCTATAACAAGTTCCTATAGCAAACATAGTGAAGCATTTTAAGCAGGAAAGTAATTTTTCCATGAATAACTAATGAACTGGAAGGAACAGAGGTGGTAAAAAAGGCTGAATTAAATGCCAGATAAAGCATTTCTGTGAGTTAGTGTAGTTGGATCCACACCTGAACTGGTTGTAGACATCAGGACAGTAAAATAGTGCAGTCATTACATTCTGGTCAGGACACACGCTTTGAAGAACCAAACTGATTCCGTACAGCGACGTCAGCAGAAAAAAGACAAGTGTCAGAAGGAAAGTGCGGTGATTGGCCTGCCCCACACAGCTGTTGATCCTAACACAAACCAAAATGACAAGACACCAAACTGAGACCTGGAGATTATTTTCACATATCACTTACACAGAGTGAGGAGAATGACCTCACTGTCTCCATTACACATATGTTTACATGAAGAACAAGACGTTTTACAGCTGTGCTGAACAACACAAAGTATGATTAATGCATATTAATCTATAATATATAATAAATAGACAACTAAAATGTTCTGAGATTACTTGAATTATTTGAAACACAACTATCTCAGTTCTATTATTCATTATTTACATTACTCATGATGAAACTTTACTCATGATGAAGATTTTCTGTACTATAGATATATATAAAATTGTATAAAAAATTTAAATAATACATAGTTTAAAGTATTTTATGCATCTATTCTAAGTACTTATATACAGAAGTCAATATTTGAAGTGGATCAAAAAAAGTTCAAAATTGTCCTATGATACTGGTTTTATGTTTTGATTACATAAAGTTTTGATTTGTCATTGTGTCATTATTTTCATGACAATTAATTCTCCAAAATGCTAATTTATATGTAGGCTATATATTTTACATTTCTCACTAATGTACGATTTCTTTGCATATCTTCATAAAAAATGAAAAATATAAGATATACTATAAATGTATTATTATTTGTAGACATGTATTTGCCTTTATGCTGATTGTAATATAGCTACAGTATATACAGTATACATAAATTAGGCACAAATACAATATAACCGAATACTTCAAATAATATATCTTAGAAGTTTTTACACAGATATTTTTTGTCACCGTAATGTGAACCCAAAGAGAAAATTTTAGTAAAAATATTTCACAGTGCAAAAGATTTTGGTGCGTAATGTGACCCAAACATGTTATTGACTGGTAAAATAAACCCACATAACAATGACTGCGAACCTCTTGAACAAGCAGTGCTTTGTAAAGGCACCCACCAGACACAGTGGTGGTCCAGACGCAGGATGCAGACTCCACAGATCCTGCAGTGTCCCGCTCTCGGGGGCCGCACCACTTTGCATACGGCGCACCAGTTCCTCCTCTGAACACCCTGCTGTCCTGTCCCAGATTCACCAGTTTGTTCGTGATTGGCTATCACCACCTGGTGCTGTGCTCCATTTAGATAGTCGGCATCTACGTCAGGCGGAGGTTTGTGATAGGTCACTGTACTATGAGTGTCAGCTGGACGAGGCCTGACGTAGCCCGGCCCCTTCTTAGAGATTATGAGGGAAATGACAGTAAGAGCAACACCCGCCGTCACAGCGGCCATCTGAAGATGATTCACACCACCTCGAGGAACGACTTTGGTGATGAAGAGGTAGAACATGTAGAAGAGGGAGAAGAGCGCGAGGCTGAGGAAGAATAACGTGCGGCCTTTCTTTCGGTGAGTGAAATAATAGTACCAGAGGATCAAGACGGGCACTGCTGTTAGCACTAAAATACCCAGCAGGTAGTGCAAAGCCGCAATGTGCAAAAAGACAGGAAGCAGAATAAGAGGAGGGATCACCGATATATCAACTTGTCGGGCTCCGGATATCCAGGGCACTCGCAGACGATCATTGACTGTATCTATAATCTGGGACAGAGAGTCTGGACTTTGAGGCTTCTTCTTCATCCATCTGGAAAATAACAATTTAAGTCATACTCATCATTTACCCATAAACAAGTATGAATCCAAAGTGCTCACCTGTCACAAGCCTCATCCAAATCCTCACAGTCACAGCAACATGCTGCCATGTGACTCCGTCCGCCATGACGATCAATATACTCACAACAGCACAGAGGATCATCCTGATCTAGTGTGCGACGGCTTCTCTTCTTCATGATGGATATCAGCCGGTAAAACGAAGGTGAGGGAAGTTACTGAATTCCTGTGAGGAAACCAGATTGCATGTTTATTAGATTTATATAGGTAGACAAAAATATACACTGTATACTGTTTTGGTCATTAATCTGGCATATCCTAGAATATCCTCTATGTAAAGGGACAATATCCCAGAGGATGCACTATCTGGGACAATTCCTTCTGTATGTGGTGTCTACGGTTTAGTTTGCACATGCTTAAGTCACATTAAACTTAATGGTGTGGGAATCGGTTTAAAAGTAGATTATTAACTGATCCAGGCCTGTGCATGTGAGACAGGGTTATTATTTATATGTAACCAAAAAGCATAATTAAACATTTTCTGTTTCATTTAACTGCAATTTTGTTTTTCTGAGCAAAAAATAAATATGATAGATTTTCCCTGATGTACAGAACACACCCACTAAAATGTCATTTAGTGTAAAAGTTTTGTTATTTATAACATATTTACAGCGAGCATCAATTTATGTCATATTAAAAGACTAATCACTTTCACCTCAAATACTGATCAGTTGTAATTTTACATTTTTTAAGATTTGCCACTATCCTAGGTTTTGAATATTTGGCAGTAAGAACGTTTTGCTATTTTAATTATTTTAGATATTTTAATATGTACAAGTCAGAATAAGCATGTTGTTTGAATTTTTACATAAATATTATGTTACAGTGAATGACAATGTAACATTATTTCAAACAAATTTCAACATTTGTTTCTCAAAAACCTATCCAAAACCTTAAAAGTAGACACTTTACTTACATTTAATGTACTTTCTATGGACATAAAATCACTTTTGTAAATTTCTTTTGATGCGGATATCTTGACGTGTTTGACCCATGTATATATATATATATAGGTTCTGATTGACGACACTAGAACACGTCATACAACAAAACTAATTACGATAATACGTAAATTAACTGATAGTGAATGTCAAAAATTCATACTTACAGTAAGTTACAAAACATTCATCTCGCAGAAGCAGCTCCTACTCTCAGTTTGAGCCTCAGTTAATGGAACATTCGAGTCTTTTTACCCCGCTGCTACATTATAGCTTACTTAACCATTTACTCCACAGAAATCACGAAGAGCTGCCCAAGAAAAACTACACAAAGCAGCCCAGAACTACGAAGTTTACTACAAAGAGCACCAGGAAGTCGCGTAACAAACAGCAGCCGCGCACGGCACGCGCGTTTGAGCGCCCTGTGTATGAGACTGGCGAATAGAAACGATCCTTCCTGACGTCAGTGCAAACTAACCCTTTCATTTCCTCCAGTTATCAACTTTATTTGATGCTAATCTTTTTTTTAGAGAACACCGTTTCCAGAGACTGATTTTGTTCATAACTTTTCCAACATTGAATTGAAATACAAAGGTAAGGGTTAAAACAGAGAATCAATATTAGTAACACAATATTTGTGTGTTTCTCAAGAGACATAAAATTCAATGAATTTAAAGTTATTAAAAAAAACAATTTCTTGAAAGTTCAAGTTCCTTGACAGAACGTACACATTGCATGACGTCATAGAGGGTTGCGCACGTCTGCAGCTTTTTAATACCTTAACTTGTTCATTTTCTGTCATTTAAGCACACATGGAACATAAACACAGTATAAAATAAACAAATAAAACGTAATTGTATACTTTTCATTTATTTTAGAGGCCCAGATAATTGGAAAGGGGCATGTTGTCACCCCCTGCGGGTGAATAGTCATAATGCAACAATGTTGTGGTATTTGATGTCGAGGTTATTAAAATAATCTCAATAAAATTCATAAAGCTTCACAAACTGAACAATGTAATGCCATGGGAATTTTATTTATAAATAGGTTCAGAAGACATTTTATTAAAAAAAAAAAAAAAATCAGAAGAAATGCAGAAAAATAGACATCTATACACATCCACCCCTTACATATTTTTCTGTGAAATTATTAAATGCTTGAGGATTACACATTCTGTTTTGATGAAGTACCGCTCTTTTCCCATTGTAAAGAATTCACATGAATGTGTTACAAATGTAGTTCACAGTGACAATACAGTCAACAAAAAGTGTTATTTTAAAGACCGAGTGTGTAAACAATTTAAAACATTAAACATCACCACTGATCCTTTACAGTAAACCTCAGATACAGATCCTCACAAAAACCTGTACTCTAGGACACTATTAAAATCATGAGGAACATTCATAATTTACAAACATTCTACAACTTCGATAAGCACAAACAACTGTCATTACTGATCCCTGCTTTAATAAGGTCTTAAGGTGCAATCATTTACAAATTCTTACGAGGTATCGAAGTAGATCAAGATCTAAATCACGACAAAAAAGCCATGTGACTAAATGTTAGGCAGATCTTTAGAAGCAATGGGCCTGCATTGCCCCCTTCATAATTAAAGTGAAGACCCTGTGCAACTGCACTGAATCCATTACATTAACGCTTCTACTGTAGTCCAGAAAAAAAATCTGTCCATCAAATTACAGTAGCATCCAGCAGTTGAGAACATGATTGTGAGAAGCCTTTGTGCTTCAACCTGCTACACCGTTGTTACTTTAATGTTTAACTTCAACTTCAGCTTCAAGGTCATTAGTAAATCCAAGAGGAAACTCGCAAAACTGAGCGTACCAGTGTGAAGATCTCCTCCAAGATAAAAACAGCACTGAAAAAAAAAAAATCAAACCATAACAAAAAAAAAAAGCCCAGAGAAAATGAACATGGCTATGAGTGTGCCCTGGAGTCACAGTACGTATGGCAACGCTCCTCAGCGAGGACAGGTCTTATGGGAAGAATACCCTTGTGTTGTCAGGTCACCAAACTCAATGCCATTTAAAGCTGAGAGGAGGATCTGTTGTAGACCTGAAAGTTCTGCTGAAGCACCACAAGAGAACTGCGTAGCTGTGGACAAGAAGGAAAAATAAACAATCACATAAGAGACGTCTTAGCCAAACAGGATACCACATGTAGATGTGGTTTAGACTAACATCATAAAATCAACTTTTCAAGAACTGCTAAATTATGTCCGTTTCACACCGCACATGTCAGCAGCGCATATTTTTTCGGCGGCCATGTTAACAGATGAGAGCATTCACACCGCACACAGAGGTGGCGTAGGAGCAGAGCAGAAGCGGCAGTGCCGCGATCATTTCGGCACAAAGTCTATTTTTGCTGCACTGCTTAAGCTGAATTAAAGTCACAGCGCGTTGTTCTTGATATAAATTGACCAGATTAATATGAAAAATAAAAAAAATTCACCATAAAATCATGTAGTAAGTGATGCGTTTCATGTTTCATTCACCAAACAAAAAAAGGCATTTGTTTAAGATTAGCTTTAAGATAACTTTTTCAATTCAATTACATTTTATTGTTGGAATTCTTTAAGAAATTTGTCTTGGGATCTCACAGCATGTACTGTCTCACATCGAAAATCACTGAACAAAACAATACAATAGACACCTTAAAAAAAATTATTAACTAATTAATTTTACAGACTGATACACAAAAGATTTACGTATTATAGCCTATTCAATCTAGTATGTGTCACAAGCCTTCTGTTGCATGGCAAAAAATTAATGTTTCTTATACAAAATGTGAGGGCCGGCAATTTTTTTCATATAGCCTACACATCTTGAAAACTTGGCTCACGTTTATTGTGTAAACTATAATATAGCATGTTATTTACATATGTGCGTGGGACAGAGCACGGTTAGATCAAAGAGTATGCTGGCAATATCATAAATCAAAGCACATGGCACACAGTGTTTGGAAAACGCTGGAAAATATGACGGAAATGAAGATACTTGTCTGTAGCCTACTGCAGTACAAGCTGCAGTTCAGCTGCGCGCAACAATGATTGCATGGTGTGTTTAATAAAACATCCAAACATACCTGTTCTAGAAGGTTAATGGAGTCCTGCAGTACTGCCCTCAGTAAATGCGCTTCTTCTCGACTTCTGTGGGGCATGCCCTGTCTGGGGCCGAAATCAGGTGCTAAAGTACTTTACATAAAAACATGAAGTCAGTTTTGTTCATAAAAATTAACAAAATCCATAATGTAAAAGAGCTTTTACCTGGACTCTACGCTCTCCTTCATTCTGTGCTTGGTGTTTAGATACAAACGGTGAGCGACATCTTCCATGGCCCAAAGTTTAAGGAACAGCCCCAAGTTCAGAACCACCAGAACAAAAAGTCTGAGAGGCAAAACAATGTGACATTAATAAGCACATTATTATTTTAAGGTCATCATTCTAAATCATCACCACTTCACACGGAAACCATAAACTGCACATATTTATTTTGGCAACCATGCTAAAAGGCTGCAACATTCACAGCATAGTTTCTTTTTTTATACTGAACTCAGGAGAAAATATTGAGAACATTCACAGCGAACCTATTTATCAATGTAATCTTTTGCAAAATAGCAATGTTTGAAACACAGTGAACATTTAAGGGATTCTAGGTTCCGAACACTTTCCATTCAGTAAATCTGACTCTTTAACTCTGATTGGTGTAGACTATTTACCATTTAAATGTAAATGTTCTCCCCTTCGTAAGAATCTATAGTCTGCCTCGACCCAGATTCCACTCCACAATATATGTTTAATCATGCTCATTTCCCAAAATGGCTTAATTATTATAGAGAAAAGTCAACAGCTACATTGTTCGTAGATCATTTGAGATAATTACATCCTGAGCAAATGGTCACCAATTGTAGAAGGGAAGAGGGTGTAGGACACCGAGAACCATCTCATGCAAAGGGGTGTTAGAACTCAATTAACATACAGACCACAGCTGTTACAACAGGAGCAACTTCATTTACATTAAAGGTAGTAAACTCTTAAGTGTATAAAAAGTTTGAGCTTAGGATGTTCTGGGTTTATTCCGACTCTGCTGAACCCAAGGTACTACATGTGCTTTGTCACTGCTATACTGCAATAAACATCTTCATCAAGATCTTCAACGTCCTCATCATTTTTTCTTACACCTTCCTTATGCAAATCAAGAGTATTAACTCTCAAATTAAATAGGCAAATTCTAACAATCATTTTAGGTTATTAGAGGAAAAACTCTCATGTAGTAACCAAGTTTTTTTCAGTGTATTAAGTTTACAAACAGCTTACTGTACGCATGAGGTGTGAAACAAGCTTTATAGAGTGAATGAAGCCTTACATTAAGCTCATCCCAAATACAAGTGAAGTGATGTTCCTTCTGTGCTGTGTGTTCTTTATATCCATGGCACCTGTAGTGTAAAATGCAAATCATCCAATGCAAGTCTAATTGTTTTAAGTCTAATACACAATAACCCCTTTTACACATACAGACTTTACTGGTAAATTACTGTTAAGAGATCATGTGTGAACAAGACCTTATCAAAATTAATTTCAATTGCAATTTACCGTACGAGCAGTTGTGACATAACCAGTTAATTGCTGGAATGATGCTGTGTGTGAATGCAGAATAAACATTACTGGCATGAGTATGTACATAGTCAGAACGTGGTGACGCAAGATGTCTAGTCTGGGCCAATCACCACATTCTTGCGAAGATGACGCATTTACTCTGCACTGTGTAGTTCGGTTTGAAGTCGTGTATGTCTCTGGGCCAAGAGAGCTGCATGAATGCGAACATTTGACACAAAAGAAAACATCAACAAAAATACTGATTGCGTACACCCCTCCATGTTTACAAACACAACACTGGGGGACAGAGCCATTTAGAGTTTTTTTCTGGTCAAGGAAGTCACAGAATATACCGGTATTTTAAAACTGATGTATGAATGGCGCTTCACTGAAAAAAAGATGGAGCGTCATTGTCTGTTTGAGCATTTTTTTTTATTTACTATTAAAGTCGTAATTTTACAGCAATTTACTGTTATTGCTGTGTAAAAGGGGTTAACGTCTTCCATGTTTACTAAAATATTATAAAGCACAGATCACAAAATAAAAATCTTATTAGTGTGAAAACAAAGGGAAAGTTCACCCAAAAATGAAATTGATGTCATAAATTGCTTACCTGCATGTCGTTCCAGACCTTTGTTAATCTTCAGAACACAAATTAAAATATTTTGGATTTAATCCGAGAGCTTTCTGACCCTCCCATAGACCCTTCCTTACAAGTTCAAGGCCTAAACATGTACCAAAAACATTGTCAAAGTAGTCCATGTGACAACGGTTCAATCGTAATGTTATGAAGCAACGAAAATACTTTTTGGGCAAAAAAACAAATACAAAAATAAAGACTTTATTCAACATTTTCTTCTCTTCTGCCTCTGTTTTAGAGACGCATGGCTAAGAGCGCCATGACTCATATGCATAGGATCAGAAAGCTCTTAGTTTAAATCCAAAACAACTTAATTTGTGTTCTGAAGATGAACACAGGTTCTTACGATCTGGAACATCTGGTTTATTTTTGGGTGAAATATCCCTTAAAGTCCATTACCCAATAGCATAGATATTGGATTCTGAGATTAAAAATACACATATATTCATACCCATGGTGCCAGCTCTCTGCTCATCTGAATCTGCGCTGTACTGTTTCCCTGGTTTCATGTGTTCCTGTAAGGTGCGACTATACGTTCTTCGCCTCCTGCGCAAACCACCCGTCTTTCCAGCATCTCCGCTTCCTTGAGTCAACTCTGCCTCCTCTTCTAGCAGCTCTGCCTCTGGAATGTGCATTGTGAGGCGAAGATCATTGAAACTGAATTAATTTGAGCCCAGAGTGGTTATTTTGAGGTCACTGGATCGATTAGGGATCTGGCTTTTGGCAACCCTGTAGCTTAGTAATTAAATGGCCTTGCAGGCAATGGATCTAACTGATGTATTTCACCAATAGGAAACGGACACATCCATGCTGCTAATAGCCCTCCCTGAGCACTCTGACCAGGTCACTAATGTTCATTACTCTTTTGATTCCCTAATCCAACATCCCATGACAGAGAAGCTATTAGCCAGCTTTTTTTTCCAGTCGACAAGAAAAACATTGAGCATTCTGCAGTTCTGCTCATTTTAATTGATCTACATTAGTTCTGGGCTATAGCTTTAGATCATTATTTTGTTTTGGTTTGTTTTGCAGCGAAGGATATATACAGACTCAGACAAGGCAAATGATTGCAGACTGGGCCACTATAAAGCAGTGCTACTTGTACATTACAATAATTTATTTTTTGAAAGAGCTCATATTTACATTTTGTTTTCACTTTAATTTTAAATTTAGTTTTAAGTGTGTATTTGTCTTGAATTGTTTTGAATTTTTTTATTTCAATATAATTTTTACTTGAGTTTTAGTTTAATTATTTTAGTGCTTTAAGTTAGTGACTAGAAAATGAGAAATGCTGCCTCGGTAAGACATAAATAAGTTTAAGTTGTTTGTATATTTTATTTCAGTTAATGCTTATTTTATTAACATTTTTATGGTTTTAGTTTTATTCTATAAAAACTACAATTACCCTGCAAACCCTATGAAGTGCAACAAGAAACACTTAAAGATTTAATTATATAGATCTAATATGATTTAATATAATTTGTAAAATTCAGTCATGTAGAAAATGGCCATAATCTACAAACCAAGTAGTGAAACGGATAAGTGAAGTTGGAAAATAGAGGGTTAGGGATTATAAAATTAAACTGCATTATACCAACCAAGGTGTCTAAAATGGTCTTCTAGGCCACTCCAGGAGTTTTTCGTGATGAAGGATTTAACAAGACCCCAGGGCTGCTTTTTGTATTTGACATCAGTGTAAATCCTGTACAGAGTAATAATGAGTTCAACTATTTACTAAATGGCTCTTACATTAAGAGATGTCGGTTTCATAATCAAAATGAAAGATGATAGCTATGAGGACACCACTCACCTGAGTCTGCACTTGTGTTTGGAATTGCGGATGATACAGTAGCGATTCTGGGTGTAGAAGTAGTCATGGTATGGTACATCATGTGTGTAGACCTCTGAATCTATCATGTAGTACTGACCCTCCCTCGACTCTTTATATAGTGTCTAAAATACACAAAGAAATCAGAAAATATTCCACATACACGCACAGGATGAACTTACACAGCTGCACAACAGAGATTTCAGTACTGTTTGTATTGCTAAATATGATTCTGTTCAGTTTATTTAGGATAGAAATACACTGTCTCCTTTAAACTTTGGAAGTGACTCCCTTAAATATTCAATACTATGACTATAAACAAATATATTTGCAAATATACAAATGAAATCTTTTAAGACACCAGACAAATTCTATGTGTTTACCAGTGATTTGTCAGGCATTAATCAAGGCTATATTAACTTTCGTTATGTGTCCATATAGATATTATGCAACGTTATTTAATCCTGTTTGCTGCTGTAAGTAGCCTACAACACAATTTCAGAGTAAATCCTACATATACATTGTATGAATGTAGCTATAGTCACGAGACCAGTCATTACTGCGTAAAACATGATTGTTTCATCTAACTAATAACATCAACTTTAAAGTGCAATTAGCACAATTATATTAAATAACTGAATAAAGCTGATTTTGTAATTGCAGCACGCCTACATTCATGTTATTGTTAAAAATGTTAGCCTAATTGTTGCATAATATAAATAGAAGCAAAAGCTGTCTATCGTCTAATTAACTGTCAGCGGTTAAATGTTTTCAAATTATTCTATGCATCACAGACTAAGATCTGAAAGGCCACAATGAATGTTAAGTTCTTTTTAAATGGTTCTGGCTAACTACTATATTGTTTTATGGATTTAATCTCATACAAAAACAACTGACAGACATCTAACCTGGACATAGCATAAGATAAAAATGGCAACAACAGGTGCTAATTTAACAGAAATTATCAAAGGCCCCATCATTTCTAAGAATTTACTAAAAACCTGTGATCCACAACCACAGCTTATTCCTGCTAACTCGGAATATAAATCTGACATAACCAAATACTGCACATTAACTGTCAATGCAACCATTAAAACACAGCCTTTCTATTAGGTTATACAATGTTTTTACAATTTGATTGACACACAAATCAGCTTGCTAGATTGTGAACCAAAGATATAGAGTTGCAACTCTAACCTGTGTTTCTGTAGCAGTGGAGAACTTGCCAACCAGGGGGTTATTAATAGTGATGGTGTAGTTCAAAGTCCTTTTCATACCGCCAGAGTCCTCCCTTTGCCAAGAGGTTGAGCTTGCACCTGTCAGGAAATACACTTTTGTTACTATAAAACTAAAATACTGTTAAACATTGATTTTGGTAAGTAAAAAAGTGCTGATATAAATTAATAAACTATGTAACTGAAAATAAATAAATGTACATAAAAGCTAAATTTAATGTAAAAAATGATAAAAACTACAAAATTGATTAAACTTTTTGATAAAACTTTTCAACATTTTAATAAATATTATAATAGTACATAAATAATACTAGCAAAATAAATAGCTAAAATGACAATATTTCTGGAGGACCAAAGTCTACTATATGCTGAAACATATACTTATTATATTATATATAAATACTTTTTTTTTTTTTTTAACCAGTCACATCTATATAGGAATCGGACTGATTACTAAAGTAGATCACTACAAAGAGAGGTAAAAGGTTAAGAGAAACACACCTATGATCTTCCTGATATCCCTAAACCTCAGCATGAAACTAGAATCAGTGAAAAGCAGATCGAACATCTTCTCAGCACTGATGTGAAAGACCCGGTTCACAAACAGCCTGCCCTGAGTCACCGGAGATGCTGTCTCACGTTCTTCCACTACAAGAAATCAATCCTGATGTAAACAAAATGCATCAACACAGCCACGGAATAAGACACAGCCAAGACACACACACGTCTCACCCTCCTCCAGGCTGTCAGATCTGCTGTTATCCGAGAGCTGGTCTTCATTGGCATTCAGATCCAGAGAGAGAGAGGAGCGTTTAGACACTCGTTCAGACCCTGAGCGGTTTAATGATAGATTTGGACTGCGCTGATGGGACGGGGTACTGAGAGTGTCATCCTGTTGAGAGTTTAATACATTTATCAAGTTCAACACCTTAAACTCTACTTTAAAAGACAATGGACTTTTAAAAGACTTGATAGGTTGACTATTAATATATTGCATGTTGATGATATATTCAAAGTCGTTTTACTAAATTTTCTTTCCCCACTGTCATTATTCAAACAATTTTAGGAAAATTATATCTGCCAAGGAAAGTATATTTGTCAACGTACCCCTCCATTTGCTGAGAGCATGCTTTGTAGTCCAACTGAAGACTGTGTTTCGTCTCCCTGTGGTGTGGTGGTGGCCTCATAAGAATTCAGCTCCCCTTGGGGAAGACGAAGCGATGTGGGCCTTTCTGGCCTCCCGGTGTAATCCTCTCCACGCATATTCAGACTGCAACAAAGAGATGTGACCTAAAAACCAAGTAACTGCTCTCTCAGTTGTCCAAACAGGCGCTGACATGTGAAGATGTGACTGGGTGTGTGTGCACGCATGTAGTCAACCTGGGCACGGTAGGTGTGACAGTATCTACTGATGTTTGAAAGCTTCCCATTTCATCATGACTCAATCCTAAGTCGTTGCCATAATGCTGCTTAACCATCTGCAACAGCTCCGACTTGGTTAGTTTCTGTAAGACAGGAAAGATGCATTGAGCAAAGTACACTCACATGTTTCCGCCCCACCCGCTGGCACGTTAGCTTCTATCTGATAAAAATAAAACCAAAAAAAGAAATTCACTTAAAAAAAAAAAAAACCCTTCTCAGGTTCCTGTACTGACATTCATCTAAAACAGCCCTAACCTGCTCCACACCTCACTGACCAGGGAGAAAAATTCTTGGAGGGCAAATGACAAGCAACACTGACTTGAATTGGCACAAAATATTAGCAATACTACTACTACTACTACTAATAATAACAAATAAACAACCCCAAGATGAATAAGCAAATACTAATATATAAATAAGTACTACATAGCCAGTGTCAGTCCAAAGTGCAGTAAGTTACAGTGCTACCATAAAAAGGTGGCATTTGTCCTAAAACAGAAATTGACTTTTCGTTTTCATTACATTGTAATTTATGCTTCCGCAGTCGTAAATATAATTGAAGAAAACTGCGGTTACCATGGAAATAAGGCGTAGAGACATTACACACGCTGTAAATGTAAATAGACCGTATCAGCGAACATAGGCAAGAGTTACTCGACGAAAAGTGACTCAAAAACGCCAATAAAGCCATATGGGAAAAGAATTAAGTATAAAAGTTCACACACATTCGCGTCGTGTTAAAAAAGTGGCCAAACAATCACAACGAAATGCAAAACATTGTTTCAAGGCCGTCTGACACAGACACATTTACCAAACAAAACTGAAGCGAAAACACTCTATGGCTTCATAAAGCTCTTCCCGCCACCCTCACCTACTCATAATCACATAACATGTTTAAAGAAGCGGCACAGTGTGTAAAATATTGTAAATTATACGCAACATTATACGGTGGATGAACTCTTTTCGTCTGGTCGCCTACCTGCTGGACGCCAGTAACCTGCGCGCTTTAGCGAGCGACTCGTGCTCAGATCAGGAAGCCATGAAAAGATACATCCGCACCGCCTAGTGGTGGGCTATTCACTGCCTTTAAAAGCATATTTGCTTTATCATATCTCTGTACTAATTTTCCTGTTATTTCAGCACAGCTGTTCCGCGTTTGTGTACGGAAAGTTTCTTTTTTCAGATGAAGAAAGCCACGCCTCCTTGGGGTCAATGAACTATGCATTTATTTGCTGCCTTGTCAAGTGTACCCTACAGATTTAGGTTGTTTACACTTAAGTGTCCCTGACCTTAGGTCTATAGGGTATTATTCTGTCTGTTTCCCTCACATGGTATTAATATGCCACATTAGTAATCACATAGGCTCAAATGCAAAGAAATGGTTTGTGTTGGCAATGGAGACTGACTAAATACTGTAAAATTGATAATGGAGGGGTTTTGGAGAATATGCAGTTTGCTTCTGATATCCCTGCTCTTAATACATATCTATTTCAGATCGTATTTCAGTATAGCCTTTTGTTGAGTAAAACTGTACAGTCATGCACAACCAAGCAGGCAGAAGATGTAAACGTGTAAAGAATAATTACGTCATATGTCATGTGGAAACATGGTTAAAAAAGAAAGAAATCACCTTCTCCATTAGAACGTTCTGCCAAAGCCGAAACATACCAAGGTAACTTTTCTCCCTTGCCGAAAATGAGCTGAAGAACAACTGTGGAAGATTACAAAAAGAATTTAATCTAGAGATGTAGGCCTATCTTCACGAATAAGAAAAAACATGAATGTAAAACCTTTGATCTCTGAACTTCACCTTCTCTGAATTAGTATTGATCTGGATGGCATTTGGTATCCATTTTGCTGTCTTCTCACGTGACATTGAGACGATATCCTGCATATTTATCGTGATCTAAGATGAAGTATAGTTTATTGTCATTTTTCACAAAGCACAGTGACGGAATCTATAAAATAAATGACTATCTTAGCTGTGCTCAAACAGCTGCATATATAATACAATATTTCTGTGGAGCTCACTTTTGTACCACGAAAAACCTGACTGTAGAAACATAAGCAATTCTCTGTAAGGTAGATGCGTCCTTGTAACAAGATATCCTTTTGGAGAGCACAGGTGTAGTCTAGGAAAAAGAAGGATCATTCAAACAACATCTAATATACAAATATTGTGGTTCTGGCAACAAACATTTTCAGCAGAGTATATTTTTACATTGTTTATTCCCTCTACCAGTCTCACCTGCAATTAGTTTATCAGACTCAGGCACCTCTTTAAATAACTTCCGAAACTCATCGCTCCTCTGTTTATAACTGGTGTAGAGCAATGTTTCAGGCGACTGAGGTGCTGCTATGCACTGCCCACTGACTTCTAGCCCCTGTAAAGTACAATCACAGCAATAAATAGCCTAAATAAACAAATTTACTTGTGAAATAATGTTTGTGTATCTGATACTATAAAAGCTACATGCTCCCACATGTTTCACATGCCCAAGAGCTTATTAATATCTCACAACACTTAGAAATCAGTGTCATTTGCGTAATCTCATCATGATACAGTGTCTATAATCTTTGGCAGGACAAAGTACAGCAGACTGTACAATTATCATTCTGCTAAAGATAATGTCTATAAATGGAAGTTAATACAGTACTGCCATGTGACTATTACCAATTTATCTTAATAAAAGCATGCATCATATTTATTCTCACCTCTTGTTCTTCCGAGCTCCATTTGCCTTCCCCAGATTGATTGTTGTCCTGTGTGAGCTCATTGGCTGTCACTTTTTTGGGTGTTTGGGTCATGTCTTCCACCTGTTAAAGGTAATAAATGTTTTTTTTTTCTGCATAGCATGTTTTGAATAATAATTGATCTGGTGGCTTTTAATGAAACCAATAAGCTCACTAACATCTTACTTGACAGTGTCACAAATATTTTAAAACTTCTTTCTATAAATTAAAACAAAATTTTTCCCTGATGAGGAAAAATTCTAAACTCTCAAAAAATAGTTTAAAAAGTTTTTTTCTATTTTATCATGCCAATAAAATCCATTTCAGGTTACCTTTAAATTAACTATTTGAACCATTTTTTGTTGTTGTTGTAAGTGTGGTGGGATGACCGAATGGGACTCGTAGTGCACAAACCATGTCCCATTACATTAGGAACATTTAATTATCCAAAGAACTTTTATAAAATGGAATGTTATGTTCTTCGCTAATAAAGAACCCTGGCAGAAACATTCCAGAACATTAAGTGTGAAGGAAAGACATATCAAAAACTTATTCTCATATAACCTACAAAATGCATACCTGAGAAGGTAGTGTTCCGTAAGTCCTGGTTATGTGAAATCGAGGCGTTTACCAACTGGGGTTGTGAGATGGTTATCATGGATTTCTATCGTCGCAGATATTCCAGATGCCCATAAACTTCCGACAACAGTGATTCGTGTCGTCCGCGTGCTGCGGTGTTGTCTGTCTCGGTTTTTGCGACTGTCCTACACACACCTGGCAACAGGTATACAGTCACAATCTACCAACTCATGAAGCAACGTGCCATTCGCCGCTGAGAACAAGCACACTTTTGAATTTGCATATTTTACTTATGACATCAAGGAGCCTCCTTCAGCTTTTTTTAATCTGAACTACGTAGGCTTATATTTAATTAAACATTAAGAAGGCGAGAAAACATTTAATGTAGCCTATTTTGGACATTTATAGCTACTGTAGATATTCAAAATACTATCTTTTTACAAATAAAGTAGGCTAGGCCTATATGTTCATAAAATAAAGAATAGAAATATTCGGAATTTTCATATAAATCAGCAAACAAATCGCCATTGGGCTTAATTGAGGTAAGCATATCAACAGCAGACCCCTAGTGATTTCGATTTAGTTTAAAATAGGCCTAGCGAAAATTGTATTGATGTATTAAACAAACATAATGTGTTTTAAACTTTTATAGCCCTACTGCACATAACATTTAGTAAAAGACCTCAAAAAGACTCTATATTAGTTAATAAGGTTCTGCCACTTTTGCCATCATATGGTTTATATATGGAATTTAATATGATGTGTAACAAGATAAAGTCAAACAACCTAATCATAGGCACAAGTTAGTTATGGGAGTTTATGCAACACATGAGATAAGACTAGATAGTGTTAGAACTGTATAGACAAGAAAGCAGGGCAGGGAACTAGAGTGGCTACATTCCGGTTTCAAGATGAGAAAATGCAGTAAGACCAGTTAAACAAACTGACATCATTCATATGCACACGTACTTAGGTAAATAGATTGCATTTAAATGCAGACACTTCAGCATGAACATGACAATGAACCTTTGAGAACAAACCAAACTTAAAGGGTGAGAATTGGAAGAAAGTTGTAGCACTGCTATGAGAATGGACCCGTGAAGCGTTTGGATGAATAGTACAGATGCAGGTAGATACTAAATCAGAGATATTTCTATCTTAAAAGCTACATTTGTGACCTTTATAAAATAGATGCAAGCTTATGCCAAAGCATTTTTTACCCTATAAATGTGAGAAATAATTATTTGATTTTATGATATGACATTTTATACGCCAGATCGTGATATTGGCAAAAGGTACATAGTTCTTGGCCGCACAATGATGTGCACAAAGCTAGAAATACTTGAGGAACTGCTCTCTACAGAGTGATGAAAAGGTTGCACACCACCTCCCAATTTATTTTTAAAGCAGTGTTTACACAGTACATACCTCAAAGCAGGTGTAAAATGATGAACACATGACTAAGCCAAGCGTGACAGGAGACGTTTTTGGAGAAATTTAGAAAGTAGGGCATTAGTTTCGCACTGTTTGGGAATCATTTCCACGTATTTCATGTTAATAGTGATAATAATCTCGCTCGCTTAAGTTTTATCTGAAAAGGATCGAACATTTATGCAAACAAAGATGTTAAAAAAAGGCTGAAGGCCTCTTAACCAAATATATTTGGTTAAAGCAAACTACTAAAATGCATTTTGTTTAAAAATACAGGACCCCAAAACCCTTACCCCACTTACAAACACAGGTATTCACAAAACTTGTAAATGCATCAAGATTTATTTAGATTTTTCCAGGACTCACATGAGCAATGAAGAGGAAGTGTCCTCTAAGAAATATACAGGACAATACTGCAATAAACATCCATACCAAAAACAACACAAGAAATATGTTGGAAACCATTGACACTGTAAATATTCCAGCAGTAAATATAGTGATTCTCTGAAGTCATGTCTTTCAGTCTTCTGTACAGATAAAAATAGAACAATAATTACACCAAGTTATTTAATGACATCTATAGAGAGGATGATCTGTAAAATAAAGAAATGGGCAGAGCAGAGGCTTTGAGGAGGATCATACAGATTGCACATATACACAAATGCACACGCGCGCACGCACACACACACACAAACAAATGTATTTTGAGACACCTCAAGGACACTAGAGCATCTATAACACCACAAGATGAACAAAAAGCAGTGGAATGTTTTAGACAGCAAAAAGGCAAGGGAAAAGACATTGAGTGTGTGCGTATTGGGGGATGTAGGGTTCTGCTGCCCTGCCCTGAGAATGATGGGAAGGACAGACTCTTAGTCTTCCAGTGTTCGGAAGGAGTTCTGCATGTCTTCATGGAGCTGAGCGTAATCGGCTTTGATCTTCTCCTCACCCTCTTTTACTGGGTCCTGAAATATATTTACAGGCATTAAAAACATTTTTTCTAAAATATGACGACAACTTATTTAATTGCCAAAATATAACAAGACAATTACAAAATAAAATTATTTAAATTAGTTGAGCGAAATGGCATGATTTTAATGTTTTACAAACAATTACAATATTTTTATAGCTTTATTGAACAATGAAATGTAAAAAATTAAGTGACATTTCTTTTCAAATACTCCCAATCAACAAACAGAATACTTATAACTGGCAGCATGTTAGGCTGGGATAGAAGAAAGTATTTTTTATCTTCAAAAAAACACTTTAGCTTTAATAATCATACTAAGACGTAATAATCAACCCCTGGGCATATAATGTGATTAAACTGCACTGTTTAGCTTGTTCACAAGACTTGTGAAAGATCACTATGAAAGAGGAACCAATCTATTGGCAAACCAAGATAATGGAAGTCATAATAAATCAATTGCTAGAGCAGTGGACGCTAGTTGGGAACCTCATCAAGCTTCCAAAAGGGCTGCAAGTTTACTTAGTTAAAATAAATTTAGTAAAAGTGGTTTGGAGTCTACTACTTTAGACATAATCAAGGCTTGATTTATATTATTATTGGAGACTAAAACACAAACAATGTTTACATCCTGTACCTTGAATTTCATGGAACTGATCCTGTAGAGGATTTCTCCCATGTGCTCTCGGATCATGGCCCAGGTGATCCTATTGTCGCTCTGTGAAGTGGTCTCTACTGCATGACGTGCCATATCATAGAACGCAATCATGTTGGACAAGATACCCACTGTCTTATAGAATGGACAAAATCTGAAAATGAGAAATTGAGCATTTCAGATCCATTCTGTCACATCATTTGACAAAGCACTTGAATGATCCTCAGTATCAACCAGTTGAATACCTGTCATAAGGCGTGTATCCATTTTGCTGCAGGAAATCATCTTTGATTAATTTGGCAACTTCCAGCGTGATCTTATCTGTTTCAGCCAAAGATGCCTAAAAAAAAGTGTTTTACCACTGTAAATTCCTGTAATAATACAGCAAAAAATGATGAATGCAAACAGTAAACATGCATAAACCCACCTTCCCCACAAGCTGCACAATCTCAGCCAAGTCTTCCTCTTCCTGCAGGATCTCTTTGGCTTTGGTACGCAGCGGCACAAATTCAGGGAAGTGCTTGTCGTAGTACTCGTCCAGTGCTCGTGTGTACTTACTGTAACTGATGAGCCAGTTCACCGAAGGGAAGTGCTTTCTCTGAGCCAGCTTCTTATCCAGACCCCAAAACACCTGGAAAAGAGAAAGAAAGAAAGATTACAATAACAAAAAAGGACTGTTTTTTTCTGCAAGAAGAACAAATGAGGTTACTCTGCTATAAGCCAGTGTGTTAAGACCTCTTTGTAGAGGAAATCTACACTTACTTGTACAATACCAAGAGTAGCAGATGTCACAGGATCTGAGAAATCACCACCAGGGGGAGACACACTGCAGTTAAAACAAAAACGCTTCAGTGAGTCTGCAGACAATGCAGTAAGGAAAGCAGTCATAAACAATAAATCCAAACTTCACCAAAGAAAATTATGGAGACTTAAGGAGAAAAAGCATTTAAGCACGTCCAAAAGATCTACTCACGCTCCCACAATGCTCACACTGCCCTCTCTCTCTGGATTACCAAGACATTTAACTCGACCGGCACGCTCATAAAATGAAGCCAGACGTGCTCCGAGATAGGCAGGATAACCGCTATCTGTGAACACAAGCACACAAACACTCCATAATTTGTAGTTTATAATATTTGCTGTCATGACTGAGATCTTCACGCCACACGTACCAGCAGGCATCTCAGCCAGACGACCGGAGATCTCCCTCAGAGCTTCTGCCCATCGAGAGGTGGAGTCTGCCATCATGCTCACATTATAGCCCATGTCCCTGAAATACTCAGACAGCGTGATTCCTGAATGGAAAAACACCCATTAATAAAGACATTAAATTACACACATTATTTTTGTATCAGATGTTGAATGAACCTGTGTAAATGGAGGCTTCTCTGGCAGCCACAGGCATGTTGGATGTGTTGGCGACCAAGGCTGTTCTCTTCATGATGCTCTCCACTTTCCCATCCACCTCCATGGTGAGCTATTGGACAAGAGAACTGTCAATCACGGTACCATCTATTACAGGGTTTATAGTGTTGGTACAATGACAGTGCCGCTTACCTCAGGGAAGTCTCGGAGTACTTCAGACATCTCATTCCCACGCTCTCCACAGCCGACATAGATGATGACATCACTGTTGGAGTACTTAGACAGAGACTGAGAGATCACAGTTTTACCACAACCGAAAGCACCAGGGATGGCTGTGGTCCCTCCCTGCACACACCTGTTACATCAAACAGCGAAAGTCGAAAGATCCGTTAAACCACCAGACATTTACAATATTAAAGATTTTTAAAAAAATAAACAGAAAACTGTTGCATTTTTGTTGTATTCAAAGTATTGTAGTATTGCACAATACTACTGTTTTTACAGTTTTTGATCACATAAATGCAGCCTTGGGGAGTATAAGAGATTTATTATAAAATATTAACAAATGACCCCAAACATTTGAATGGTAGTGTATATCTATGTATCTCTGCGATGTTTAAAACGTCCACTTTCACAATACTACTACTGTACATTTTTAACGTATACTTATTTAAACCAATTATTTATTCACTATCATTTCTGTTGGTTGATGTTTATGAAAAGTCCTCTATTATTATAATAAAAATCCATTAAATTAAGATTTAGAAATGCATGATTTGTCCAATTGTGCCTATTATTTTGAAAAAACAAAAAACGGATAACATCACAATTTTTCTTATGGAAAACGTGTATTATTAAATTTGCTATGGAATCATTTGACACAGCGTGACTCACGGAAAGAGGGCGTCCAGCACCCGCTGACCCGTCAGCAGAGGGTGATTTGCAGGAAGTTTCTCTGTGACTGGACGAACCTGACGCACTGGCCACACTTGTACCATGGTGTACTTCTCTTTTACCCCCTCAAACTCCAACTCCAACACCACATCCTGACAAACACACATTCACATTGACATCTGTGTCAAAGTAATTGTCATTTTACTGTTTTTGAAAAAGATGTACATGTTATTTGCCTCACCGAGACATCATAGTTTCCAGGTGGTGCTACGTATGTGACAGTTCCTCTGCTTTTTGGTGGTAACATAATTTTGTGTTTAATAAGAGAGTTTTCAAACACCATACCATAGATATCACCTCCAGTGACGTGACTGCCAACCTGGACACACAAAAAAACCCCTGCTTAAAATCATTCAATCATCTGATTAATCACCTGACACCACTGGAGTTCATTATATTTGGGATATATGCAGAGTTGTAGGTGCTACACAAAGCCTGGAACAGCACAAAATATCATGTTTCCAATAATTTTATAGTCAAAAAATAATTTTAAACTGCAAAAAGACTACAAAAAATATTTATATATTTATGATCTAAAGTGATTTTGCTAACTAAACTTAAAACTAATCTTTCACTTACACGCACGCTCTTGGATGGAGAGAAGTCCCATTTCAGATCACGGTTAAGGGCACCAATGTTGACTCCTCTAGGAATGTAGATGCTTTGGGTGATGTCATTGATGTCTTTGAGTGGACGCTGAATACCATCAAAGATGGAGCCCATGATTCCTGGTCCTAACTCCACAGAGAGGGGCTTCCCTGTGCGCAGGACAGGGTCACCAACAGACACACCAGCTAATAAGAGCTCAGGAAAACTACAATACTATTTGACAGATTCTACGCATTGTGTACAACATAAACCACAGGAAGTACGCCATGTACTAAGGTAAGAATAGGATACATGTCTCTTCATAGACCTGAATGGTGGCCATATCACCCTCCAGTCTAATGATCTCTCCCACAAGCTCACTGTGGCCCACTCGCACCAGCTCGTACATGGCAGCTCCTGCCATACTGGAAGCCGTCACCACTATAACACAACACAATAAGTGAGAAAGGAATGTTATTACATGGTTAAATAAAATAAATATATTATATATATATATATATATATATATATATATCTCTGAAGACATAATGATTCAAATAACATAAAACAAAAACATAAAATAAAAATCTAAAGCTCTGGTAACAACATAATTCAAAGCAAAATAAAATAAAAACTATGAATTCCTACTAACCAGGTCCAGATACGCCATGCACATATCCGAATTGTCCCTCCCGCTCCTCATCTCGGATCTTGGGAAGCTTGGAGAAGTCCATTTTGAATGTGTCTGACACAAAATGAAGTAAAAAAACAACAACAACATGATACATTTACTAGGCTAATTCATGTTTAAAAATAAATGTGTTGAACATATTACTATTCAGTTATCATGTTCCCTTCCTTTTTTTGTTTATTTCAGAAAGATTTGCATTAGTATAACAATAGCAATTTCCATGACAGGAGGTTGTCTATTGTGTAAAAAGCCCATTTATATTTATACCACATTTATATGTAGTACAAACATGGAACACAGTCACATGACCAAGGGCACATGACACTGACTGTAAAACAGAAACCATGTGAGGAAGTCAGGAAAACAGACAGTTGAGCAAATCTGGAAAAACTGTGTTTTGTAGTAGCAATGTTCATGACAGAACAAATCCTTTTTGGTTGAGAACCAGCCAACTAAACTCCCCAAATGGTCTGTAAAACAATACATGTCACTGACACGTTTATACAAATATTTCTTGTTATTCCTCAAGAACCTGTAGAGGAAGCAGTCTTACTTCCAGGTTTTTAATCACACGATGCTTCTATGACATCTGGGTTTACTGGGGTCAGATGGTCAAACTGGTATGAAATATGTTTAAACCAGACTTAAGACCTCAAGTCTAGTATGCTGTCGTGAATTGGAAAGCAGCAGGCAGCGGTTGTGTGTCTTACAGAGCATCAAATATCACAGTGCCCAAATACAATCATCTCTACGGAGATGATTAAATATAAGGGATGTTAAATATATACACTCAAGAGTCCCGACGTATTGAAATATCATGTAATGCTTGCACGTTCGCTGTTGTATGCACTGATATTGAGCTGCGAAGAGATGCTGCCGCAAGATCACATGATCACGATGCTGCTGACAGAATTTGACCTTAGCTGAAAATCTAAGGCAATTTTTGTCTCCCATTAATTAAAACGAGTTATGTGATCCATCAAATGTGTTCCTGAACACCTAAATAGCTTACATAGATAATATAATAAAATTCTCCACAATCTGTTTAGAATCCAATGGGGTTATTCCCAGAGCTGCAGAGAAATAAACACGACTGCATGCAGAGCCGAGCAAAGATTCAGCGACGCGACACGCTATGTACATCAGTAAAATTAACGTTAGCTGTTTTATGATTATTAAAGGAAAATATATCGAAAATCATATACCGTTAATCATATTTTATGTAACGTTATGATTCATTTGACAAGTAACGTTACACTTCTGCAATACAGTGGTCTCAGCGTGAAAAAAAACTATACGATTATGATTTAAAATTGTGTAAATACCTCAGATATTGAGACAGTCCTGTGTTCAGATGCTTTGGAGAGATGAGACGTGAGGAACGACAAAAGTCAGCTGACTTCATTCAGTCGCGAGCTGTCGTTTTCTGTCGTCACAGCGCCTTCTCCCTCTGCAGAGTGAACAGCGCGTGCAGAAAGCTCTCTATCGCCCCCTACTTTGTGAATAAAATGGTGTTACTGTCATTTACCGTTGTTTTGTTCATTGTTCTCAGTAGTCTAGTGTCTGGGCTGCCCATATTCATGGTATGGTAAGCTCTATACCGATCCACCAAACAAACCAAAATCACATTTAAATATAAAGGCTGAGAACTGTCCACAATGTCCACCTAAAGCATGCTGATGATTATGAAGTCAGCTAATGTTTACAGTGTTCCCCAAAAGTGCATGTTTTGCATGTCTGTCTCATCAAGCACACCATAATGACTTCAGTGAGAATGATATACGAAGAGTGAAATATGTGCTGAAGCAGTTCAGTGACAAGGCAATTAAATGCACAATAGTGTTAACTACTGACTACTTGAATACTTGTCTGCTAAAGAATAATGCTATGCATCAATTAATGAAGGAGTGTGGAGGAGGACATCTCCAGTTTGATCAAAGACAACCAGAATGTTACTCTGAGATCATTCAAAGAGTAGAGATGGTAAAAGATGAATGTGAAGAGTTTCTCAAATGTGAGGTATTTGATGACGCAGAAGAAGGAATCAGTGCATCTGTGGTCACAGTAGAAGAGGAGAAAGAAGGAAATAAAAGGAGAAATGATGGTGGAGCTTTTCTACAGTTTTTGTGTAAGTCTCATGATTACTTTGCTAAGTGTATGCACATTACCAATTGTTTATCTATAGGCAATGGATTCATTTAACGAAAAATATTAAAAATTTTATGAAAAATAGGTTTTTGGCTCTTTTAGCCTTGCAAGTTAACACTACAGTGCAATTATTTCATGCCATTCACCTGGGTGTGTCTGGGAGCTCTCATTCAGTTTATGGGAGTGTATGGAACACTGTCACTTAAAGGAAGAAATTGATTAAAAATGTATTGACTAAGAATAGAATAAAAATAATTCTAAAAATATAAATGAAGATTTCTTTAAATATTTTCAAAGGTTTAGCTCCAACACACCTGCTAGAAAAAAACCTTGATTAGATGTTCATGTGTGTTCTTCTTTTTTCATAGTTGGTAAAAGAAAGCACAGTCTACAACATATTCATCCTAAAAGTGAGTCAGTAAACTTGCAATTTAGCCGTCATTTGATTTCAAATAAGTAGAACTTAGAATAGTAATTTGTTTACTAATTATATTTAGCAGTATTTTTATTGATGTTGTGTAAAAAACTGTTAATTTAAGGACCAAAGTCAACTTTTCTGTTTCTTAAACTGTTTTTCATTTTCAGCTTCTGCTTCTGAAAAAGCGAAATTGAACTTAGTGCTGTGTGGAAGAAATACAAAGCTCAAGGCCTCTGTGTCCGATAAGTTGCAAGGGAAAACTTCATCTACACATCAGAGAGAGTCTAGTTTAGTTTGTGTAAAGACAGAGGTGAAGGTACATGGACGGCACATTACTGTGGTGGAGCTTCCAGCACTCACTGAGCTCTCAGAAGAGGAAGTGATGTGCCAGACTCTCCGCTGTGTGTCTCTCTGTGATTCTGGAGTTCATATTTTCCTCCTTATTATTCCAGTTGGTCCACTTACTGATGAAGACAAATTAGAACTGGATAAGATCCAGAAGATATTTTACTTCAAAGAGCACTTCATGGTGCTCTTTGCTACAGATCTCACTGTTGACCAAAGTGTGAGAAATTCAGTGATAACCGCAAAATCTCAAACAGTTGTTAGTCTGTATGGAAGTCATTACAATGTAATGGGATTGAAGGACCATAGAAACTTTGAACAGATCTCTAAACTGTTGGAATGGATAGAAAGCATTAAAACAGAACCCTACTCACTTCAGATGTACATAAAGGCTCAAGAGAAGAGAGTCAGACGTGAACTAGAAGAACAAATGAGTAAAATGGAGATCAAAATCAAAGAGTTAGAGCAGAAGATTCAACAAGAGGGTGAGTGAGAAAATAAACATATTTGGTACTCAAAATCTCATTTGAAAGCTTCCAACCTGTCCTCCAACTAATATGCCCGTATAGGTCGTTGGTACAATAGCGGTGAAATACGACCCATCAGAGCGTATGATTAAATTGCGCCCCTACTGGCAACAGGACATCATCCCTGTGATTCAGAGTTGGTTTAGCTAGAGAGATTTGTTATAAGACGAGATGTGACTATATGATCATGGGTTCGAACCCAGAGAACACGTGTGCTCATAAAACCCTGTAAATCATGATTTGGCACAGTTTTTAAAGTGAAAAAAGTGAAGTGACTTGTGGCCAGATATGGTGACCCATACTTGGAATTTGTGCTCTGCATTTAACCCATCCAACGTGCACACACACAGCAGTGAGAAGTGAACAACCACACACACACACACACTGTGAACACACACCTGGAGCAGTGGGCAGCCATTGCTGCGGCGCCCGGGGAGCAGTTGAGGGAGCGGTGCCTTACTCAAGGGCCTTGGTGTAAAAACTATACACACTGCATTTAAACAAAACACGCATTTTGATTGGTAATCACAGTCATATGTCATTGCATGATGACAGCCACAATACGACATTGTCATTATTTTTATCCCCGCTAGAGGGCGCGTACATTTAAAACGTAAATACAGGTCATAATAAGGTACTTGCACAAACAATCTATAGAGTCATTTTTTGTTGGAGGACAGGCTCGTCCGAGTAGAAAAGTTATTTAGAAGAATTTAGTAGGCTATATTAACAATCAAATGGACATGTTTTAATGCTTTTGTCCATTATTTATTTATTTGTGTAGTACTTGTTGCAAAGAAATAGTAAATTGTTACAATCCTATAATTGCTCATTTCAGGTGAAGATGCACCATCAGATTCTGGTTCTTTAAGAATTGTGCTGATTGGAAAGACTGGAAATGGAAAAAGTGAAACAGGAAACACCATGCTGGGGAGAGAAGAGTTTTATACTGAAGTCAGTCCAGATTCTGTGACGACTGTCTGCATGAAAGGAGTCGGAGAGGTTCAGGGTAGATCAGTAGCTGTTGTTGACACTCCAGGTCTGTTTGACACCCTACTGTCAAAGGAAAAAGTACAGGAAGAAATTGTGAAATGTGTTTCACTGTCAGCACCTGGACCACATGTCTTTATTATTGTCTTGAGTGTGGGACGATTTACCAAGGAAGAGAAAAACACTGTGGACCTGATAAAAATGATTTTTGGTCCAAGTGCTGCACAGTTCAGCATTGTTCTGTTCACTAGAGGAGATGAACTGCAAAATGAATCAATAGAACAGTATGTAGAGAAAAGTAAAAATGAAGATCTCAAGAAATTGATTAGGGACTGTGGAAACAGGTTTTTAGTTTTTAATAACAGATACAAAAAAGATAACACACAAGTTACTCTGCTTTTAAATATGATAGAAGAGGTGAAAAAATCTAATAAAGGGCAGTATTTCACAAATGAAATGTTTGCGGAAGCAGAGATGTCAATTAAAAAAAGAGTAGAGGAAATACTGAAAGAAAAAGAAAGTGAAATCCAGACAAAATATGACATGGAAATGGAAACCATGATGGAGAGACTAGACAAAGAGAAAAGAAAAGCAGATGAGGAAAGGATAAAAATGGTGAATCAGTTCAGAGAAAAAGAGGAGGCTTTTAGAAAAGAGTTTGAAGAGAAAGAAAAAGCAGAGCAGAAGAGACGAGAGGAGGTGGACAAGAGACGGTCAGATGAAGAAAAACAACAAAAAGCTAAATTTCACCAAAAAATTGAAGCAATGCAAAAAGAGATCGAAAATCAGAGACTACTGTATGAAAAACAGCAAAGAGAAAAAGAAGAGCAGGATAAAAACAGAGAGGAGAAATATAAACAAGATCAAGAAAAGCTTAAAGATGAGCAAAAGCGTGTCATAGCAGACTTAAAAAGGAAACAAGAGGAGGAAACTAAAAGGAAACATTTGGAGGAACAAAAGAGAATTTGTGAGGAAGAGGAGGAGAGACAGAGATGGGAGCGAAGAATAAAAGAACACGACAAAAAGGAGATTCAAGAGAATCTTAAACAACAGCAGAGAGAATGGGAAGAGGAAATGAAAAAACAAATGAGAGAACGAGAGGAAGAGGAAAGAAAGAGAAAAGAGAGACATGAGGAACAACTGAGGGAAAAACAAGAGGAACTGGAGAAAATGAGAAAGAAATCTGAAAGAGAGAGAGAGGAAGAAAGACAAACGATAGAGGAGGAGAGACAGCAATGGAGAGATACAGAAAGAAGAGTGAGAGAGCAAAAAGAGAAAGAACTTGAAGAAAAGAGAAATGAACTGCAAAAACATTATGAGCAGGTGGCACAAGAGAGAAAAGAAGATTGGGAGAGAAGTAAGCAAGAGGATGATGAGAGAAAAGAAGAGGAGAGAAAGAGATGGAAGAAAATGATAGAAGATCTTAAACGAGAACAAGAGGTGGAGATCAGCAGAAGAGAGAGAGAGGAGAAACATAGAAAAGAAAAAGAAGAAAAAGAACGTAATCAAATGAAAAAGGAATATGAACAGAACATTAAAGATATAAAGAAGGAACATGAAGATGAAGCCAGAAAACAAGCAGAGGAATTAAATGAGTTCAGAGAGGTTCAAAATCACCACATTCAAGAGCTTAATAAGAAACTTCAACACATTCGAAAAGATTATGAAGTCCTGGAAAGTGTGTTGGAAAGCTTACTTAAACTAAAAAGTGAGGAAACAAAAGGACTACGGAAAGAAATTGAAAAACTGAAAATAAGAAGAAAATGTTTCATTCAGTGATACCATTGTGGAATATCATGCGATATAGAATGAAAGCCATTTATTAAATCCGCAGGGACATCTACAATATACCTGGAGAGAGCTCTGCACTAACACTGACATCTCAGGGGTGGCTCAGATCACAAAAGATTTTTTTTTAAATAAGGCAATAATGTTTTTTTGTACATAAGATAAACATGATTTATTCAAATGTACAGGTTTGGGAACAATGTTGAGGAAAGGTAAATCATTACAATATTGCATTAAATAAAATAATTACATTACTTTGTTACTTTTTATGGAAAGTAATGTGTTTTAAAATGTTAAATCTGGGATTGCTTGTTTGTTTTTGATAAAAGTTTTATTTTTGGCAAATGTAAAAAATCTTTCACACCAAAAGTGAAATTAATAAGCCTCAGGCTAAAGTAAATTCACATGTACTGTAAATTTGTGTCTCTATAGAATGTAAGAGAAGGAACTCTTCAAACAAACAAACAAAAAGAAACACAAATGTTATGTTTGAAAAAGTAACTCAGATATGTTCTTGTAAATGGAAAATGCATTATTACTGTAGCCTACTAGTTTCTTGAAAAAAGTAATCTGATGACATAACTCATGTTACTTGCAATGTGTTATACCCCCCCAACACTGTTTGGGAGTATTTTTATTTTGTCACAGCTGAGCCGCTGCTCTTCCAGTCTTTTACACAGCGCTGTTTCATATATAATTGAATCTTTGCTTTTGAACAAATCTATTGAGTCAATGATTCAATGACCCATTCATAAAGAGAGTCACTTTCTTCATTACTAAATGAATCATCCGTTTGAACGAATCGATTAAATTGATGAATTAGTGGAAAAAGACTCAATTCTGTTATAAATGGCATTAGGTTATAATATATATTTATATAATATTAAAAACTAACTGCAAACGTTTTTGCAAAGTGTAAACTATTAAATATAATCTCGAAATCATGCAATACTATGACTGTAAAAGAAGTGTTTTTAGCTAAACAGGACAGTTTGAGGCACTAATCATTCTCATTAATGATGCTTACATAATAATTAATGCTGCTTATAATAACGTGCAAATTCACAGACTACGTAGGCTAGGCAATCCTTAATTTGGCCAGGTTGCACGAGAATGTGAATGTCTATATAATTATTTGTCATATGAATTAAAAGAACAATACACAGAGGTTTTATCATGAAATCAAATCAAAGGCCAGAACTTAAGTTTTATTTATACTATGAAAAATTAAACACAAAAAATATTGTGTTTACATGTAATTTATGATCAATTATTTGACTCTAAAACCCTGGATATTTTCCTAAATATAATTTTTATTAATTTTATAGTAAGCTACATATTCATGTATTTTATTAGACTGTGTACATTAAGGTACCTTTGGAAATCTATTTTTAATTTTAGAATCATTCATACACTGTTTTATTTCGATTATTAGAATAGCACGGGACTTGTATTTTCAAGGCATAAAATTCCTTTAACGTAATTTCCGGCTTACTATTTCCTGTTGCTTGTTGTCAGTGGTGAAGGTTGACAGAAGCAGCCTCCCAGAATTAGTGTTGCCAAATCCTCCGTTTTATCAGCCATCTAACACTTACTTACGCGAAATCGTAAGCGCATATCCGAGGATTAATTACATGCTCACATTTATCCAAATTACATTAACTATTACAGTAAATGAGTTATATTTCAAACCAGCTCTAAAATCTTTTAACTAGGTTCTCAATCTGACTTAACCTTATTGCGGCGATTTAATCTAAAAGACCTGGCAACCGTCGGCCACAGCACAGAGGCAAATGCGGACTGCTTAGCTAGTGTGCTAGCAACATACATGTGGAGGGGATCACATCCCAAACTCTGCCCAAATTCCCCTTTAGACTGCCAAATACCGCCAACTGCCCCTGTATCCCTCACAACAAACGTGTTTTCTTCAAAATGAAAGGGTGAGTAAACAACTACGAAGGGTGTTTTCATCTCAAGTAAAGTTTTCCCCTCTCTATTCTCTCTTTTTTCCAGCAGGGGGGCAGTGGAGTTGGTATAATGCTAGCTGCTAGCTCTCTGCGCGCTTAATGTGGTGGAGGAGAGACATTTGCGCCGCATTTTCACACCCAGTCTTTAGACATTGCCGTCTCTCTTTTTCGCCAGTGTTGGGAAAACGCCTTAAAATGAATCCTATAATCTAGCGGCAGATTAAAGCATATGCCAGTAAAAATGGCACGACTTAAATCCGTGCCAAACTGGATCGTGTGTCGAATCTAAATCCGAAAATGTTGAGTCAGTCTTCAAGTTGCTATCTTGGTTAGCCTGCCACGCTCATATCTTTCTGAAATGAGCTCTCGTGGATCCTCAGGCCGTTACTTTGCCATTAAAGCTTATTACTGTCCTGTCGAGTTTAATATGTGTGAATATTTTGATGTAAAAACTGAAAGATGTGACACACGTGATGGAGTGAGCTTAGCCTCATAGCATGCTGAAAATGACAGTTCATGGGGTTTTAAGGCACTTCGCGAGGTTTTCACTTCAAGTTTGGTGTATGAAATAATACATACATTGTAATAAATATGTATAGCATGCAATGTATCATTAGGACACTGTTGCGTCACAGTGCAATCTCACTGAAATGATTTGCTTTGACCATGCGTGAAGATAAAACTAAGGGATAGTTCTTGGATAAATGCCTGTTTAGTTCTCCAAGTACCTTTTATCTTAAGTATCACTATTTTAAATTCACATCTTTACCACAGTGGTACCCAACCCTGTTCTTGGAGGGCCTCCAGAAGTACACATTTATCTGACACACCCATTACAGGTCTCTCATGTGAATCAGGTGCATGTGAACTCTTGTATTTTTAGGGGGGCCCCAGGAGCAAGGTTGGGGATCCACTGCTTTAACGCTGTTTAAATTCATTTTCACATGAATTTTATTTATATGAATACTTTTCTGCCCTAAAAAGGGGACACTTTATCTCCACTCAGGCTTGTCATTTAAAACAATGCATTTTGACTTGTTCGGGAATCACAATGGTCATCTTCCTGTAAATCATATTTAGCGTCCATGTTTTTCTCCTGTCACCTCACACTGGTTGTTTAAGTGGCAGCGGTGAGCACATGACCAGCAGCTGTTGTGTTGGTGGTTCTGGTGTTGGGCTTCAGCATGCTGACCTCCTATAAATACCGACTTTACACACTGCTAGTTTACTGTCAAGTTGACCCATTTTGTATTTTTTTTGTATTTTTATTTTTTAGTTTGGATGTCACCAACTAGGAAGAAAATAGTAAATAGAGATGCACTGATATTAAAAAACATTAAAATTTTGTACTATTTTCTGTAAATTAAAAATAAATCAGTTGCTTTACATGTAATTTAGGCACTGTATTTTGAGTTTAAAAATGCATATTCATTTTGAGGTTTTCTAAAAATGAGTTATTCAATTATTTAAAGTGACCGTTACATAAAAGTAATGAAATACTGTTAAAAAAAAAAGCAGGAAATTATAAATATGCGTACTACAACTATATATTAAAAATTGACTGATAACTACTAGTAAAGCTGTAGTACTTTTGTTTTTAGAGGCTGTATGTTCTTCTGATGTGTAGAGTCTGTGCACACCTAGTTGACCGTTCTGCTTTTGTTCTAGTAGCCGGATCGAGTTGGGGGACGTTACACCCCACAACATTAAACAATTGAAGCGTCTGAATCAAGTGATCTTCCCTGTCAGCTACAACGACAAGTTCTACAAAGATGTCCTTGAAGTAGGAGAGCTTGCCAAACTAGGTAAGAAACAAAGCTACTGACTTCCTGTTGTTAGTTTTGATATGGGTCATGTTAAATGAATCGTTCAATAGTTTTTTTTATTTAATGATTTTGAAAGAACTCCTTATGCTCACTAAGGCTGCGTTTATTTGATCAAACATAGAGTAGTAACAGTAATATTGTAAAATATATACATAGAGCATATATATATATATATATATATATATATATATGCAGCCATTACTCTAGTCTTCAGTATCACACAATACCTAAGACATTTTTATGAGTGTGTTAACAAACCTTTTTTAGTAAAGATATTTATAATGTTACAATCAATTCATCCCTGTTGAATAAAATGATTCATTTATTTAAAAGAGAACTTGCTTACCCAAACTTTTGAACAGATGTGTAAATAGATTCCTTTTGAACCTTATACAGCGTATTTCAACGACATCGCAGTTGGTGCCGTGTGCTGTAGAGTGGATCACTCTCAGAACCAGAAGCGACTATACATCATGACCCTGGGTTGCCTAGCACCTTACCGCAGACTTGGCATAGGTAAGATCGCTTTTGTGTCCTCGTTTTTTCAAAGGGCAGAAAGGGGTCAGATTCCACTGGATTGAATGCATGATTGCATAATCAGATTATTGTCTTTGAATGATGCCTGACATGAGGATTTGTATAATCTACTAGAGCAGTGATGTTTGAATTTTTATGTGCACTTTTTCCCGTTACTGATATTTATTTTGCCATGTCTGTTTGAAGGAACAAAAATGCTGAACCATGTGTTGAACATTTGTGAGAAGGATGGCACTTTTGACAACATTTACCTGTGAGTCTGAAGACAGTCTTGTGCTTTATTTGTCGTGCAACCTCCATCTGTGTCTCATTCGCATAACGTTTAATGTTAAAACTCAAGTAACCACATCAATTTTTCAGTCTGCTGAAAAATGAATCTACTAAGGAGTCTTCTCTATTCTAAAGTAACGTGCTGTCGCTTTGTCTTTCTCTTTCGTGTCTCCGCAGTCATGTGCAGATCAGCAATGAGTCTGCAATTGACTTCTACCAGAAATTTGGCTTTGAGATCATCGAGACAAAAAAGAACTATTACAAGAGGATAGAGCCAGCAGATGCCCACGTTCTTCAGAAAAGCCTGCGCAGCCCATGTGCACCCCCAGCAGGAGAGCTGCAGAAAGCCGACTAGGGGTCGAAGCGCGACACCGGATTGGTCTCTTCCCCCAAATGGAACTGTAACAGATGCCCCAGGGTTGACACACTCACCACTTTCTTCAGAGGACATTTTAGACAGAAAAAGTCAATGACGTATTTGCTGCATTTATTGTGCAAAAACTTTAGTCCCCCCTCAATTGTTTATTTTTTTATTTTTTTTCGTTTCATCATTTAGAGAGTTGAAATTACACAGAGGTTTTCAAGCAGAATTCATAAGTGCTCCAAAAAGCTGCTGACTACTTATTGATCTGACATGGTGAAGGTTATGTTTTCAAAGCATACAGTTTGCATTTGTTTTAGATTTGTTTAAGGTAAGGGGACATAGCTTTGCTCGGACAAAACAATAGAACTAAAGAGGTAAAGTCTTTTCAAATATGACTCGATGCGCCCCAGCTGGCAACCTTGGAGTGATTGTTTGAATCGTCTTAGGGGCACGTGGGATCCACTTGAAGTCCATCACCCTGCCACCTGAGCCCTCGGACACACGGCAAGGGAATCTACTGGTGGCTGAGACCTCCTGCTTCACCATACAGGCAATATACAATGTTGGAGGGTTGCATGTGATGCAATGTCTCCTTGTGATGTCAGCCGCCTCAGTCTGAGTTGAGGCTAAACCAGTGAGGAAATGGAGCGTAGAGCCCCCTCGAACAAGAGAGTGGTACAACTGTTTTAGTAAGGGGGAGGTTAAGCGGAGTAAACTCCACTTGTTTGTGAATGTTTTGTTTTTCAGCCCATTATTTAAAATCCCCATCTTTTTTTCTTTTGCTTTTTATTTGTGGATTGAGTCTGGGCTTTTTCTAGGGTTTGCAGTAATGCTGCTGGTGAGATAAGGCTTCAGATAACAAACAGGAAAGGCTTTTTATGGGCCTTGATGGTGGCATTGTTTACAGCGAATGTGGTTCTCAAATCATTTTTTTAGTCCACCAGGACTGAAGGTAGAATTTAGTAGTGTTTTTGATGTGAACGTTTAGTTTTCCCTCACCCCATTACCTGCCTGAGTGTTTCTACATTTGAATCCTAGCTTCTCACTTGTTATCGCAGCAGAAATAAATCCTCCCACAATACAACAGTTACATTTCAGTGATGTTCACTGACCACCATCTATTTCCCGTACACAATGTGTGAGTGTTACAGGTTAGTTCTGCAAGTTATTTTACAGGACTTACAGAACCAGATCCCAGGAAAAGCCCCGACTCAGTGCATGCCAGAGGACACATGCTCTCTCCATTGTAGTAAAAGCATGTTTTTGTTCCTACTTTCTTTGGAAAATTTTATCTTTTTCTGGAGCTCTATATTGTATGACTTTTAAACCTCTAAATAAAAATTACTATTTGCATTATTTTTCTTGTCTCATTTTTGTGGACACGAATGTTGTCCTGTCTTCATTGTTTTTCCATTTAAACTTTTTTGATATAAATTTGTATTTTACTTAGAATATATATATATTTAATTGTTTAATTTAATTTAAGAGGTTACTAAGTCCACAAAACGACACCACTAAAAACAAACATTCACGTCTCCTGCGTTGTGTGCGTTTTCCGATGCCCTAATCAACAGTAACGCCCCTTCAGCACGGTTCCGTGATCTGGTTGGTTACAATCTCTTTCGTCTTCACTGTGATTGGACAGAACGGAAATCCCGCCTCTCTGTTTTGTGACTGGCAGTTTTATGCTAGGTCAGAGATGGAGTAAATTGTTCAGGATCAACAAAGTTTTGACCAGGATATCATCAGCTCAGAGGATGGACAAGCAGTCGGTAGGTCCTTCTTAAGTGACAGACGTGCTGACATGTTGCGTTAAAGATAAGTGATGCAGTTAGTAATCGTAAACCATGTTAATGTGTTAGCTGTCGTGTTAGCTCACTACCAGTTAACCACTCATGCCATCTTTGTACCTTAAGGGCATACAAAAGCATAGAACTAAAGAGTTGTACGGTAATATGTGTATAGTCAGCTATGTTCTCCTCAGTCTGTGTGGTATTTATTTTCCCTATTCAGGGGTATAGCTCAACACAAATATAGTCTAGGTTTCAAAGCTAATAAGCTAAGTCTGTTAGCCAGTTCAGTGTTAAAGAGGTTTACATGCTAGTGGTGACAGGAGAGTCAAACTGCATTTCTTGCACTGTATTTACATGCATAGTAATTGTGATTTAATAAACAAGCTCAGTTAGGAGCAATCTCTGTGTTTGTGTTGCTAATCCTTGACTTTACAGTTTGATTCTTAGTTATTGTTTTGAGGACTTGCAAATAAATACAATGTGCATCTCATTTAATCTTAAAGGCTTCCTTAATGTCAAAGCACAGTGTCAGTGACAATCTGCAGAATATAGAAGACAAGAAGACAGTGACATTGTCTCACAATCCTATAATAATATTTGATGTAAAATGATATCATATATGTCAATCTACAATTATTTTCCTTTTTCTGTTGCAGTTTTTTATGGAGCACAGACGTGCATGGATCTATGGTCTCCAGCATTGTTGAGCTCATACACATGATAACTGCAAACTTAGTGCTAGAAGGTAATTTTTCATTTACCCCCTACCACAGTATATCCCCTTACATATACTATGAGTTGCATGCTTTTCAAATAAAATTTTGTTAATGTTTTTTGGTATTAACAGGCTGTAAAGTGTGCCAGGATGCCGGAGATAGTACAGAATCAAACAAATAACTCAAAACCCCCACGGTACTTATCAGTTCCTGTTTAAAGCGTATACTGAATGTCATTTCAGTTCTGATTAAATCCAGTGAATTGTTCCTTCATTAAATTGACCTTTTTTGAGCTATGTTTGTTTTATGTCTGACAATTTACAGTAAGGTTCTGTATTTAAATGTTCTGTTATTTAATTATTTTAATGCATTAAATGCAATAGGTAACAAAATGTTAATTTATAACATTTATTATTTAAAGTTAATGTTGCATAAATTTAGGATAGTAAATGCATTACGAAAGAACATGACAATGAACAAATGAATAAATTAACATACTTGAATATATATATATATATATATATATATATATATATATATGTGTATGTATATGTATATAAATAGCTGTTGGTTGATTGTTAGTTCATCATACCTAATGCATTATTGTTAATGAGCTGACTCATAAGAATGTATTAGATTTTTATTTGTTTTAAATATGTGTATATGCGTTTATAATTATAAGTAAGAATGCACTTTAATTAGTTAGGTAGTAGTGTTTTGATGTTTACTGTTATTTTTTTTATTTACGTATGAGCTCAAGTTGTTTATCATTTAATAATTTTCTGTGAAATGTTAGGCGGAAGAAAAACAAGGAGATCCATAATGCAGGTGAGAAAGCATTATGGTTAAAATGAGTCTTTTTTTTTTTTTCTTTTATCTCATTTTAATATTAAATGAATATTTTTATAAGTAATATTTTGGTATGCTGCTTCTTTATTTTTCTTATACATCAGTGGAAAGACATCGTAAAGAGAAAATCAATGCTGGTATAAATCGGATTGGAGAACTTTTGCCTTGCTCTCAGGCCTTGAAGCAGGTAAATTTGTAATAGAAGTAGAAACTAAGCACAGTTTTAAAAGTGCTGTTTATTATTATTATTGTTTGTGCGGAGTTTTCACTTTGTAATATTTTGACTTTTCTTATAGAGTAAAAATATGATTCTGGGAGAGGCTTTTCGTTACATCACAGAGCTAAAGCGACAAAATGATGAAATGCTGCTTAATGGAGGAGACAAAGTCCAAGGTGAGCCACGACTTAATTACCGGAGTTAACTGTATAACTTAAGTGCATTTACATGTGATCCATGAACATTTTATGTATTCCTTATGGGGGCATCATTTTATTAAGATAAGTACTGAATTAAATGCAAGCCAATGCATTCTTTGTAAGCTTCATTTTGACATCTGTGTTAAATATGTCTCTGCAGCGGAAGAGATAACACGCTTACGGCACCAGCTGGAAGACCTGCGCAAGGAAAGTGCTCATTATATTGAACTCCTCAAAGCTAATGGCATCAATTTCCTGGATGACCCCACTATACACTGGAAAGGGAAGCAGCGCTGTGCAAAAGTAGCCAAAGTCACTCCAACTCACTTGATGTCAAAGGGAATAATTGTCTACTCCAATGGTAACAGCTCCTGTCCTACAAGCAAAGTCTCAGTTCCACCCAATCCAGTTTCTCATCTTGATAAACAACCAGCAAATGCTGTAACAGTCCAACCTGCATGTGATATAACATTGGGTATGGGCCAGGCTGTTGGTATTACAAACGAAGCACCAGTAAATAAAGTTGTAGTCTCCTCTGCATCTTCCCACATACCTGTAGCAACTCTTATTCCTGCTGTGTCAAAGCCATGTCTTACAGTCTTGGAACAATATTCTCCTCTGGCACCTGCTACTCCAAGATTAAACCCTCCTATGAATTATATTACTCTTCAAGGAGTATGTCCCCAGCCTGTTGTCAGCACCCCAGCCCCTCCACAAATTCAACCAGATAACCCAATCCCCAGTCTCACTTCTGTTACATGTCCAACCACCCCCCTCAGACTTCAGCATATGCTTAGTCTATCTTCACTGCCTCAAGTTGTGATCAGTAACTCAGTGGTTCCTGTTGCTCCATCCACTGAAATTCAGTCTGTTAGCACTATATTACCATCAAGCTCTACCCTTCATAGAACCAGTGCGACTAGTAGCACTCAGACTACATGGACAACACTACAGCTTGCAGGAAATACAGTGCAGCCTGTGTCTCAGGCACTTGTCACAGACGGTGCCAGCATTTCACATAACCCTCAGCAACTTTCTGTATGTTCAACTGGGACAAAACACATTGAAGAGCCTGCTTCTATCCATTTGCAACCACAGGCTCCTGTGCAACTGCAAGCCCTAACACCAACATGCATTCCTGTTCAGCCATCTGGGCCAAGACCTCCACAGATATATTCAGCAGTTGTGCCATGCCCTCAGAGAGCAGGAGCACAACAGTCTTCAATTTTATCAGTGCCAGCCATTGTATCCCAAGCCGTAGTGGTCCATCAGCCTGTTGAAACGCAGACAGCACAGTTGACCCATCCACAATCATCTGTTCGGGCACAACCTGCATTATTACCAAAACCTCAACTGAACTCCACTCTGATGACCACCTGCAACCCCACCCTACAACCTAAAACTCCAGTTCAGCCTGCTCTCCCATGCCAGCCTCATTCCCAACCTACAGTGGTGCCCCAAGCCCAGTCTGCCGTTGTGCCTCAACTACATCTTAGTGTGGTGCCTCAAGCTCAGCCAATCATAAATCCACCAACTCAGCCTGCCCTTGTGCCTCAACCACAAGCTGCCACACTGCCAGTGTTACAGACAATGCAGTTATTGCAGGTGAATTCTGAGGAAACACCAGTTGCTGTGACATCCTCTCCTCCAAGTAACTCACATGTTGTTATTCTGCAACAGGGAGGCTCATGTCCAGCACCACAGGTGATCAGAGAGGATGTCACTAGTCAGACACCCTGCCAGCACATTGTCATAATTCAGGCACCTACTTTGACCCCTGCGCCACAGAGTCATCACACTGCCATTGTATCAACAGCAACCCCAACATTATCCAGTCAAATGGCCACTTCAAACACTACCTGTTCAGCTAGCATGCAGGCAGCTGGCACAAAGCAGTTGGTACATATTCTTCCACGGCCCTCAACCCAATTGCAAGCACAAGCTCCTCAGACTATCACTGTGAATGGACAAGTTTATGTTCTGCAGCCGGCAACGTCACCAGATAAGGGAAACTCTCAATCTGGTCAAAGTGTAACTCAGATACTTCAGCCCACCTGTGAGGAACCCACCTCCAATGTTGCCATGAATTGTTTAGGTGCTCTAACTAGTCTTAGTCAGAGCATTTCAAAGGTCTCAAGTCAAAGCAATGTTCAGATATACTCCATTGCTCCACCTTCACACACTACTGTGCAACCTCTTCCGACATGTGGTTCAGACGTCAGCACTTCTACTGAAACTGTTATTTCCTCCTCTGTACCTGTACCCTCAACTGCTGCTGGCTGTGCAGTTAAAAGTCTGCCAAAAAAAGGTTGTGGGACTGCTGGAAGTCAAACCAGACAAAACTCAGTTAAGAGAACAAAACTGGTGAAACGAAAGGAACCTAAACCAGGAAAAAGTTTGCGTAGAATTGCTGTCAAGAGCAAGACATTAGTTGCGAATGATACATGTTCTGAGTTATCCACTATATCAAAAGGTGTCGATTCAGTTAGTTCTTTAAATAAAGATACGGTTACTCATGATGTTAACATGCAGAGAGGACCTGCCACAAACAGTGTTAGTTCCACATGCAGTAGTTCTGCAGTCATTAGTGTCAGTTCGTCCAGTGAAAAATCAGCAGACAGTTCTGTCATGGCTTCAGTAAATGGATCCATTGCCAAGCCCACGCTGGCTGGTCGAGAAGTTTCAAAGACTAAAGCAAAATCTGTAGATGATGTCCACTTGCATAACAGTGTAGCAGTTAGTAGTGTCTGTACTGTAGGTTCTACTCAGGGTAACATAGTTGTTTCTACAAATTGTGGCAGCTTGAGTAAAGAAATCTTTACTTCAGATATTGGTCCCCAGATTAATTGTTCAACGGTTAGTGTTGCCCTCTCGTCACAGTGTAGTTCTGTGGATACTGCTGGAACTTTGTCAGTTGCCTCATCAGAAATTGATGTTAACTCTTGCAGTGTGACATTTTGTAGTGAAACTTCTGAGCAAAATAAGTTGAGTAGCAGTAATGTTTCCACCAGTAGCGAAAGCAGATCAGCAGAATCAAGACCCAGTTTTACAGAGAGTTCCCCTCCGCTGACCACTGTAAGTGCTGCCCAAAACAGTTCAAAAGGTAAATCTGTTAATTCAGACCTTTGTCAACCTCCATTTCCAAATGATATATCCACACCAAGTCAACAGTCAGGCATCAGTGCTAATTCAACTGAGGGTAGGCCAATGGTTTCTATCATTGCAAGTCAGGCCATTTCACAAACACAAGATAAGTTTGCTAGAAGAGGAGAGTTGACTGATTCTACTCAAAATCAGACATCATTTATTGTGCCCTCAACTTCAACTCCTGGCTCAGAAACTTCTATGTCAACACAACCTGTTCAGCTTCCTGAAACGTCTAGGATGTCGGATCCTTTCAAGTCTCTAAAACGTCCATCCACAATGAATATGCCAATGGCAACCAGTAACCAAGGAAACTGTGCAGACTTCAAACTGCCTGATTCAAATATGAACACACAACCTGGCAAGAATGGACAACCTGATGGTGCCACGGAAAAGAGTGTGACAGAAATGGGTGCCTTTGCTCAAAAAGAAACAGTTCCTCCACAACAAGTATGTGCATTGGAAAATGATTCCTTTGATCCTCCATTGGGAACCAACAGGCAGACTGATTCGCCTCTTGCAGGAGGTTCAGGTGGCAGAGGGTTTTCGGTTGCATCATTGCTTCCAGCAGGCCACAACATCAATGCCTCTTCAAGTACATTTGGTGCATTCACCTTCACTTCTGAGCAGGCGGAAATATTAGCAATGGCTGCAAGAGCCATATTTGAACAGGACAGCCCAGGCAAGAGGACCTCAGGATGCAGTGTTGACAACACAGCAAGTACTGCAGCCACAGGGTGGGACCTTCCAAAAATGCAGCCAGTCCCTTCTAACAAGGATAGTGTGACTGACCAGCAGGTTAAACTGACAAAGCAAGCTGATTTACCTGTGTCAGAAACTTCATCTCAGGTCTCTGCTCGAGTTCCTCCAGTTGAGCCTTTAGCCAGCAGTACTACTGGCATCAGACTTCCACAGAGCATAGCTTACTCACAGTCTCAGCCTAGTGCTGTCACCAGCCTTAATGTTAATAACCTCATCAGACCAAGCTCTAACCAACCTTATCCAGGATCACCCAATCTTGCACATCATGTTTCTGCTCCGTCGTCAGGAAGTGCTGCTGTCATGGTGACGCAGTCTTCCTCACAAGTTCCTCCAGCCTGTTCTCAGCCTAATGAATATGCACCTTTAAAGAATGCTCTGATGCGGGCCCATGTTGGTATAGGAATGGTTGAACGTCATCAGAAGGATATGCCAAAAAGGTCTGCCCAAGATGACCTTATTCTTCCAAACAAGCGTTCAAAACCATGCCCAGCAGGGAATGTTGCAAGAGTGGACATCAAGGCTGCAGATCACATGCAAATGATGGTTGGTCAGATGCCCTCTAGTACTTCTGCAGTTATGCCAAGAAATCACTCTGATGGTGTTGGGGCTCTGTTTTCTGGTAATACTTTCATGAGCACTGTGCTCCGCCCTACTGATGGACACTGCACTACTCAGGTTCCAACACATGAGCAAACTCAGCCAAGTGTGCACCTGCAGCAAGGACACACACAACATAACGCACCACAATCTGGACAGAACTTAGTTGGAAACCCCTACCTCAAACATCAACAACAACAACAAGAACAAAGACACCTTTACCAGCTTCACCATCACCTGACACAACCAGATTCTCAGATCCACAGTATTCATCAGAGAAACCTGCTGCAAGACCAGCATGTGCAAAAAAAGAGAGGAGTAGTGCGTGGTGGGCAGTCCGGACCAAATGTTGGTTTGCAGAAGCAACATCATTTGGAAAAGCAACAGCATCAGCAGCCTCCTCAACAACACCAACAACAGCAACAGCAGCACCCACAACAATCCCAGCAGCATCAGCAACAACAGCAACAACAGCAGCACCATCAACAGCAGCAATCACAGCAACAGCAGCAAAAAGCACAACAGATTCAACAGCAGCAACAGTCACACCAACAACAGCAACAGATGCCACCACAGAATTCACACTCGCGTCATCAGCATCTTCAGCAGCAGATTCAGCAGCAACAGCAGCACTTTGGGGCTAGACAGGACAAAAACTGTGAGGCCCAACAGGCAGGTCAGAGGGCACATCAAAACAGTCACTTGGGTCAGCCAGAGCGTCCATCTGGGCAGGATCATGGGGCTATGCAAAGACTAATGGGGTCTCGTTCAATGGAACAGCAGCAGATGACCTCTCAGGCTAGTAATTCTGTTTCACGTTCTTCGGATCTTGCTTGCACTTCATCACGCCAGGAGCGCCACCGTCTCTCTAGCTACTCAGCAGAGGCTCTGATAGGCAAGACCCCTGCTACTGGTGAACAACGTATGGGTGTACACCTGCAAGCACCTCGAAGCAATGCACAGGACCAGTCAGAATTGCGAGGCTATGTAGATTCATCACGCGGTAAAGGTAACATTACTCATAATTCTCAGAGCAGGTTACCACCCGACCATGCTAATAACACAGACTCCCAAAGAATACCAGATTGTGGACCTTTCAAGGCTCTGGTTAGTGGGCATCAGCTAAGTAACTTTGAAGTGCAAGTGTCTCGAAGTAGTGACATGTCCAGCAAGTCTGTACCTCAAATCCAGAGAGGTCCTCAGCCACAAACAGGATTTAGAATGGGTGCAGGGCCTACAGGGGATGGGCGTTCACGTGGAACATACTCGGGTCCGCATCCCATTGCTCAAGGTGTGCACATTGGAGCAGGATTGACTAGAGAACAGGAGGGATGCCACCAGAGCTTTATGCAAAGCCTTTTGGCACCTCATATCTCTGAACAAAATGGGCACCAAAGGGCAGCCCAGGGCTGTGCCCCAGGGAGTATAGAATACAACTGCGTTCCTGGGACCTCTGCTGGAGAACTTCAGGCTAAATCTTCAAGTCCTAATTTGCACCCTGGACAGAAAGCTGCTTCCATACGTCTTGGGGACAACAACAAAGGCCATATTTCTCAGGTCAATGCAAATTTGCATGGTCCACCTGTGAGAGCAGGTCCTCCGCATCCCCCAACACCACACAGCAGTTCAGACACAGGACGTACTCAAAGCTCAACCAGGTCACTCTCTGTTAGTCAACGCCCCCATCATATTGGACCAGATCCACAAAGCACAAAGATTCGTCCAGGAGATCGACCACGGTCAGGCAACTTGAGACCTGGAAATCCTTTTGAACCAGAAAATTCTTTGCCCCTTCCATCAGGTGGAGGAGTGATCCTTGGCCGTACACAAACAGGAAGTGAAGCTAGACGAAGTAGCATTGTGCGTTTCATGGCAGATGGTGCACAGGTCAGCAGTGACAACAATTTGGTGTCTGATCGGTGTGCCGTATCTGATCTCACCCAGAACTTTGGCTTTCCTTTCATTGCTGAAGGAGGAATGAATCCACCACCTCCTATCAATGCCAATGCATCTTTCATCCCACCGGTCACACAACCCAGTGCCTCTCGCACCCCAGCCCTCCTTCCCGTGGAACCTCAGAATACTTTACCTTCATTTTATCCTTCATATTCCCCTGCAGCTCATCCTAGCCTTTCAAGTGAGATTCCTTTACAGTATTTCTCCAACCAGATGTTTACAAGTCCAAGCACTGACAAGAGTGCCAGTGCACCACTCAACAACCGCTTCGGTTCTATTCTTTCTCCCCCTCGACCTGTAGGTTTTACACAGGCTAGCTTCCCACTTCTCACAGATATAACACCAATGCCAATTGCAAACTCTTCAGGCATCACACCTCATTTATCCAACTTTAATCTGACCTCTTTATTTCCTGAAATTGCCACAGCAATGCCTCCGGATGGCTCCTCTATGCCAATGTCACCTTTACTGTCTCTTGCCAACACTACTTCCTCAGACTCAAATAAACAATCTAATCGCCCAGCCCACAACATCAGTCATATCCTGGGTCATGATGGGACTTCTGCCGTTTAAGGTTTTAAAGGGTTTTTCATCCCTTGCCACACAATTTATTTTAGCTTCACCTGTGCATCGATTTTGTAGTGGATGGCCATGGTGTAAAGACTTTTAATTCCTCAAAAGCAAATAAAGCTTGGAATGTTCTCATCTCCCACATCAGGATCAATCTGGAACTATGGGGGAAAGTAAAATATTGCATTATATCTTTTAGCCTTTGGTTGGTTTCTTTTGCTTTGTTTGCTGATTAATTTGGGCTGTCATGGTTCTACATGATGTATAACTTGTCTTTATTTTTCTTTAGAACAGCTGTCATTGTTTAATAGAAGAAATAACGTGTCTGTATATTCTTTTACTTTGTAGCAACAATAATGAAATGTGAAAGCAAAAAAAAAAAGTTATGATTTTGCATTTAATGCTACAGTAGATATATCTGAGCTGTTTTGTAATGTATCAGTTGGTTTTCAAAGGTTTTAAAATATTTTTTCCATCTGTAAAATGTTTCTGCTGCAGAATATCATTCCAGAAGAACTTTCACTTATTTATGAAAATGGATGTGTGGACTGTAGATATTTGTAAAAATCTGAAAAGTTATTAAATTTCTATCTAATCTAAACTGAAATGTTTGTGATCTGTTGATTTGGTGGGCATAAAGAACTTTTTTTTTTTTAACTCCCAGATTCCTTGTTTTAGCATGTTGAATCCACCAGATGTCAGTACCTTTCAAAGATTTCGTCGTTCAACTTTATTACTTATTCGGGGAAGCTCTGTTTACAAAAAATAAAAATGGTCAGTGGTTATTTTGCTATTTATTTTACTTTTGTAAATTTAATAGTATCATGATCTTGAAACCAGCTGGTTAAAAGTAAAAAAGTGCCTCAGGTAATTTTATTGGAAAACAAAACTGCAAACTAGCACTTTAGTAAGTATTAAAAAATAGTGTACAAATACGCATTGACACCAATCATGTTCAAACACCATACCGTCAAATGTGTTGAGTTACTGAAAGTGCAAACATAAAGAATGAAAATGACAACAAAAAGTATGATTTCTTTTGCTTTATTTACAGGCAATAGAGCTCAATCCATGTAACCATGCTGCTACACTTCTAGAATATGTTGGAGATCGATCATTTCCTTCATGTTTCGTTATTATAACAGTGGGAGGAAGCTAATACTGATGCAGGAGAACGGCAGGTCTCCAAAAGTAAAAGTACAACTATACAAGCAGACTACATCAAACCAGTTTAAAATATAAAAATCAGCATATTGCAGGTAGGCGTGTTCAAATTAAGAATGTCTCGCATCCAGGCTACTGAAACAAAATAAATACCTACAATATATGGTCTCTTTTTCAGTCAATATTACTACACACAGAATGCATATACTTTGCATATATTTGTTAACATTTTTGTTAATGATGAAAATAGATAAATCTTAGTAACATATGTACAAAGCTGTAAAACACTGTACCGACAAGATCCACACCACTCAAAATCCCTTATTTAAAACCGAGGACGCACCTGGAACAAGTTACAATCAAAAGGTTCTTAAACTGTTTATTTGTTGTGTAGCTGAGTATTTAAACCTCACAGTAGAGTCTACATGCCAAAAAGCCACTAAATGTGTGGATACAACATACTGTGCATAAAATATGTATGCGTACATTTTCTACAAATATTTTTGATGCAAAGTGTTTTCAAACAGTCAGCTGTCCCCAAGCACTGCACATTATAACATTCATAATGAATGGATCATAAACATAATGCCCTAAAAGCATTATATTTCCCACTAGCTGTACTTCAAACATCAACAGATGCTTGCCAGTGGAAAATCTGGAGCTTATTACTGATACTGTATGTATGGTGTTGAGGTGTCAGGTTGTTGGTATCTCACATGAGGATCATTTATACAGCATGCTTATAAAAAAAATGTCCTGGTGGTAACAGACAAACATACCAAAATATGTATAACATCTGATATAAACAACCTATATATACACACATTCTAAAAAACTATGTACAAATACATAAATATATAAATATAGTATCTGTTATACAAAAATAAATATTTTCTAGTTTTTTTTTTTTTTCTACAGCTTCATCCATCTTTTGGGTCATGTGTCCCTTGTTCCTCAAGCTGTTTCGTGTTCTGAGTTGCTCCCGCTTCCTGTTGCTCGGCATCTTGGAGCAACCGGTTTATGCCTTCATTAACTGTTGTTAACAGGGACAAGTCTGTGGGGAAAAAAATATTGCATTCAGACAACTTTTACAAAATAATAAAATATTTACAAAATACTTGCAGGTGCTTTTGACCTTTATTGTAATAAATAAAGTAACTGAACATACCAGCAGTGAGCTCTCCTTCCATGTGAACTGCTTCAAGGGAGTGATAGGCCTGCGTGGAATCAGGACTCTGAGATGGCTGTGTAGGATCCGATAAACTAAGGATGTGCGAGGGGGAGTCATCAGGCACACAACATCCCTCTTCAGGACAACCAGGCACACTAAGAACAAGAAAAAAGTTTAAATTATAGTTATTTACCTTAAACTTAACCGTAACAGGCACCATTTGCAACCCATTTTACTTTCATGATGTGACATTATATATTCATCATTTAAATATTATTCATAACACATAATATATGGGCCACTTTAAAAGCAGGTGTCTTATAATAAAATTATGCGGTATTAGAATTCTTACCCATTACAGTAATTGTGGATATGTGGTTGCTGATTGGGAATTTTCTGAGGCAACAATGCATCACATTCCAGTTCATAGCCAGCATCCTCCTACAAGAGAGACAAGAGTTTGAACATCAGTGTAATGCAATATCTTCATTCACTGGCCCAAAACAGCAACTGGAGATGTTTATTACAACTACTGTGCTGGACATCACAAAACATTAGGCTCTATGACTGGGCGATATACAGACAGACATGATTAACTAGCTGAAAATTTGGACTATCGTCTCTATGGCAATTTAATGCTCAAGTGAAGTTGCTGTGCTGTATGGTCACAAGAACTTAATGTTCACTCGTGTTTTTAAGCATTGTGGTTTAAAAATTAGTGATTTTTAGCCATTGAAAGACAATCAGCAGTGAAAAAAGAACTTGATGTATGTGTGCCTAGTCTGAGAGAAAAAACATGTAACAGTATATTGGATCTGGGCAGCTCTTGAAGTGAGAGTAGCCAAATATTCCTGCTGTCTGTCATTCGTGTTTTGATATTTACTGATGTATGATTCTGGACATATCAGTGATGCCTATTAAGCACCATTCAAAGCATCAAAATTACCTGGCGTCCAGGAAGGCCATGTGTCGTGTGTTTCCCATTGGGAATGTATTCTCCTTTTGGAGCGTAGACAGTGTGGGCAGGAGTCAGGTGGGGGTCTACAGGACAGGGTCGACCAAGAGCCAATCCCTGCAGAGGTACCATGGTGTACTGGCATGGAGAAACTGTAGCTGCCAATGTTGGAAAGCGCATGTCTAAAGTTTGTTCTGAAATAAAAAAAACACAAAATTCATGGTTCATGAGCATCTTTCCATCCAATAATTGGATTCTTAATGAGGTTTTCGTGTTTCTACAAGGGCACTTACTTTGTTTGGCCCAAACTCTCCACAGACAGATGGGGATGAAGGCCACAATGATGAAAACAAATGCTCCGAGAACAACGCCCACAATGAGGTAAGGCAGATCACCAGGCCGGGGAACTGGGTTTCCTGGATGGTCTGGTCTGGACGACGCTGTCTCTGGGGGTGTGGTCCTCTGGTGAGGGCGAGCTGTAAGTACGCACAGATGTTCACACTTAAGATCTGTGTTGTCAGAAGAGATCTTTGTTCTAGAAATTGGCTGAGGTGCAGTTCGCAATGAGATTGAGAGGAAAAGGACACAAACCTTTAGTTTCCATGATGACGACATTTCCAAACTCACTCTCGCCTCCTTCGTTGAAACACTGCATTTTAATGTCGTAAGCCGTCTCGGGCTGTAGGTCAGTAATGCAATGCCAATATCGGTCACCTAAAAGAGCATCACATGATTACATTTTATATTTCATTGATATATAGTTGAAAACGAAAGAATAAAGGAAGGGCATGACTTACCTTCCACTACGTCTTTTTTATAGTCACTGTCATTGTCGCTATCGGTGGGTCGGTAGAAGATGTAGAAGCCATAAATGGGAGTGTTATTGACTGGTGAATACTGTAGAAAGAACAGAAATATTTAGTTCAAGGTCTGACAATGCCATTCTGTCAACAAACAGCTCACATTTCTTGAACTTGGCCATCGAAAAGTATTTAGGAATGAAAATTCTTACCGTCCACTTCAAGATGATTGTGGTCTCATTGATGGCTTCATTATAGGTGATGTAGGGTCCATCAATGGGACGTCGGTTTGGTGGACCACTGCCCACCACCGTGTAGGCTTTAGAGGGAGCGCTTGGTGGACTCTCTCCCAACACATTAACGGCCACAACTCTGAACTTGTATGATGTTCCTGCAAATACAACGGAAAGAAAAACACACTAAGTCAACTTCTTATGTGTTCAATGGTATTTCTAACTCTAATTATTTAACTACATTAAGCATTATTAAAATATGTATATTTAGCATTTGATTATATATATATATATATATATATATATATATATATATATATGGGTGATTCTATAATTGCGTTTACATTTGCTGTCATTATTTTTTTCAACTCTTTTTTCAAATGGTTATATTTTTTATTATTTTAATTTATTAATTATTGTTCTTTACTAATTGTTATGAATTACAAGATGTTGCGGTCCATAACAATATAATAATTTATTTTAAAGGGTCTTAAATCTTGATTTCTTCTTGTCCGCATTAGTCAGTGTATTTTTTCCATCATGTATCAATGTGGAATCAAAATATTTTATAGTACTTTTATTTATAAAAGCCCTAAATAGTTAGTTACTTCTACAACATTAAATAATTTTTTTATTTGAAAAATATCTGTGCTTTCTGAGAAGATATTTTAATCTTTTAATTTTAATCTTAATAAAAAACTTATTTTTAAAATGTAATAAACAGAATTTATTATTGATCTCACATTGGGATATTTAAAGATCTTTTAATCATGTTTTCATTAGCCTCATGTTTTCTTAGCATTTATGTCAGCAAGTTGAGTTTTTGGAAAAAATAAAATAAAAATGTCAATTCTGTTACACTATTGTCTCCAAGTCTACCTAGATAACAGAGTCGACGATGACAAACGGGGACACCAAATGTACCCGCAATTATAGAATGAGTCATATATATATATATATATATATATATATATATATATTTGACTTGACTGGTTTATTAATATTTTAATTTCTGGTAATTAATTCAATCCTAGTTATTGTTTTCAGATACTGAAAACCTATCAACTGATCATCTTATTCACTGATGTGAATCTCACCTTTCTCCAGGTCTGTTATCTCGACAGAGAGGCGAGACGGAGGGATGTTTTCCACAGCTTTCTTCCACTCTCCACTGCCTTTCTTTAATTTCTTGTACTCAACAAGGAACGACTGGATGGGGAATCCGCGGTTCCCACGAGGGATCCACGTCACATAGGCTGAGGTCTCTGTGGCCATGGAGACAGTGGGTCTGTCCGGAGCTTCTGGGGCTGGAAAGACAAAAAAAAAAAAAAAGACTGTCAATAAAAACAACAAATGCTTGCATTGGGAGTGTATATGCATGCACACTGCACATACACAGACACTAGCACATAACACACTTACTGTAATCTCATCCTTCATTTATGATTGAAAGAAATCAAGAGAACAGTCATGTTAACATAATTAATAAGAATGATATTAAACAGAACTCTTAGAAACTGCTAATATATATATATATATATATATATTTACACACACACACATTTATTTTTTATTAGTTGTTTTAATATCACAGTTTCTCAGTACTTTACTGCAGCAAAAGTATACTCACGCGAGAGACGAGGTGGCACCACTGGTGTTTTTTGGGGGCCTATGGGTCCTCCTCGTCGCCCTGCAGAACAACATTAAAGAAACATTTTATTTCACTACTTGGTTCTTTTTCTTTTAACAGATATTATATATATATATATAAAAAAAAGAATAAAAAGTGCCATTGTCTACATAACTCTTACTCGAAATTCTCAGGCACAAATGACTTTACATTTCAAAACAATATTTTTTGCTAATTCATTTAGTTATTTGTAAAGTATTCAAGCAATATGCAGGATATATTGGTTATTTAAAAAAAAATATATATATTTTTTTCAAATACTACAGCATAAGGGTAATCTTGAAATAGACATACATTTGCCTGTTCTAAAAGTCATCATTGCAGGCTGCCCAAGTCCAGCGCAGTTCTTAGCAGCCATCTCCACTTCATAGAGGCTGGCGGGCTGCAGTTTGGCCAGTGTAAGCTTGTGCTGGGAGCCTGAAATGGTGTTAGTGGTCCACTCTCCGGGAGATTCTCCAGCCTATGAGAGAGAAAAGTACACAGAATGAATCATGTGGCAAACATACTGTAGAGTGAAATGAAGTAGATCCCACTGTAAGAATGAACTGAGCGGTGCTGTACCTTTCTGTACTTGACGACATACTCCAGCACTGGGGCTCCTCCATCATGACGGGGTTTCCAGGTAAGTTCGTAGTAGTCAGCCTTTCCCGTGCGTGGCTGACTCAGGATGACTGGTGCTTCAGCGGGGGAGACTTTGATCTCAGAGCAGTCGAAGGGCAGCACGGCACTGGTGGCCACAGGCTTCAAGGGTGGCTGTTCCCGCAACACCTTATCTGGGCTCAGCGGTCGAATCAGGGGCAGCTTACCTGACCGTGAGGACACTGAAACCAGAGACGGCAAAGTAGAAAATTTTTTTTTAAATGTGGAAAACACTATTATAAATCCCTAAATACACTACAAGTATATGTATCATATATTGGGAAAATTTATTTAAAGTAAATATATTTATATTTTTATATTTATGTAAATATATGTATATATTATAAAGAGTACATATACAAACAGTATTATATGCAATTAAATTTTAATTGTATTAATTAATATTACTTTTTATTATGATGAAAAATTTAAAATTTATTCACTTAATTACAAAATAAAAAAATATATACAACTAATAATACTACTAATAATATAATGTAAATTAAATAAAATGTAATAATAATAATTAATTTATTATTATTATTATTATTATTATTATTTTACTAACACAAATCTTATTGCATTTTATTTATTTTACATATAGAACTATTTATATTCTCTTGTAATTAAAAATAAAATAGAAATTTTATGTATTCTTAACTATGTTTATGTAAAGCACTATAAATTACCATAGTGTATGAAATGTGCTATATACATAAAGTTGCCTTGTCTAATATTAAAAACAGAAAAATCATAAAATTAATACAAATAATTATAATAAAACATAATATGGATTAATAATATTAAGTTTTACAATTTTATACATTTTAACTACTAACTTTATCATTTTTATTATAAAAAAAATAATTATATATATTTCTACTACTACTACTACTACTACTACTACAACAACAACTACTAACAGTAGTAAAAAATATTAATGATAAAATTAATAAAGCGATGATAAAGTTAATAACTATTGTTATTATACTATTGAATTTTATTTATACTATTTTAATATTTAATAAAAACTATTATGTTTTATTTGTAGTAGTAGTATAAATAAATGGACAGTACAATAATTTGTATATATTTTAATTATAAAATAGTTAAAACAAATAATATCAACATTATTATTGTTTTTAATGAAGTATTATACCTGTCGGGAAAGTAAGGAGTCTTGTGGCTGCCTGTGAGCTGCCCACACCGTTCTCCGCCATGCACTGGTACATGCCATCATCCTGCGGCCCGACGTTGAGCACACGCAGCACCTGTGAGGACAGCCGATGCCGAGGTGATGCACTCAGGGGCTGAGCGTTGTGGAGCCACACCACGGTGGGCGAGGGCTTGCCCCTCACTTGACAGCTGAAGCGCACATTGTCGCCCCATGATACGTCATGCTGCTGCAGCTCCACACGCACCTGGGGAGGCTCTGAAAGACAAGAGCAGAGAGTCTCAGACAGGTGTATGTCAAAACATCAGAACAAATGCTGAATGGCATAAACCAACAAGCATGTTGATGGTTTAACAGCACAAAGCATGAGTGCTGTTTGTGATGGCATGCTGCCGCAGAGGAGTCTGGGATAGACTGGGTTCTCTCACCCTCTTCCAAAACTTGATGGTTGGCTGCTAGTGAATCAGCTCGAGCTCGTTAGAGCAGCAGCAAGAGCGGCTTAATTAATCACAGCTGCCGTGAGACGAGCCCACAAAAACAACCTCATCAATGTCTCAGAAACTCAATCCTACACACACTCACAAACACGCTCTTTCTGTTCAGTAAATGTACTGTGGGTTCATTTGGATGCTTATTATCAACTATTTTCTCTCTGGTTCTGATAGGCGCTTATTTCCTTAAATCAGCGTTAAATTACTGGAAATTGAAATTGTGCCATCACACACATAAAATGTTCCACCACTGCCCTGCTTCCTGCTTTTTATACCACACTTCATGTCAGTTCATGTATTGGGTATCAGTTTGATTTGAAATATGAATTGATTTGAAAATTCATAATTATGAAGCGTACACTACCATTCATAATCTTGGGGTCAGTAAGATTTTTTTAGTATTCAACAAGGATGCATTACTTTTAGTAAAAGTGACAGCAAAGACATTTCTAATACAACAGATTTATATTTCCAATAAATGTTATTCAACAAAATATCTTGTATCATGTTTACTGAGCATAAAATCAAAATATTATAATGATTTCTGAAGGATCATGTGACACTGGAGTAATGGGTGCTGGAAATTCAGCTTTGCCATCACAATAATAAATTACATTTATAAATATTTTATTACTATAAATTCTTTAATTAACATTAAAAAAGTACATTTAAATTGCGTTTATAATTCACAATACTACCGTTTTTGCTGAATTTCTGATCAAATATTTGCTACTTATATAAATAAACTGTCATTGTTAATTAATTATTGGTTATAATTAGTGCTGTGTATAAATAATTACACACACAAAGTATATATATTTTTAAAGTATTTAAATGTATATACATTTATAGATTATATTTTATAATATACAAAAATATATTTAATATGTAAACATACAATTTTTCTTAAATATATGCATGCATTTATATATACATATTAAATATACGTAGTTTACTATGTAAACAAAATGTTTTTTTTGGTTAATAATTAATTGTTCATATTCATAATACATTAGCTAAGTTTAATATATACAACTTGACCACTTAAAAAATATTAATGCAAGTATAAATCAAATTAATTAAGATTAATAAATGCTGTAAAAGTATTGTATCGTCATGATACCCTAATGATACACTAATTAATAGTGTATTGTAAAGCATTAGATAAAATATTAACATTTGATGGGCATTAACATAAGACTCCTGCAGCCCCGTAGCATGTGAGACTCTTCCTCTCTAACAATCATACTCACCGAACACCTGCACGTCGTACAGCACCCTCGCAGAACCCGCAGAGCCGATGCCGTTATCAGCATGACACACATAAGTGCCCGAGTCGCTTTCGCTTACGGCATCAATCAACAAGTTGCTAAGCAAGAAGCGGGTGTTGTTATGATTTCGCAAGTCCAGACCATCCTTAGCCCATGTGACATGTGGAGTGGGAATGCCGCTGGCCACACACTCAAGCACGAGCCGCTGGCCTTTATTCACCATGATAGACCGAGACACAGGTGGGTAGATGATACGTGCGGCCTCAGATGTTGAACCTAGACGGGATGATACAATTTACTCAATTTTATATCAGCAAAAATGTGTTTGTGTTTGTGCGCATGTTTGCTGGTATCCACTTACGCCGTATTCTAAGACGATCGGTAGAGGTGGAGGTTTTTACTTCCTGGGTGACAGGGTTGTAAGCAGCACATTTGTAGGGACCCTCATCATCCCGTGTAGCATTGGCTATCTGGAGGTTTCCTGATGGCATGATCAAGTAATTCCCTAGGACACAATCAGAAAACCAACGATTGACATCTTCAGAAGAGATTTGGCTAGTATAAACAGATTTGTCGACAGAATCTAGTTTAAGAATCTGCAACATTTCTTAAATCCAAGCTGTAATCTTCACTACATCTTAAGTAAATATATGAACAGCAAGTGTAACTGCAAAAAAAAACAATCATGCTAACAGTCAGCGCTTTGTTGAGTGGACAAGACTAGACAACACACAAAGACTTGATGACTCTCAACAAGACAAGAGCTGTCAAACACCCAAATACCAGAATCAACTAGTGTTCATTTCAAAATTGTCTGCAATAACTGAAGCAAATCATATTTGAATTCAAATTATGCGGATTGTAACAGACCTAATAGTGCCTCAGACAAAACAGAGCTTTAATTTTAGCCATTAATGTGAAGTACACAATATAGTTAATACAGAGTATGATGCAGTTCAAATGTCAATGCGGTAACACTTCATTTTAAGGTGTCCTTTTTACGCATGTTACATGTCCTTTTGCATTGAATTATGCATAATTACATGCAAATAACACTAAACTAAACCCAAACCCCAATCCTAGCCATACAGTTAGTATATGTAGTTCAGTAATATTACTCAGTACTTATATATATAATATATAATTATACTGTAACAAGGACACCTTGAAATAAAGTGTAACCATTAAACTGGATGTGTAACAACTAAGGTAGCTACCAAGAAACAATTTGCTTAAGAACATTGTCTTTAGTAGCTGAAAAAAATGACTGTAAAAGAAGAAAAATAGCGGTTATAGCACCTCTTGTGGCAAAGATAAGAAAGCAAACATTTACATTGTATCGTAACTTATAATGTGACATTTTAGAAAGAAACTTTCATTGCTCATTTGCAATCATGTATTTAAAAAGAGCAGTTGTTCTAGGGCTGCATGGTTAATTGATTTTCTAATTGCAATAACAACTACGTAATAGTTCAAAGTAATGGTATAAACGTCATTCAGTGTAAATTGTGATAATTGTAATTAATTATCGCAATTACAATTACAAGGGAATTAAGTTAATGGTTTAAACTTTTTATTTTCAATTAATTGAAAATTAATTAAAGACTAACATCTTGTGAAAATCAAGTGAAAGCATGCTGAGGCTACCTAGTAGTTCCTAGTAGTAGTAGTAGTAGTGAGTAGTTCTCAGGGCCCTTAATTAAGAACAATGTGTGTATGTTAAGCAAAATTGAAAATAATTATCAATCGAAAAAAAAAAAAACGTAGTGAAGTATACCTTTAGAAGTCTCCAGCCACTCCTGTTTGACACTGTAGCGGACCTGAGCTTTGGGTTGACTCTCAGGCAGATGGCACTCGATCACTGCTGTGTTCCCTTCATCCACCTCAATCTCCTGCTGGTCATCTGGCTCAAAATCACGCAGCTCTGCACGCAAACGCACAAGAATGATTGGTTTTTCAACCATATAGCATATACACTAAACCAAGAAAAGCAAAAGAAATCTCAAAAGTCCAAGTGTCGGTTTTGAGCATTTCGAAGTTGAAAGCCTCTTTGTATTTCATTCAGGAAACCGAGACGCTTTAGAGTGCATATGCTTAGGACTTTTACTGGGATATCAAATGGGCAGACACCCAATAGCTCTGAAAAACAGAGACAGAAAGTCTAGCTTCCTTAAGCTCAAGTCAGTCCAGGCTAAAATGAGGTCAAAGGCTAAAGGTCAGCCATCTCTTGAGTTTCAAGGGAGGAAAAGCAGTTTGGATTGCGATAAAATGGAATAAGTCTGTCTAAGTGAGTCTGTGTGTCATTCTGTGAAGGGAATATTTTCCAAAGGCAGACAGGGAAAATTGCACAGCGCTGTCCTGAAAAAACCCTGATCTTAATCAAATATCTCCCCAACTGTTCATTACTCCTCTCACAAATCACATCATTTCATTGTTCTCCAGAGTTTAGTTATATTCCTTGGCGTCTGATACGTCTCGAAGTTATGTATAGCAGAGCCAAAAGATCTGTGAGGTAAAGATTAAAAAAAGCTCTTTGTTAAGTATTCCTGGAACCGAAGACATACAATGATGGATGAGATGAGCGCTTAAATAATCAGCATCTGATAAACTCTTTGACACCGGCTGCATCTGTACTCTGAAAGTGATCATCGCTTGGTTTTTGAAGTGAAATAGCTTTTTGAAATCATTTCTTGGGAGATGAGATTTCCAGGATATGAGGCTGAGAGCAGGGTGGAGATTGTTTTGGGGGGAAAACGATCCATTTGCTAAATCAATCAGGGTCTTTTTACAGCCCACTCCTGCCAGCATCCCCCACCAACCCACACCTCTCCTAAATTCCTCAGTGCACACCTTTAACCCCTCCTCTGACTGACTACCTCTCCTCAAAACATTCCTCCCCCTCCTCAGGTGTGCGAGAAGGGTAAAAAGTCTGAAGGCAGTATGTTTTTTTATAAATAAGCTACTCAATTTCCATCGCTTCCTCACACAAAGCCATCATATAACATCAAAAGTCTTGAAACCCCAAATAGGAGTCATATGGATGGCAAATGAATGAAAGAACAGTGGCAGAGTACAAGTAAAAACTGTGAAACAAATGTTTATATGCTTCTAATATGTTTGTGAGTGCATGCGAGGAGGTAAAAGGTGAATGTGTGATTTGTTTGCGTGTATGCGGTACATTCTGTGTCTCCTGGAGGCCTGGAGAGCAGGGAATGCTGGGAGCCATTCAGGTTTAATAGTATTTATAAAATAGATTAGACACGTTTCCAACTCCACTTGGCAATGCTTTCATAAATGCTGCACGGTTACTTAGCATTCATCATTTTTATGTCTGGGGCCGCTGAGCCTGTGTGTGTATGAGTGCTCATGTTTGTATGACGTTTAAAACTCATACTGAGATGATGCAGTAACTATTGTGTGGTATATCGCTGGGCAGGCTATGTGTAGTCCTAAAAGACGACAAAGAAAAACAAGTTCGCCCAAGAGTTTATTGAGAATTAGTTACGCCATGTATTAAAAACATATGTGAAGAGGTGTGTGTTTTGTGCAAGAGAGAGAGGGAAGAAAAGGGGAGAGAGTGCCGAAGGAATGTTTCTTGGCTGGAAGGACACGGGAGGCACACTTGTCTGTGGAGGAATTTAAGAGGAGAGTTTGAAATAATGCTCAGGCAGGCAACGGCCTCCCCGGTGGGAGACGCTTCAGACAGGATTCCTACTGAGACGGATACCAGGGAGAGCCAAGCTCTTTCACAGAGCAAAAACAAATGGGCAGATCTTTGAAATATGGAGACGTGAGACAACTACAGGCTCGCGATCACACGCAGCGGCCTCCCCGAGGAACCGTCCAACCCCTGGCTGACTAAGGGAGGAGGTCTTTATTAAATTAGAGCGAGGGGCCGACGTGGGATCATCAGAGACGGGGGGCCCCAGCTAAGAGCTTGCATCTGCGCGCCCCTAGCCTTCGACTTCATAGTCCTTATCAATTACATCTCGCAAATGTACGAGAGTCAAAGTTAAATGAGGGAGGCTGAAAGTCAGAAGAAAACAAATGAGCTTTGAGAGGACTGAAATCCAATGCACCATTAAATGCTAGAGTTTGAGAGAGGGAAATCGAGGGGGGGGTGGATGATGTAAAGCATGCCTGCTTTGGGGAGGTGAAGATGGTGTCAAGAATCTCATGTCGCGTCTCATCTTGACAGAAGATCCTGCCTCAACTAGTCCCGCCAAACCTACACTGCTCACACTATCACACAAACACGCATGCATGCACACAGCTCTTTAGAATTTAATATGTGGGACATATTCACACACAGTTTATAAAAATAAAACTAAATAAACTATTAGGGTTTTGGCATTTATTATAATGTAAAATTAGCAAAAAAAATCTACATTTTTATAGACCAAAAATTAAAAAACAATTGTGATCATGTGTATACTTTTGTACAGATAGTCAGTTGTTTTCGTTTCTATTGAAGCTCAAGATGCCCTTATAATGTATCATCTCAAATTATGCCAGAGAACATGATCATCAGGTTTTACAAAACTTATGGAGTTCAGCTCGAGTGCTGCTGCGATTAAAGGGGTAGGTCACCCAAAAAAGATTTTTTTTTATCCATAATTACCCTCTTGTCTAAAAAAAGACTTACGGACTATTTTAACAATGTCCTTTCTACCTTTCTGGGCCTTGAATGTGGTAGTTGCATTACTGCCAATATGCAGTGTCAAAAAGCTTTTAGATTTCATCAAAAATATCTTCATTTGTGTTTAGAAGATGAACAAATGTCTTACAGGTTTGGATCAACATGAGAGAGAGCAATTAAATGACAGAATTTTCATTTTTGAGTGAACTATCCCTTTAAAAGGGAGATAGAAAAAAGATTTCAAGACTTTGTTCAACTTTTCCGTTAAATTATTATGCTAATAATATGATTTGTAATGAAAGAGCTGTAATAAATTAGAAAAATATAAAACAGAATCACTTTCAGTAGAGATTTTAGAAGCCCAATGCATACCATCATTAAAACGTTTAAGGATTTACGTTCAAGGAGTCTCACATTACTGCAAAAATACAGTAAAAATTGTTATTCTAAAATCTTATTACAAATTACATTAACCCCAAACTTTTAAATGGTAGTATATGCAGAAACTCTCACAAAATTCACACAGTTTCTTTTTCTGTCTCATTCCGTCTCTGTATATGAAAAGAGGGAAGCAGTGGAGAACAGGGAGGAGGCCCTTCACTAATGGGGCCCATGGTTCACTCTTACACACACGCACAGGCATTATGGTGGGTCACATTACACGCCCCTACCCGTGCTGCAACACTGACTAATTTAGGGCAAACACACACACACACACACACACACACTAGCAGTACAGCTGCCACACAACAGAGCCCTTTGAATTCAGCAAAGAAAAGTTCACAACACTGTGTGTAAATATATATATAACAAATGTAAGCATGTGTACTCACTAGCTGCAGTAACGTTGGCCGGCACGCTAGCGCAGGACCCGACGCTGGTGGTGGCCACACACTGGTATCTGCCCACAGTGAGGTTAGTAAGGGAGGGGATGTAGAGCGAACCGGGCCGCACCAGCACTCCCAGCTCTTCGTCGCCACCAGTTGGCAGCTCTCTGCTATTCAGACGCCAGCTGATGTTGACATGGTTCGGCAAGGCACTGCAGCGCAGCGTCACGCTGCCCCCCAGTTTCTGCACCACAGAAAGAGGCTCCTCAGTGAAGACTGGGACGTCATCTAGAAAGAGAGATAAGACATAATAATGATAAATAAATATATCAGTTATCCAAAACAAACAGCTATAATAGGTGCCGGATCTGAACGCAGCTTGTTCTAACTCAAATGAAGCCAACTTTATGATGTTTTGGTGGGAATAGATCTTGTAACGGATGGAGAAGAACCAAGACGTCAGAAACCCACCTCTAACAGCTGCACTATCCTGCAGGCAGCACAGCAGTGCACCCAGGGCACACAGCACTCGAATCTTCCGCTTTCTTTCCCAGGGTATCCAATCCAATATCCCAGACATCTTCCATGCACTACCCCTGTGAGAGAGAGCAAGAAAGATAGAGAGGTTATCAGCTGAAACTGTAGTTAATTTGACATTACATTGTGCATGTGGTGAGTATAGTAATAAGCCAACATGCTCACAACCCACAACCTGGGTCATACAGAAAACAAGAAAAGAGACCAAATTTAGAGTCAAATCCATTTACAAGTCAGGAGCCATTAAGTACTTTTTTTATTTTGAGAGAAATTAGTACTTCAGCAAGGACACATTAAATTGATCATAAGTGAAAATAATGACATTTAGCCTATAATTTGAACTTTCTATTCAGGAAACCCTAAAAAAAAACAAACAGCACATTGGACTGATTTCTGAAGGATCATGTGACACTGAAAACCGGAGTCAAGTCAAAAATAAATTATGTTTTTAAATACATTAAAACAGAAAACCTTTATTTATATTAATATCACACAATAGTTTCACTATAGTTTTGATCAAATAAAAGAAAGCAGCCTTGATCAGTATTCTTAAAACTTCTTTCAAAAACATGAAATTTTCAAGAAGTTTTCCTATCCCTTGGTCCACTTTAAGGGCGCAAAAATGGCGTTCTGCTACTCCTGAAACAATCTTTCCTTACAAGTTCACAGAACACAAGCGCTTGAACCCACATTCAGCAGGACGAACCATTGAGACGGGTGCCCGGATAAGAAGAGGGGGAAATCTGAGCCCGTCACTCAGGTGTAACCGATACAGGCGGGTTCAAAAGAAACAGACCTGGTCCTGCACACAAAGGACAGTGGGGTGGGGGTGATATCATTTGTATTTTCTGGAAATACTGAGTAGTGTAATGTGATCCCTACAAAGACGCAAACCGAGGGAGAATGAGCAAGCGGGAGAAAAAGAGTAATGGTTAGTGTATTAACAGTTAATGCAGGAAAGGGAGCGTTTCTCTCCCTTGACTCTTACTGCCAAGTTTCCCGAATTCTTTCCTGTCAGGTTAAACTAACAACTTCCCGTCAGGAGGAGGAGGGTGGTCCATTGCTCCCAGACTGCAAATCTCTCGCTCTCACACACACACAAACACACACACAACTCTACTCCCATCAATTGTAAGTAATGATTAATGAAGCCTTACAGAAAGATTGAGAGCTCAAACATGGGAGGGAACCACACGACGCAACTCTAGAAAAAACCCTGCAAAAATAAATGAAGTCTGCGTTTTGGGATCTGGAGTTGTTTTTCTGGAGCTGGTAGGTACATAGCCATTAGCTATTAGCCAAACTCTGCTGACGGAATAGAATGTGTGCCATTTACAGACTTTGGGGTTGGCCCTAAATAAATGTTTTTCCGTTTCCAACACCAGAAATAAACAAGTTATGCTGTCTGCATAACGCTGCAGAGAGATGTTATTTAGTCTGACTGATTTGGAAATGTTGGACTCATCATTTTAATTACCATATGTGTTAAAATGCTGATGGATTACAACATTAGCTTGTTTGTTTCTTGTCTCTGAAGTGGAAACGACGTGACGCTGATTCCAGGCACATCGGGTAGCTAAGACCATACTGACCTAAGCAAACACTCAACTTGACAAGCAACTAGTTTCTACCACTTTAAGTGAACACTTGGTCAGCTTTAATCAGGTAAATGATTGGTTGATGTTACTGCTCTTTTTAATATTACTGCTAAAATGAATGATTTACCACTATGTCTGAGACTGATCGCAACTATTAAGAACAGTAAAACTACAACTGGTGACAATGCTGTTAATACTACAACTACTGCTACTGCAGGTGTAAATGATTGTTTCAGTTGTGTTTTGACCACAGCCAGTGACTGTAAGGAGTGGAAGTACAGTCAGGTGCAGTTGTGTATACATGTGTGTCAAACACTCAACCAATTAAACACTGATAATGTGCTTTTTACAACCTCCAATGAAAAATAAAGCCTGGCAAAACACAGAAATGCTGTACTGGTCAAGAACAAAGTTCAGATTAGAAGTAGCCCTTAAAATAGTTTCACTATCAAAAAACAACAACAAAAAATAATAATATTATACAAAAACATATAAAAGTAAATAAATAAATATTTAAAAACATCATTCTCTCAACTGTCAAAACAATATTCTTCCAAGTAAGCTAGTTTTTTTACTTTTCACACATGTTTAAATCAAATGTCAGGTGATGTTGAGTATCTGAGTATCAGTCAATTACCCTGTAAAGCATTAAAAATGCATTTCAACAAACGTTCAGTGAACAAAAACTGTTGCAAAACATTGGGAGAACTCACATATATATTTTTTGGAGTTGAGAATATAGTTCACATTCGTAATTAGCCCTGTGTTTTTTCTAAAAATATTTAGCCTAAATATATTAAAGAAAAACGATATATTTGTATGCAATATTTTAAATATCAAGCTCAAGAAATAAGTGATGACCACGTAATTCCCACAAAATCTCATATGTTAACAAGCTAGCTAACTTTACCTTGACCAAATATTCAAATCAACAGAGTCTGTAACAACAACCACCTTCGATACCTCACAAACTACCAAAAATCTTTATGTATGTGGTGCATAAAAACATATATGTAGCGTAGAACTGATATGATTAGGCAAATAACAGCTCTATCAACAAACCTATAACCATTATTATTGATGAGCCTCATCAATCCCACTGGATTGTGAAAACCAGGCTACATGTTTGCATCAAATACACTACAACATCTACTCAGACTATCAAACTCTGTGGAGCCAATAAAGCTGTGCTGTCAACAGGAACAGGACAGCTGTCCTATAGGTTTGGACAAGGCGGCAATAGCGTCTCCTTGGCTGTCAAACCACCTGTCTCAGGCGTCAGAAGTTATCCCCTTGAACACACACACTTCACTCAGACACATATGCGCATGTCATTGCCTGCTCTGAGACAAACACTTCACATTCATATCAAGTCACAACTGTAACAGGAAATAATTCATAGCGCTGCCATTTTTTTCCTTCTTCACCAACAATGCACAGGCAGGGGGAGTCAAACAATACTGTAAGCGAAAAAAAAAGTGCTGCTGTATAAGTATGTGACCCCTTTAGAGAGCAGAGATCGCATTGATCTGAGCATCTGGATAAGAGCTGTACAAAGGCATGCGCGTTTAGACTCTGTTTATAGGAGAAAGGGAGAAAGAAAGAGAGACAAAAAGCATAATACTGAAGTGACTTCATAATGCCTCTTTGTCACTAAATGGAGTCCTTTCTTCTAGGGCCACTCTGGTCACTATTGTCCTCCAGCCTGTGTGAAATTCATTTTGACAACCCTACTAATTGGATAAAACCGCTCTCGGCCGCCCGTGGGCCTCCCTCGTACCGTTCACATTCCATCTGCTTTCTGCACAGAGGGAGTAGAAGAGTAACGAGGAGGCGAGGGGAGGAGGTGGGGTTTAGCTCCTTCTGAATATTTATCACCCCTCTCTCCCTTCACCCTATTTATGTCCTTCAGACCCCCCCGACCCATCCTCGATTCTCCAAACATCACAATACCCCCCCTTTAGATAAACACATGCGGTGTCAAGTGTGAGGAGTGCTGGGTTCAACTGCCCGCGCGGGCCCATGGCCCACAATGCCGCAGCGCATATCTGCCATGCGGGAGGCCCGTTGCTCTGGGCGACGGTAACAGGCAGAACGCACCTTAATAGAGTGGAGAGTCATTGTAAAGCAGTGAGCCGGCGCACGGACAATAACCCTACGGCCCCCTGTGAAAGGAAAGACGTTTCTCAGAACGGCCAGAGGAAGAGCTGATGGGGGCAGCTCAATGGACAAGTGAGGGTTGCAGTTTTGGGCTGGGGGAGTTGGAGAGCCAAAAGTGGTTAATGGATGTGGGGGTGGGTGTAGGGGGGGATCTAGGCTTCAGGGATCCAAATTAGAGAGTGGATGTCAACTGGTGATTGACCGAAGAGGGGGGAATTGAGATGGTGTATGGTTGAAGTTTGCTGGCCATTTGGCTGAAGGAGTCAAAAATGAAGAAAGTACAGTTCAGAAGGAGTTTTACTGAAATTCTGGTCTCTTTACAGATTAACAACACATTTAATGTTCTGCAAACAGAATAGCTCAAAATTTATGCTCTGCAATGGCAAAAAATATATGTGTCTGCAATCAGAGGAACCACCATTTTGACCAAACTTGCACTGATAAAAATATAAATGTTTTTTTTAATGTTTCTAAATGAAGTGCCTTAGCAAGGCTTCGTTTCAAACATGACTCCAGTCTTCAGTGTGACATATCCTTCAGAAATCATTATAATATGCCGATTTCTTGCTCAAGAAACATTTCTCATCATTACCAACATCAAAAAGTTACACTGCTCCATATTTTTGTAGAAACCACAATCAATTTTTTCTGAGATTTGTTTGGTAACACTACAAATGTGTTTCAAGAGTTCACGCTTTCCTTATAATCAGAGAAGAATAGTAGAGCGAGTTTGGCGTGCTGTCTGGGGAGCGAGCCAGGAGAACGGCAAACCCCGAACCCTAGTGGACGGAACCCTAGCGTGGGCAAGAGTTCGGCGTCCGGCTCGTTCAACCGCTTGCCCCCCAAGGCGTGGAAGGTAATAGTGTAGAACGGAGGAGAAGGGGAGGAGGAGGGATGCACAAAAAACGAGATGCTGGGAAATGAGATTTTTGGGTATTTATAGCGGAAGGAACGCAATTTGATTGGGCGCAAATGATTGGAGATGATTAGGTAAACGGGCTGCCAGCCGTGGGTGATTATGCGTTTAGCGATCCTCTCGAAACAAAGTTTTTATCAAAACTTCTACTTAAATGTCACTTTCGAACTGTTACGTTGGCCAGCTGTAGTGCCCTCGAGCTCCATCAAAGGGCACTCCACCCTGGACTGCCTGTGTTCCCGTCTAGTCAGTTGTGGACTTTTATGTTGAAAATGTCTGTTCCCTTGTGTCTCCACCCACTTGTTTGTCACTATGGATTTTGATAAGCTCCTCCTCCCTCATCATCTCATTCTCTCGTTATCATGAGTATTTAAAGAGTTGTTTGTGTTCCAGTCTCCGCCGAGCATTGAGATTATCTTGTGTAAAGTGTTTCCTTGTGTTTTCCTTGTATCACCTAGTCTTGTGTTTTGTTCGCCCGTGTATCGACCTCAGCTTTGTTCTGGATTTTTGCTCTGTCTTTGCCCCTTTAGATATTGTTTGCCGATCGACCGACCCTTGCTTCTGTACTGGACTATTCTTGTGATTGCCTCCACCATTCCTGTTTGCTGTTGTGTTCGACCCTGCCTGTATGACCATGCCTTTAAATAAAACCCTGCATTTGGATCCGCACGTCTCAGTCCCCTTCGTCACAAGAACCAAGCAAAATAAAAGTATACATTTTTTTCCAAAAATAAGTAAATTAATTACTAACTCCAAACATATGCATTGAAAAAACAGGTTCCACACTGTTTTTAGTAAGTTAACAAAATAATAAATTTTCATTTCTATGTGTTATTCTAAAAATACATAAAAAAAAATTTACATTTAACTTTTTTTTAAAGCACTGTAATCAATAAATGCAATCTTCAGTGAACATTTCTGATTGATGATGTAAACTGATAATTGACTTTTTAACTGATTTACTGAACCATTTGAACTTATTCACAGAAACAAATCAAAAACGACCTAAAGTTTAATTCACTAGCGAAGACACAGAAAAATTGTGAAACGAATCTAACAACATAGACTTTAGGCAAAATAAAAAGGCCACTGAAATCACTGTACTATTTAAAACATTGCTTCATTGTATATCCCCATCATGAATATTCAATATATCACCCAGACTAGACTCTGGGCATAGTTCACCTGCTGCCACAACCATGACTTTACCTTCAGGGCTCTTCAGCATCACGTAATCCTCTGGAAAGTTCTCATGGCTCTCAGAAGAGATTAGCAGGTGTAAGCAAAGCAGAATCTTTTCCAGGTCTGCCTAGACTCCCACAATTCACTGCAAAGACATCAGTCGTTCCCATGCCGGAAAATTAAACATCAAAAGCACCACTAACAAGGCCAATACCCCCGTACCCTTCAGTCTATTAATGAGTAACATCCAACCCTGCCCAAAAAATACAATAATGAGACCCACTCTACGGATTAACGAGCAAAAGATTGAGCCAAGTCCAGGGGCTCTGATCAATTAAGCACCCTGATATTTGCATAATTCATATAACAAGGCAGCATTAACTAGCACACGCTAATTATTGAGTTCGGCTACTTTGAGCAGGATGGTCATGTGACTGCATACCTCCGTTTGGCCAGACGATGGGAACTGTCAGTTAGGATTAGACTGACTCTGTTTTCGTGCTGCTCCCCACCAAGGCAGGTATTATAAGAGGTTCAATTTGCCAAAAATCCTTTACAAAACTGCCTTGGTGATGCTTATTAGGAAAATATTGTCAATCAGTAAACGGGTTCAATGAGCTTAGATCACTTCACACACATCTTACGAACAGAAAATGATTAGAAAATGTTTTTTTTTACAAGAAATGCGTAAAAATAATATGTGAGGTTTGTGTGTGCTGGACCTTCTCATTTGCATACTGGCAAGGTTCAAACTAACAAAAAAAATCGAAAAAGAATTCATTACAACATAAACTATAGAAATTAATACAGAACATATTTTCTTGTAAAACCACACAGAGCTTATAGCTGTGCAGATGAGCGGAGAGAAGGAAGGAACAGAGGGGCCCCTGCTGCACTGGCAGCTTTTCCATCATAGTGAATGGAACCAATTATAAATCTAAAGCAATTTCTCCACATTATTCAACAGGAACTCAGTGAGCTTAGACTGCCTGCGTGCTCGCCAGCAAGAGTTCAGTTACAAAGATTGGAAAGAAAACAGGCAGAATGGGGTGGGAAATAAAAATATATAATAAAAATAAAACATCATAAAACTGTTTATATCGCACTTGTGGAAAAATGCTCTGTTGCCTGAGTGAATAGCTGTAAACGGAACTGACACAAAACAGTTGAAAAGCAAACAAAATAGATATATTTAAATAATATTTGAAGAAAATATTTAGTTAATATTTAAAGCTGAAAAGTGTCTAAAATGTCTTTTAAAAATGACTTTAATATGGTGAATGTCAAATGACTAGGTCTCTCTGAGCCAAAGGTCTGGCTTTGGCAGTGCAAGCCCTTGTCAACTGTAAACACCTGCAGCATCCATGACCACACAGTTTGCAGACACATCAAAAGCAACACCAACCACATAATAAACAAACCCTAAACTGCAAAACAATACAGTAGCCTTTGGCTTTTGAACATACCACGGTGTCCAAAAGGCATAAAAGATTAAGAAAACATCTATTTCATGACAAAACAAAACAGGACAGGACACCATTGTTTAAAAGTTTGGGGAGAGTACGAGTATCGTTTTTGAAAGAAATAAATACTTTTATTTAGCAACGACACATTAAATTGGTCAAAAATAGCCCCTTTCGCCAAGGCATAGTTCTAGGAACTAAGTTTTAGGAACTAGCTGGTCAGGTAGTTCCCCGGGAACATCCCCAGGTTTTCCTGGTTGCATTCGCACTGCCAACAGGAACTCAGAAGTGATGTAAGCCAATGGAAAGCTATGTCATTTAAGCGCTGCATTCAACCACCTAAACAACAAAACGATGGAGGACATTGTGATCAGAGCTGTTTTTTATTTATATACTGGGTTTTGTGATGATGGAAATAGGATGTAGACATACGTTATGCGATAGAAAGAGCAAATTGGAGAACTAAGAGACAAAATCTACTATGGCAACTTGCATTTCAACATGTGATCGATTCTGAGAAAACAGCACAACGGCGCAGACAAAGACAGCAGGTAAATGCCGTTAACATTAACTTTATTTTTCTATTTATGTCTTGTAACACTTCAGAATAGTTGCACAAATGTGTTCGGCCAATCAGCGCACACTTATGTCACTGGTAGTACCTACAGAACTGTTTTCAACCCTACTCTGAAGTAGGAGCTAATTTGGTTCCCGTAAAAAGGAGTTCCTAAAACTAAAATCGTTCTTAGTCCCTGCTGTGCAAACATGCGAACATCCAGGTGCTTCCCCAAATAGTTCTAGGAACTAAGAAAAGGTTCCTCCGGTGCAAAAGGGGCTAATGACAGCAGAGACATTTATAATGTTTTTATAAAGATTTGTATTTCATGTATTAAATGTAATGTTTCTTGAGCACCAAATCAGTATTAGAATGATTTCTGAAGGATCATGTGACACTGAAGACTTATTCTATTAATAGAAAAAAACTAATTCAGCTTTAGTGAGCACATTAAAAACAATCCAAAACGTTTGAAAAGTAGTGTATATTGCAAATCAAAAATCATAAGCATTTAACATGCTCTTTTAATACCTTTTGTTTGAGAGAGAGAAAAACTTCACATAACTATTTTCAACAACTGAATTTGTTCATTTTTAAGAATTATTTATAAAATTCCAATTATCAGAAAGTGGCATATATTCAACCCTGGACAGGTAATGAAGACAACTAATAGAGTACGTGTTTGCAGAACCGTTTCAGAGCATGTGTGTGACTCTGACAGTGAGCTATAGGTCTCTAAAGACGAGTTATCAAGAGAGTGTGAATGGTCTTGTGAGAATGTCTCCATTATTCTGTGCTTGTCAAACGGTCCTTAATCTTTGTACAAATATCAGCTTTACACACACTGAGCTGTTTGTCTGCAAACAGTCGCTGCTTACTTACCAGGGTCTGGAGTTTATCAATGATCTCACCGCCTTGCAACAGACGCACTGACACAAACAGCAACGTGCCGCTATGTTTGTGCGTTTCCCTGATGTCAGAGACAACTCGGGTCAAACACGCGCTTGACATAATACAGTACTTCACAAGTTTTAGAGTTCAAATAAATGCACATATTGCCCTTAAAGGAATAGTTCAATCAAAAATACACTCAGGCCATCCAAGATGAGTTTGTGTCTTCATCAGAACATATTTGGAGAAATTCTGCTAGACCAACAATGGATCAGGCAGTGAACGGGTGCCATCAGAATGAGAGTTCAAACAGGTGATAAAAACACCACAATAATCTACAAGTAATTCACACGAATCCAGTCCATTGAGTATTGTCTTGTGAAGCAAACAGCTTATTATTATTATGTTATAAACTAATTCTTTATCCATATTAATTTCCCCAGTGAAAAAAATTGTCTCGACTGAATTAGGAGAGAAATGTGCACAGATCAAGCACCATTTACAAGTTAAAACAGTTCTAAACAAACATGTAAGTGGATGTTGATGTGAGAGGAGACAACAGGGAAAGCATTTTGATGGGTTACGGATTCTATTATATGGATAGAGATAGAGATTTTGGCCATTTATAGCTTTAATGTTTCTTACAAACATGAAGCTTTTCACTTTAACTGATGGAGTGGAGTAGTGTGGATCATTGTGATGTTTTTATCAGCTGTTTGGACTTTCATTCTGATTCTAGATTAACTGGTAATCAAACCATCTAATGCTAAATTACTCCAAAATCTGTTCTGATAAAGCAACAAACTCATTCTGGACAGGCTGAGGGTGAGTAAACTTTCAGCTAATTTGCATATTTGGGTGAACTGTCCCTTTAATAATCAGGGTTTTCCAAGAAAACAAGAGGAACCAAACATGAGAAAGTGAGAAAGTCAACCAGCCACCTGGACATCCAGGTGTTATCAAGTGCCTAATGAAATGGAGAAAGCTCTGAAACTGAATTACCTCGACCAGGTGCGGCCCCAACAGCAACTTTATACTTTAGAGACGATTATTCTTCAATGCGGGCTAAAAATTGCCTCTTGACAGCTGCTGTACTTTTGAGCTTTGGATAATTCAGAGCACATTTGGAAATAGCAGACTGACACGCCGTGCATTCCACTATGAGAAGATAATCCTGATTGGAGAGCATCTTTTACCCGCACGCACACACAAACCCGCAGATTGTTGCCTCCAGGCTGTTATGACTGCATGAACATACCCGCTGAAACAGACATGAAAGCCAACCTGGAGGAGTTTTTTATTATACAGCCTTCTTCTGCAAATTAACAGTAAAAGTTACACCCTTTAAGAAAACAATAAGCTGGTCCAAAAACCTCTGCGGCAACAAAAAACCTCCACATCCATAAAGACTAATCAGCTCTCATTTGGTCACACATACTAGAAATGAGTTCATAATGCTGACGCCTACAGCCTCGTTGCCTATTTTTCTATGAAAATAAGAGCATTTAAAGACATATGTCACATCCCTGTCATCTCTACCACGCTGATATCCGATAAGCCTCGTCCCTCCCATCTATATGCCTTTATCAACCTTTCCAAATCCCCAGACGGGCCTCTCTGGCTCAGCTATGGGATACCTGTTACACTGAAAGAATGCGGAGCAGTGAGGGCATGTCATCTGAAATCTGTGCATCCATCTGTGCATAGCTAATAGGCCTTCCCCGCATTATAACCAAATAAGGTCAGAGCACTATGAAAGCCAACAAGATAATCAGACTGGAATCAATTATGGAACAACTTTGATCCACCCGACCACCAATCATCTTGAGCAAAAACCAGCTACCACAGTTTTTCCTCAAATTGAATTCTTGGCATTCGAGTAGAGCGATCTGGCTCGCAAGAATCTATCAACTAGTTTGAAACAAACGCAAGGTCAGCCAGCATTCCTCCCAGTTGGCCTGTTTTCTTTCTTTTTCGAGAACAATGCAGCACCTGGGTACTAACATTTTGGGGCCCTGATACACTACATTGGCAGCTTTGTAACAGTATTGTCCTGTTATGACTTTATAATAAGCATGCAGGTCTGTAAGAACATCTTGCAAGTCAAATGTCAGAAATCAAAATCATTAGGTTTGGCTTTGCTACAAAACAGATTAAAATAGTTTTTTTTTTAATAATAATAACTAAATCATTAGACTACAATAAAACATGTATTATGAATGGTTTATTTTTATATTCATTCATTGCCATGTATTTATTTATCCATCATATTATATGGTTTTGCAATCTAAATAGTCACAAATGTATTTTTTCCTAACAGTTAACTTTGTCTAACAGACAGAATGATGACTGATTAGTAAAAAAAAAAATTAATATCTATAAAAATGTCTATTTCAGACCTAATGAGGTGAAACTAGATGCCAATAACAGCAAGGTTTTTTTACATAACTGCTACAACACTTCTCTGTAATGGTTTACAAACAAACAGCTTTGATATGTTAGGCACAATTTCATAATGACTAACAATTATCAACATTTGACCAATTTGTTTTATCAACATAAAAAAAGTCAGAATGTTAATAGAATGACAAAATATATAATCATACATAATTTATTCAAGTGTAAAGTTGTGTTGAGCATAGTAATGTCAACTAGCTGAATGAGGCCTGTAAAACACTGCAGAAGTTTTCATGCATTCTTCCAGGAGACTTTAAAACACATTTATTGACATGATACGTTGATACAAACATATTATAAATCTCATAAATGCAAATATTTTAATGTTGCCTATGATTAGCATTAGGGGACAAATGAACATCACAGCCAAAGCGCACTTAACGTTAGCCGTCTTTTAATTAGATACCGTCACAAATACGACTACTAAAGACTTTTTAAAGAACAAAGGTAACCTATTCGGGAATCTATTACAGCAATCTCATAAGAGAACGTCGAAACAAAATAGCTAGTTAGCTAACACCCGCATCTTTTCACAAAAAAATATAAAAAGGCATCTTTCCGAGATTAACAACACGCGATCATTTCTACAGGGTGAATATTCGCAAAAGTGCAAAAATGTAGGAAACACTACGAAAGGTGAAGGAAACTCGAATAAGCTATTAGAATAGCATGGTGGGGTTCCTAAAAACAAGAGATGTTTTGGGGGGGAGGAGAGAGACTTACCAAAAACGTGCAGTAGTTTGGAGTTGAATCCACTAGTTTTTCGTTGGTCGACTTTTTCCAGTGTTTCTCGCTGTTTAATCCAAGAAAACTGCAATTCCTCTCCTTCTTTCCCCCGCAAACCGCTACTGCTTCAGTAATTCACTGCTGCAGCAGCACCGACATTTTCTTCGGCTCCCCAAGTTCTTGCACTGAAAGGACGTTTTTGGATGACTGAGTCCTGGAACAATTCTCCCTTTTGCGAGGAACTTCTCGGGTCCTCCCACTTCCCAAGAAGGAGGAGGGATCTGAACAATAAAGATTCCTTCCCAAATCTCAGCGCAGTTCACGCTTGCCTCGACTAAAGAAATAGGCTTTATAGCGCGAGTGGAACGTTCGTGACGAGAACTTTGCGTTATCTTCGCGCGAAACCCGAAAGTTCTTAAAGTTACGTGCGCTGGATACGGAGCCCCTCCCCCTCCCGCTGCCTCTCTGTTCCCCCTGATTTGGTATGCGCTCGTCCCCGCAGGGCTTGCATTGACCCCCGTCTATTGAAGTGACAGTCCCGCAGGCGCAGCTGTGCCGTGTTGTGCGGGAAACCCTCACCGTGAGGACCCCCGCATATGTCTCTCAGAGCCAGCGGGTTCATTCATATCCGACAATTCTGGCGAACATCATACCATTACAGACACGGTCAGTAGTGAACGGCACTGCAAGACCTCCCACCATTTACCTGAACGGTTATTTCAGCATGAAAAACTATGGCAAAGTGTTTTAGTAGGCCTATTTCTTAAAAACTAAAAAAAAAAAATTAGTATTATTTATTTAGATTTTATACATTTTTTAAATGACAACTGCTTTCATGACTACTTTTTAAATTTCACAATAGTTCATTATATTCAATAGTACATTTATTTTAAGCTACTAGTAACTATTTAAATAGTACTCACAGTACTATACTAATGCTACTTCCTATTGGTTTCCTGAACTACTTCCTATGTTTCCTACTGTACTAATACCACTTGTCATTACATATATAAACAAACAATAGAAAACATCCTATTTGTTTATTTGTGCAGGAAACTAGAAAGGGAAGGGAAGGGTAGTATTTGCTTTATAATATATATATATATATATTTCTTTTTCAAAAGACTTAAATTTATTAGATACTAGACACCATTGGAATAAGTATCCAATGCATACTTTTTTAAAAATTAAAGTTTAATTTATTATTTATTTATAACAAATAATTAATTTAAATTCATGTTTAATTCAGTGTGTTACTTTGTAGTTATTTGTGAGACTTATTAGCAATTTCAGTGAGAAAATAGGGTCACATTTTATATTAGGTGACCTCAACTACTATGAACTTACATCAAATAATAAGTACAGTGTACTTATTGTGTTCATATTGTATTTTCAAAACACTTTTGCTGCTATTGAGGTGGGATACGGGTAAGGTTAAGGACAGGTTTGGTGGTATGGGTAGGTATAAGGGTGGGTTAAGGTTTAAGGGATGGGTCAATAGTGTAATTAAAAATTACAGAAATTAATTTAAGTTTTTTTTTTATAAGTACAATGTAAAACATGTATGTATACACAATAAGTGCATTGTATGATTAATTTAATAGTTAAGTAGTTAAATAGTATAAGGCCACCTCATATAAACTGGGAATGAAGATAGTTTCAAAGGCAATCCTACACAGATCTTTTTTTAGTGTAGTTTGTGATTGTAACTAAAAAAGATACTGCTGAATGGTTAACTAGTAATTTGAATATTAAAAATAGATACTAGTAAGTTAAAAATACTAAATACCTTGTGTTTGCGTGTCACCTGTTACTCCTCAGGTGAAAGTAAACGTCTTTGAGTCTGTTGTATGGCGATGTGTGTGGTTGGTCTTGCCTGGTTTTTGCATGCCATGTCAGAGCCACATGTTTTTCTTTTTGGTTTGCTTGGCATGAGAGCTGATGTTATAGCAGAGGATGAATTAGACTTCCATGCTTATTAGCTGTGCAGGCTCTCTGCCCATGTGGACACAGCTGCAGTTGACACACCAACAATCAGACCCTCTCCAATTTACACACACACTCTGCTGGCATGCAAACATGCTGTAATTGCTCCAGTAATTAGAGGAACCTCAATACTGCTCATTGTTCTAATCATGTCATCAGTCTTAGCATGCAGGTGGGTCCAAGCTATTACCACAAATAAAAATATATATATTATAAAGGACTGTAACATCCTCTACCATAACACCCAGGAAATCTTTTTGAGGAGTTCAAAATTCCAGTAATTTGTTCCAGTTTTAGCTTCAGTCATTTCTCCATTAAAAACGGATGTTTCATGTACAGTTATGAGATGGATTTTGGACCAATGAGATGCCATGGTGGGCGGGTCTACACAGTGTCTGCAGAAACTGAAATCAAATAGTGTAGTACAGCAATAGTAACTCCAAGATCATGGGTTTTATTTCAAGGTAATGTACAGTCTGATAAAATACAAAAATATATATGTATATAACTTATTTTAAAAGTATCTGAATGAATGAATATATATATATATATATATATATATATATATATATATATTTGTAAAGTCAAACGATTAATTTTGATTATTTGCATCCAAAATAAAAGTTTTTGTTTACATTATATATGTGTGTGTATGTGTGTATTTATTATGTATATATAAATGCACACACATACAGTATATATTTTGAAAATATTTACATTTGTACATTTTTATATTAATATTCTTATTATATATAAATATATTTAATATATAAACAAAACATTTTTCTTAAACTGATTTATATATACATAATAAATAAACACAGCACACACACATATATTATGTAAACAAAAACTTTTACTTTGGATGTGATCAATCGCGATTAATCATTTGAAAGCACTAATCTATATATATATATATATGTATATACAGTGTTGGGGAAAGTTACTTTTAAAAGTAATTAGGGCCGGGACTTTAACGCGTTAATTTAGATTAATTAATTACACAAAAAATAACGCGTTAAATTTTTTAACGCATTTTAATCGCAC
>JAUMHE010000082.1:9714403-9736233 GCA_032359235.1 Enteromius mattozi
TTTTAATAAATCTGCAAAAATGTCAACAATTCTGTGTTTTTCTGTCAATATGGGGAGCTGTGTGTACATTAATGAGGGAAAAAAAATAACTTAAATGATTTTAGCAAATGACTGCAATATAACAAAGAGTGAAAAATTTAAGGGGGTCTGAATACTTTCCGTGCCCACTGTATATTTAATAAATATTTCTATAGATTTTTCTAAAATATTTCTCTACATTTATCTATCTGTCTGTCTGTCTGCCTACAAAAGCAAACTTCAAACAAGACTTTGTCACGCCACCATTGAAAGTTTACACGTTATTGCAATTTTGTGCATTTCTTTGCATAAAAATTTTGAATGGGAATTTAAAACTCATTCTCAATTCAGTTCTGAACAACACACAACCCTGATGTTGTTGCATGCGTATGAATGCACAATCGCATAAATCGATCATGTCGTACATGTATATGCATGTCTGATCTTTTACAAACCCTCATATGTTTCCCTCATGTGTGCAGGTACATTACTGTTTGATCTTCAGATCTGTGAGGGGGTAAGAAATAGTGCTTTGGCCTGTGAAGTATTAGCTTCAGGCATCCATGAAAGAGCGCGCACACATGGCAATAGACGAGCATTAAACGAGCATGAGAATGTGCATCAGCGAGGCCTGCAGCTTGTTAGTTACGATCGTTAATAGTTGCGCGTTTTACTGGCAATGCCTTCAAAGCGCTGCCACATCGATTTATCCAGATCTCACCTGCTCTCGGCGAGGAAGAGGAGAAAGATCAAGGAATTCCCCGCAAGCACATGCCACCTTCGGCCCTGACTTTGACACTGAGAGGTATGCGACCCTTTCCCTCTCTCCCCTAAACCCTGAGAGCCGACTGCAGAGTTGCATCAGAACCAGATGTGTCCCCATGAGTGTAAGTATGCGTCTGTAGATTAGGCTGTTGGGCCCGGAGTCCACTGGTGCGATGGGGCCAGTGCGACCCCTCATGACCTCAGAGCCTGCAGCCATGCCGACAGGAAGGGCTTGCAATTGGCTTCAGCTGTGACCCACCTCCTCGGAGCTCATTAAGACAAACTGTTTTTAAAGGCTACGCTATCATCAGCACTAACACTCTGCAGCTGAGAGGGTCAGGAGGTGGGGGGAGGGGGGAGAAGAGGGGGACTGAAATAGTGAAAGGCGAGAAACAGCAGAAAAGAAAAACTAAAAGTGTGATGCAGGGAGAACCGTGCTAATGTGTAAAGAAGTTGGAGGAAAGTATGTGAATTAATTTTAAATAGCATGCAATATTATTTTCAGTGCAATCAATCATGTTAACTGAAGTCATTTGTTTACTGTGAGCAAGTAATAGTTAACTGAACAGGACAGAAATATCAAAACTGTTCATGCTGCAGTGCGTTATGGGTAATCACAAATGCCACAGTATGTTATTTGTATGCTGTAGATGGCTGTAACTTTTTTTCTGGTGCACTTTCAAGTACGCATCTATACACGCTTTTTTCTGCCAAAAATTGCCCGCAGTGCCTTGCGCAAAAGAAGAGCAGGAATTTAGCTTGTTCAATAGCTTTAAAATGGCAAGGAATGTGACACTGAATCTCACAGTTCAAATGTAACAGTTAAAGGGATAGTTTGTCCAAAAATGAACATTTTGTCATCATTTTTTCTTTGTATGTTGAACATAAAAGATATTTTGAAGAATGTTGGTAATCAAACAGCTGATGATCCCCATTGACTTTCATAGTATTTCTTTCCCTGCTATGGAAGTCAATGGGGACCAACATCTGCTTGGTTCTTCAAAATTCTGCAAAATATCTTCTTTTGTGTTGGATCGACATATGGGTGAGTAAATGATGACAGAGTTTTCATTTTGAGCGAACAATTGCTTTAAGATAGATAATATTTGTAAAAATCCTTCTGTAAATATTTGTAAAAAAGCTTTTGAATTTGTGCGGTGATATTGTATACGCTATTATTTAAATGTTTGGGTCAGTTAAAATGTTTTTATAAATACAGCAAATACAGTCATTATAAAATATAATTACATTATAAAATATAATATTATTACAATTTTAAAGAACTCTTCTCTATTTTAATATATTTTAAAATGTAATTTATTCCTGTAATGCAAAGCTTTTTCAGCATCATTACTCTAGTCTTCAGTGCCACATGGTTCATCAGAAATCATTCTCATATGCTGATCTGCTTAAGAAACATTTATTATTATTATAAATGTTGAAAACAGTGCTGCTTCATATTTTTGTAGAAACTGTGATACCTTCTTTTTAGCATTTTTTTTGGTGAATAGAAAGTTCAAAAATACAACATTTGAGTAAGAAACAGAAATCCTTTGTAACTTTATAAGTGTCTTTACATACAATGTTGATCAATTTAATGCATATTTTGAATGTAGTTGAACTTCTGAATGGCGGTGTGTGTGTGTGTATATACATATACACTTAGTCAGTATAAAGTCAAATCAGCCACAGTCTCCAGCACTAACATTATTAAGCATAAGTTACATATTTAAGAAAACAAGTTTGGGTTTTCTTTGGAACATTGTTCAGAGTCTGCATGTGAGGGATCAATGAGCATGAGTATGTGTGTGAGCATACACTCCTGCCATCAGTCCTTTTCTGCTCCGCCATCACTGGGTTTTTACCACAGGTTCTCTCTTTCATATGCCTGTCTGTTCATTTTTCCATCCTTTCCACTCGTTCTTCTCTTTCCCTTTCATCCAGGATGAGAAGCAGCTCCCCTCTGAGCTTATAGAGTGTGTTTTTGGCAGTTGTGTCCAGTTTGTGTATGTGAGTGTGTGAGTGTTTGTGTAAGGAAAAAAGAAAGGGAGAAAAAGAGAGAAAGACAGAGAGTTCTGAGTGGAAGAGCCTGCTGTGCTAGATTAATACTGGACGCTTGGAGGGGGGCTTCCCCCATTCATTACTGACTGATGCCCATACCAAATTGATTTATGGAAGCGGCCCTTAATCAATTATGTGTGGAGAGAGAGAAAAGAGAGAAGAATGCAGGGAGAGGGCAATAAGAGAGTACAGAGAGGTAAGATAAAATAAGAGAGGTGAGGAAAAATGGGGCAGGGAGGTGTTGATGTAGTTTGCCCCTGGTGTGCACCATGGTGGGATGTTGAACTTAGCGGTGTGGTTTAGAGCTGGTTAGCTACATTGTGCGGTTGCGACGTGTTGCTGTTTGTGAGGGGATGTTATGTTTCAGAGGAGGTTTGGAGTGTTGTGTTGAGTTTGCTCTATATAGTTGTTTGCAGTAACTGGCAGTAAAAACAGCACTGACGATTACACGTATCCCTCCTGAACTGTGTGTTTGTGCATCAAGTGCTTGAGGAAGCCAGTGTCGGCGTGTCACAGGAAGCACTTGAAGCTCCAGGTTTAAGAGGATTTGATGGAGCTCTGTTTACAGTTCGACAATTTCACAATCTAAACTATGCTGTCCTGAAGGAAATGTCAGAAGCTCACCTCTTGGTTGCTTGCTGTGTTCTTGGTGGTCACTAGGCCGTTGCTAGGGCGGCCTTTGAGGTTTCTGGTATGAGTGAAATGAGCTGGAAGGGCACATCAAAAAAAGAAACATTTATTTATTTATCAATAATTTTATTTTATGGTATACAGATTAATGTTATATACATTTAATTTACTTTTGAATAATTAGTTTTTAATATTTAATCTTTTCTGCATACTAATGAGAAAACAGATATTTACGTTCTGAAATAAATAGATAAATAAATAAATACACATAAAACCAGATTTTTATTAATGCCCTGAAATAAATAAATAAATAAATACATACACATTAATGGACACTGCAGAGGAAAACAATTGCAAAAAACCCCACAATATTTTATTATTATATGATATATCATACAAATTAAACATTTTAGTTACCTAATTAATATTAAAACTTTAATACTTTTTATATACATTAATAAGACCAGATTATTACATGTTCTTAAATAAAGTAATAAATACAAAAAAAACATTAATTTATTTTAATATTTAATGATTTAATACTATACAAATCAAATATTTTAATTACCTAAATAATGTTAAATATTTAATCATTTATGTACATTAACAAGAAGCCAAGTTTTACCTTGTTGGCAGGTTGTTGCCAGGGTGTTGACGGGGAAAAGGGAAAAAATTAGTGTAGGAGTTTCTTAAAAACAATTATCACTTTGAGAATGGCTAGTAAATTTCACAAAGAAACGTAACACAACAAATTAAACATGCACTTGAACTAAAAGTAGAAGAACTGACAAAGTATTTTCTCGGATGTAAAACAATGACAAACCTACTTAAAAAAAAAAAAAAACATTTTCAAAAGTTCCAATTTCATGTACATCGACTAGATTTTAACATTGTCTGACTAAAAAAAGAGTGGTAACTAGGGTGTTGTAAGTGGTTAATAGTTGCTAGTTAGTTAGTTACCATGTTTATATGATACTGTTGTCCTTATTTTTGACTTTAGTGTTCAGATTTTGTTCAGCCATTATCGTTCACCAGGCATAAATCTTAATTCTGATGACTTACAAAAGTAATAGCACACCTTTTCTCAAAAAAATTTACAATTTAGGTATCATTCATGTCTGTAACGCAAATAGCACAGGACGAGTGCCCAGCTTGGATACTTTGAGTTATGGGTTTGTTGAAACCGCTCACCTTAAGTATGTGCAATTTTAATAGCGATGCTCACCATCAGAACACTTTACAAAGCTCTTGTCAAGCTAGCTCTGTTGTACATAATATGATATAGTTATAGGGAGTGTGTGTGTGTGTGTGTGTGCCCACATTTGTGTGACAGACAGAAGAGTGGAGTGTATGGAGTGTTTTAAAAAGCTCTTGTCATGCTGCTTCTATTGTCTGCCGGAGAGGGCAAAGGGGTGCATGAGGAGGGGGCTGTGTTCACGCTGTGAGCCTGTTTCTCCGGCCTGTCAGAACTCTATCTGAGACTCAGCCGGAACTAATCAACTCCAATAGGCCTCCCCACTACCCAAAATGCACCGTGCCTCGCTGGGGGCCGGTCGGTGGGAACATAAGGAATGAGTGTAAAAAAAAACCCCTCTCCTTCCTCTAACACACTCCTGGTCTACACCCCCTTTTCGCTGGTCCGCACGGCACACAACACTCCCACTGTCTCTCAGTGCTGTAATAATAAACACTTGGAATAATATTTTCACAGCAAGCAACAGATCACAGCTCCGCACAGCTGCGGCGGACACTTGCCTGGACACACACGCAAATTCATGCACTCTCACACACACACCGTCAGATATGTGCACGTAACTGTACAACATATGCTTCTGGGTACAAACATTATGCAGTTCAAATGTCTCTGTTTGGTTCATGATATCTACAATCTACACTACTGAAAACAATTTGTTTGTTCATGCATTAAAATGGTTTACAAGACTTATTCATATTAGGATATCATTACCAAGAGATTTTATAGGACCACAGGTCAATTTATCTCTTATGAATAGTCAATAGCCAGTACAGTGTTTTAATACTTTTACTTAATAGAAAGGATTACTATTATGCAGTAAGGATGGCATTAATTAAGCAAAAATAACAATTAAGTCATATATATATATAAAAAAGTTTTTTTTTTTTTTTTAAATAATTCTATTTTTAAAAAATGTTATTTAGAGTTTTCTACTCATCAAAGAATAAAAAAAAAATATCACAGCTGTTTTCATAACAGATAATACTAGTAAATATTTCTTGAGCAACAAATCAGAATATTAGGGTGATTTATGAAGGATCACGTGACACTGAAGACTGGATAAATGATGCTGAAGTTAGATTTGCATCAAAGGAATAAATTAAATAGATTAAAATAGAAAACAGTTATTTTAAAGTGTAATAATTTTTCACATTATCCCTGTATTTTGGAGCAAAAAGACTTTAAAACACATTTGCAAAATGCTGTTTAAAACATATGTAGTAGCAGTATAGCTTTATGAAACTCTGAAAGTATTTTTACATTTGATAGACTATTTTTATCCAATTTTTATCTGGCACGTTGCTAGCACCAAACGCCAGTGGCTGGGATTAGAAACGCTTATATCATACCAACTGCACAGATTGTAATAAAACAACTTACAAAACAAATTCATCCAAGTATGAGCATGAATGAAAAAACGAGAGAAATTCCCCTCACAACTCGCATACATAATAATGACTGTCCACCAGCACAACAGAGTTACTGCCCTCTGCTGGGGACTTACATCAACGCATATCTTCACAGGGTCATCATGCCAGCCCACTTTGACGTCAAATATTAGTCAAGACTTGATCAGTTTGGACGTCAGTGGAAATTGGGTAGTGAAAACAGGAAATTAATCCCACACTGAAATTGGTTTAATGTATGTAGGCCGATATGTTTGACGTTCAATTTACATCAAATCAGTGTCGTTTGACGTCAGTTTGATTTGCACATTTGACCTGTTTGATGTCAATTTGATATTAATTTTCCACTGGGAAGAGCAGAGGGGAAAATCTTTCTATTATTTTTGACTTTGCTATTCCACTATAGCAAATCTGGAAATGTTTATTTTTAAAGTTTACTCATTAGCATTAGGTTACCATAAAATATGCTTGTAGACAAGGACATGTCAGACATCTGCTGCTCCAAATGCACACCAATGACCAGACCTTCCTTCCTTCAGAGTTTCCTGTGTGTCACTCTTGCCAAAGAGGATATGAAGTGCGTCAAGGGCTGATGAAAGAGAAAATGTGAGTGAATATACTTCACTGGGAAGTGAGAGGGTGTTGTGGGGTAGAATTAAATGTGTTAAACAAGAACCAGCCACACACACACACACACACATTATAAAAGCTCCTCATTGTTTCAAACAAGTGGGCCAATGAATAAGTGGTTATGCGAACATGAATGAATGTGTTTTTAAGCTTGTGTGTGTTTGTAGGAGGTGAGGGATGTTACAGAAAGTGCAAGTTGAGGAATTCAGAAGTGATAAAAATTGAATGAATGGATTTACATTGTGTTACCATTTTACTAGGATTGATTAAGAATGATCAGATTAATTGATCAGTTATTATAATGAATTGTAAACACACTTATGTTTCCATATGTTCCCTTATATGGACTGCCATGTTTTTCAGTGTTCAGGAGTGTGTGTGTGTGTGTGAGTGGAGGGGTGGGGGTGTAGCAGACCTATTGACTCCTGAATGGATGAAATAAAGACCAGCACATGGGAATGAGCTCTTGGCTCTTGGCGGGGACGGAGCATTGAGATGCACTGGTGTGGGATTAATCCTCCATTCAGCCTCTCCTCCACTCCACCGTTCTTGGCACAAAGGGCCCCACCCTGTGTATGGAGGGTTTCTGTGACGACCCCTAACCTGGCATTTTGCACTTCTATTCCCAACCACTTTATGAGAGCACACAGTTACTTTGTTTAATATTTGCTCCTTCTCATATCCTTCAGATTCCCCCTCCCTTATAAAACTGCGGGGAGATATTACATAGGGTAATCAGTTAAGTGGCCCTCGGTGTAAGCTGTGGAATATTATACTGGAAGAGGAAATAGATGCATACAATGAAAATTCCTCCTCTCAGTCACCACCAGGAGCTTGTTTTAATGTCTCATTTAAAGTGCAATGGCTTTTCTCCACTACTGAGGCATTAGGAACCACATAAACCACAGGTTGAGCGCCCCCTCCTGGCTTCACTGATAACTATTACTTGTAGTAATCTGCAGGTGTCACATCTCTGTCTAATCGACAGCTGTAAAAGCAGCATTATTTCAGTATTATATATTTGTTTTGTAATTTATTTTTAATTTATACATTTAGTTTTAGTCATTTTCAGTTTCAGCTGGTTTCAATAACTTTACTAAGTTGTTCATCTAATATTTACATTTATTTCAGTTTTATTTAAATTACTAAAAAAAAGAGTAGTTTTAGTTTAGTTAAAATAATAATAAGTAATGTTAACAGTTAACATTATGAAGTATGATAAGAGACTGAATGCTGTAGTCTTTAACTCTTTATCAAGGTATTTAATAAGATGAAGAGGGCTGCAATGGTTACACTTTATTTTAAGGTGTCATTGTTATAGTGTAATTATTCATTTAAGTACTGGGTAATATTAATAAGCTACATGTACTTAGGATTATGGTTTGGCTTAGGGCTACTTTGCATGTAATTACGCATAATTAATTGTTATTAGGCTATAATAGTAAATACATGTAACGTGTAACAAGGATAGGCCTACCTTAAAATATTAAAATTACCGCCATAATACACATCTCATGTGACTGCAAAACATGACACAACATAAGACAGAAAAAATTAAATTCACAGGTGTTCTGGAGCTCTGTCACCTCACAAACAAATACTCAAAAGACCTTAATAATTTCCAGTCCCTGCAAAACATTTCGCTTCAGATTTGATTACTATATAAAAATAAACAGTTTATACACGTTTCATTTTAACTCACACAGGGCACAGGTCACGCCCATGTATTGAAATCACAGTTTCAGTCCTGAGAGTGGGTATTTAATTTTTTAATCACAAAAGCAGACTCTCCAGTCAAACTGAATTTAATATGACCGTGGGAGTTTAGGTTTAAGCATTTATCTACATTAAACGTTTATCAACGACTCAGACTTGAAGTCTTCGCGGGTAGCTCACCACTTCCAGGAAGTGGTACACTGAGGAACTGCTCGAGAAACTTTATGACATACATTGGCATTTAGCCGATGCATTAAACTCAAAATCTTCTATGACATTAAGCGCCGCCGAGTGACTTTTGTCGTCGTGCTCGCGCTTCTACAGTCTCCGCGCGACAGGATTTCCATCAAAGTGAACTGACAGGAATGAATCGCGTGAGATCAGAAGTCAAACGATTGAATGAACGTGCTATAGTTTGAGGATGAGTATGAATTATTCACATGTAATATTGTGATGGCTTCCTCAACCGAGAGACCCCACATTTCAGGTAAGCTTTCATTTCAGGTAATCTATCTGCACTCTAAAAGTGCAAAACTGTGTACATTTGCTGTCCCTTTTCTGACCAATAGGCTATATTAGACATGTAATTTTTTATTTATTCTACTTTTTGCTATATTTTTTCATTTGGATCATATTTTGGTCTTGCAAAACTTAGCCCTATTCTGATTCAGTTATAATTCAAATTGACAGGAAACAAATGTAAATTTAAAATGGCTAATCTTCCTTCTCTACCTATAGGAGCAGAGGAGAAGCAAACTGTAAAGGCCAGGCTCCTGTCCTCACAGATGCTTCTGGTGGATGCTCTTTATCACTTGGGCCCTCTGCTAGACTGTGTTATATCTGTAGGTCTTCTCTCTAGAGAAAACCGTTATGAAATTGAAGCCGAACGAACGCCACCCAAAAAAGTCCGAAAGCTTCTAGAGATTGTTGACGCTCAGATGGATGAAAGTGGTGCCTCTAGTTTCATGGAGTGTCTGAGAAAATGCAAGAAACATTACCCACGCCTACGAACCTGGTTGACCTCAGAAGAAGGTATGCTATGTCTAAAGTTGCGTTTTATCTTAAAACATAAATGCAGTAGCATGACGTATACTAAATCATTTTGTACTCTCATATTAGGTTACTCCCAACCACCAGGCATCACGCAAGGTCCAACAGGTAGGACATAGTCTCAGCATTTTCACTTTTACTTAATGCAAATGTCTCCCAGCCCTCACCATTGTCCTGTCTCCATGCAGAACGTCAACTGCAGGCCCAGTTTAATGTTTTGTGTTCACGGTTGGGCTGTTCTGCATTGCCGGTCTCCTACGATCTCTTCGCCAGAGGCATTCTGACTCAGTTGGAGCTGGAGAAAATCCAAGCAATACTCATCCCAACACAGCAAGCACAAACCCTGCTATCCATCTGCCTGAAGAAAGGAGAAAAAGCATGCAAGAGCTTTTACACAGCGCTAAAGAATGAAGACGAGCAGCTAGCTGAGGAACTTAATGGTCAGCAGAACTTTTCTAACAGAATCTAAATGGAGAAAAGCAAAATGCAATTTTATAATCTAAATGCATGTAATACTAGCTGAATTTATTTGATAAAAATATAACAGTATTTAAAAAACAATATTATTATTATTATTGATATATTACTACAATTTCAAGTAACTGTTTTTAAATACTATTTACATTTTGAAATGTCATTTACTGTAATTTTTTTAAGGATTCTTTGATGAATAGAGCGGTCAATGAATAAATTCAAATGTGTTTACCATCACTTTAATGAATTTTAATGCCTCCTTGCTGAATATAATTACATTTTCTTTACCTTAAACTTTTTTATGGTAGACTAGTGATGTTGCTAAACTAATATCGGGAGGAGCGCGCACGAATAATCAGACACAGCCGGCGCCGCATTATCTAATCAATCAGCTCATTTCATCTATCCAATCAGATCTAACATATCCACTATAAATAAGCCCGTTTCCTTCCCTTCCGCATCTCGTTTTTGAGCATCCCTCCTCCTCCCCTTCTCCACCTCGTCTCGCACCTTCCTCCACGGGGGGCATGCGGGGTTTGAGCCGGACGCCTAGCTCTGCCCTCGCAAGGGTTCAAACCACTAGGGCTCGCCCCCGGACAGCAAGCCAAACACGCTTACTATCGTATTATGTGGAACTTGTGAAATAAGTTTCAGCAAAAAATATTACCCTAGAAAAGTAATAAACATTAGTTAGAACTCCAGGAATTCAGCTTCTTTACAATCTTCTAATTTTTCAGTGAACAGTTTGTTGGAAGACCTTAATAAAGAGCCGGAAGGCAGCATTTTGCCGATAGCAGTGGAGGAGACCAGAGGTCACTTGAGGTCTTTCCCTCTGTCAGGTAAGTCACATTTTAACATTATACTCATTTTGTTAAAAAAAATAAGAAGGTCTAGAAATATTCACAAAAAAAATATGTTGGTTTCTAGAATTCATCTAAGTTTGCAGAACTTCTTGTCCTTGTTGATCTTGTCTTTCATCAGGAGGCCTGCAGCAGGTCATGACACGGCTGGGCTTGACTGTGGGGGATGAGATTAGGTTTAATGTCTGTGAGGTTGGTGTGGCAGTAGGTTTGCCACGCCGGACGGTCAGAGAGTTTTTTCTGGAAGGAGTTGGCATTGAAGACTCAGCCCAGCTGGAGGCCCTAGTGTCCCTGTATATAGAGAAGACAAAGGACGCAGACAGACTACTGAGCAGAGTGGCAGAACTCAGCCCTCGGTGTAAGTGAAGGCCAATCCTTCCCAGGCTTAACCTCAGATTCTGTTTAACAAGTTAAATAAAACAAATATTTATATAAATAACTATTCATTTTTTGTTGTTGTTGTAAATAGATTTTCAGTAGAGTGTATCTTTAACAGAACATTTCTGCTTCCGTCTTTCTCTTGATTAAATAAATATTATTTTATCCTTAGAAAGTCATAATTGCTCAGTGCCATGACAAAATTTTTCTTGCCAAAATCTATTAATTTATTTTAAATGTGACTTTAAATGTAATGATTTGAGAATGCCATTTTTATGAAGTTTCTAAAAAAAAATAATAATAAAATAACCATTTAGAGATTTTTTGAGGGCAAATGTCAAAGTGATACAGCTTTCCCGATTTCATAATAAAGGAAAAAGAGACTATATTCCTAGACCTTGAACAGAAAGGACTTTGGAATAGTCTTTTATTATTGATTTTTATTTTAAATATTGATTATAATTATTAAATTTAAATTAAATTTAAAAAAAATTACCTATAAATATCATTTTATAATACATGAAAAAAGGTTTGATAAAGTTTTGTGATGTTACCAATATGCATTAATAAAAGATATATTGAAACCTATGTATTATATATATATATATATTTCTTGCCTTAGAAATACACTACTACTAAGATTTTTTTTAATGCAATTAAGCAAAGCAGCATTAAATTAAGACATTAATACATTTATAATGTCAGCAGGTTTAGTGCTGTTCTTTTGATTTTTCTTTTTTATCAAAGAATCCTTAAAAATGTATCACAGATTCCACAAAAATATTAAGCAGCACAATTGTTTTCAGCATTAATAATAAGAATATTTATTGAGCACCAAAACAGTATATTAGAATTATTTCTGAAGGATCATGTGACACTGAAGACTGGAGTAATAAATTCAGCTTTGCCATCACAGAAATAAATTACATTTTAAAATATATTTATAATAAAAAAATTACAGTATTATGTTGTTTTTTTACACTGTATTTTAGATCAAATAAATGCAGCCTGACGAGTATAAGCGTCTTTCAAAATTATTAAAAAAAAAAATCTTAATTTGAACAGCAGAAAGAAATTGTGATAAGATCTATTCAAGTTGTAAAGAAAATGATAAATAAAACCAATATTGATGTATTTGCTTGTTATCTGTAGGGGTCCAGCTTTCAGAGAGAGGGTGCCTGCTGTTAAGGTTGCTGCAAAAAGCCGAGACCCTTCTCCGCAGCGGTATCCACAGTCACCGGCACAGCTGGGACCACCTTCACGATCAGGACCACTTACGCAGCTGGGACCACCTGTGTCCAGATGACTGTACAGATCAGCGCACCGTGTGGGCCATCTTCAGCTTTCTGGTGTGGGACTGCATGGCAGAGGTTCTGGAGGAGCCGGAGGCGAAGCCTAGCGGAGGCATACTAGGCATGATCGAGCAGCTGAGCGCCAGCGGCAGAATGGAGGCCGCTTTGCTGCAGGAAGTGGAGCAGTGCTGGACCGAAGGGGATGCTGAGAGCCTGCTGCAGAGTGTGAGAGTCCTCGCTCAGGTGCTAAGAGACCTCCATCCTCTGCAGGAAGGCCTCCAGCTGTCCTCTTCAGTTGAGGGGTTGTTTTCCTGCAGGCCCAGCAGGCTACATCGGGTCACTTCCTTCCAGGGCGTCTCCCCACGGGTCATCCGTAAAGCTCTAAGCAGCATGGTTCCATCCTCCTCGAACCAGGACACAACTCTTCTCGCTAGACAGCACTTGGAGGCATGCGTTCGTATTGCACGTCTCCTAGACGTGGTGCAGCCCAAACGAACCACCTTTGACTTTTCAAATGCGCCCATTGCTACGGTCATCCAGCATGTGCGGTTTGTCTTATCAAATCCTGCTTTTAACTCTGAAGCTTTCGACGCGGGAGTTCGCCAACGCTTGCTTTCAGTGTTGGAGTTCAGTCCTGCGCAGCTGGGATTGGGCTCTCTCATGCAGCTCCACCAGGAGACTCTATCCGAATTCCAAACATACTTACAACTCGGCGAGCACCACAACTTCCAGTTTATTCTCGAATCAGTACGGATACTCTGTCCCGCCAAGCTGTTTTCCGTCAGCAGGGTTCACGGGCCTGTCGCCATCGACAATGGGGTGGAGGAAGTCATTCGTTTTATCACATCAGAACCCACTTCATTCCTGGTACGACTGCACTGTCTTTGTTATGAAGAAGGAAGGGGGCGCTTCAAGGTGTGTGCACCACGTTGCGCATGTATGTGTCTGCTCAAAGCAGAAGGGCTGCGTGACATGCAGTGGTGCGGTGGCAACGTTTTGGCTGAAGTAGGTGGGAAAGTGTGGGTCAGAGAGGGAGAAAGCGATGGCTGGGATGAACTACAGACTCTGGCTCAAAGACACTCCGCTCAGCTCAAGGATGAAGGATGCTGTTTCAAGGTCAAGACCTCTGGGTTGGAGTGTGAGGTCAAGTTTATATACAGGAGCGAAAGGCTATGGGCTAAGCCACATAAGGATTGTGAGGTAAATTAAAAAAATGGGTAGTTGACATGATGCGGCAGTGACAAACAGTAGCTGTCCGTCAAATTGCGCAAATTGAAATTGCGAATTGAATGGAAACAATATATCCAAATATCGCACAAAAGTTAAGGTGGCATGAGGTGGTTTTTATGGCAATTCAACAAAAAAAAAAAAAAAAAGCAGTATTTCGCTAAAAACTTCTACAGATAAATACATTTTTGTTTGATGTCAATATCAGGGCACACACATTTAAAACTAACTTCTGAAAAATCATATTTTTGCTAACTTCATATCATATCAACTCTTGTTTGGTGGTGCTGTGCTACTAAAAATCAATAACCAACTACTAATTATTTACTAAACACAGATTTATTACCATGCCAGTGTTACAAAATGCACATTGCTTGAACATTTATTGGAATTATGAAATGTTAATTCCAACCCTTATACTTTTATGCTGCTTTGCTTTCAGAAAACAATGCTTATAATGTGATTAAAAAAAACGAAATAAAGCATTTAATTAACTTAAATTTATTGTGGAATTATATATTTCTTAAACAATTGTAGAACTAATACATTAAATACAGTTAAATAGTCAATCAGTATGCTTGCATGCACACACACTGATATTTAAAATACTTCACATGAAGATTAAAGTAAATGTCAGTCTAGGTAAAAAAATGGTCTGAAGTTATCTATTGTTTATCAATGTAATCTGGCCATGCAAACACCTCCCACAATATTCTCATGGTCTGTTGAATAGACAGTCCCTCTTAACATGAGCATTAGCACAGGTGTGCTGCAGTAAGGATGTTTGATCTGACCAAACTAGGGGTAATTTTGTGCATGGAAATACGCATGGACCATATTCCTTGAGCTCAAGTCATTTTACATGAGCTGACAACGCAAACCAGCCCTCTCTTTTCAGCTTGTCCACCTGTTAGAAATAAAATACAAAGTTTGCAAGCATGAGTAATAAAAATATCTTAAGTTTTAGATTCTATAAGTATCAATATTAAGTTTTATAAACTACGTATAGATGGTAATGTGTGGAATAAAAATGAGATTTCATACTTTATTCTCAAGCCTTTGGATTTCCACACTATCTAAGCTTTGTGGTGAGACTCTTCCAGCTGACCTGAGAAAAATCAAAAAACATTACAAATATTACTGGCTAAATCTAAAAAGCAATATGCTGATTTGAAAAATGTCTTAATTATACTAGCACAGCTGGATTGAAGAGTCAAATCGAATGCGTTTCCGTTCATATCTTTTACAAATCTGTTCTTGGCTTTTTATAACTCACCTTCGGCTACTTGCACTGGATTGTGGTGAAAGGTTTCTCTCAGGAAGTGTCAAAAATTGCTCTGGAGGTAACCCTCTAACTGCTTTAAAATATGAATAGTCACCATATATGAGTTACTCTTATTTTGCGGGATCTGAGAGAATGTAAGCATGATTGAAAGAGACACAAACCTGTATGAGTGCTGCTGGAGTGAGGAGATACTGGGGAAATGGCAGGAGAAACTCTGAGGGAGGTACTCTGTTTCTGTTGTTCAATGAGCTCTAGTAATTTAGCTCTGGCTTCAGCACTTTGGCGGTTCAGCTCCTGCAGTTTTTGTTCGATCTCCATCGTTGAGGATCTTTCTACAGAAATACGCTGGACAAAAAAAAGAAAGTAAATGTAAGAAACTGCCACATCCAAACTCACTGTGTACTATGGAAGAATGTTTCTACCTAGAGTAATCGTGGTGGAATTTTTAACTGTATTTTTGATTAAATAAATGCAAATAAATGTTTATTTTTGACTTTTTTTCTTGGAATTTAATGACTTTTCTTTTTATTTAATAACTTTATTCTCCACATTTTATTTCAACTTTTTTTCTCAAAATTTAACAACTTTTTCCTACTCCGTAGAGAGGAGTCTTTTAAAACCTTAATGACGCTAAAGTCATAATTTTTTAGAAGCAAAGGCACAGCTATGAGAAATAAAGCTGTGGAAAAAAAGTTGTGAGGAACCCCAAGTCCACAGTATGTAACTAACCTGCTGGGTGTGCTGTGGCTCTGTAGAGGGGGACACTTGTCTAGCTACAGAACTGGCTGTGGAAAGCCGGTCTGCGCTCTGCTCCCTCGACGCTGAAGCTCCAGCTGGAGACGGACGGTGCTGCCCCAACTGGGCCCGGATCGCTGCATTCTGACGTGTCAGTTCGGCGATCTCCCCTAACATGGCATCCTGAGAGAGATCGTCCAGCAGAGGAGTGGGTCGTGGTAGGCTAGCGAAGGAGGAAGGAGAGATGGAGATGTCAAAGTCCTCCAGTGAACCCTGACTTCCTGTTGCTGCGCAGGAGCCACTGTAGTGCAGCGGGGGTGCGTGTAGACGACATGCTGGGAGAAGTAACAAAATACTGCTGAGTCATACTTGCATGGATGATTCAATTAGATTTAGCAAGCTTTCAAAAGAAAAGAAGTGACTTCCTAAGAAATCCCCCAAAGGCGAATTGTTGAATTAAGTCGTAATTTTTATTTCCTTTGCGTAAAAAAAGTTATTCTCATCGCTTCATTCGGATTAATTATTTTGACAATGTCTTTCATATTTTTTGGGCCTTAACAGTGTTATTTACTTGGCAGTCAATGGGACAGTAACAAGCCTCTCGGTTTTCATCCAAAATATCTTAAATTACATTCTGAAGACAAACTAAGCTTTTGCAGGTTTGGAACAACATGGGGGTAAGTAATTAATGACAAAATTTTCATTTTGGGGTGAATAAACCCTTTAACCCCTTAACTCTACCAGGCATAAATTGACAGAATGAGGTATATTTCTACAATTCAGACTGACCTGCGGGAGGCAGACCATCTCTTTGACGAGGAGGAGAGAGCAGCACGGCAGCAGAAACAAAGTCTTGTTGCTGTAGATGCGTTTCATTAAAGCCAGACTCCAAATTTCTGCTTTCTACAGAACACAACACAATCTTCTTAATCACTGCAAAGCTACAGGTTTAAAGACATACTCTAAATAACCAATCCTGATCAAATTAGATACAACTTTAAAAGAACACACCACTATTTTTGAAAATAGGCTAATTTTCCAATTCCCTCAGCTTAGAGTTAAACAGTTGAGGCAGTGGTAGCAGCAAGTGTAGTGATATTAAGCTGATATTATTTTTAGGCACTGCGTAATATCATTGCGCCTGCTGCACACATGGTACAGCAGCAAAGGTCCTTGAATATTACGCCGGAATGAGAGTATAGCTGCCATATAGGCCTAGAAAATCGCAAAGTACATGATGTAACTACAGTGTCATGTTTTAAAAATCGAACTCAAGTTTTAAATCGAAAATCTTTAATCATTTTCATTGAGCCTATTTTCAAAAATAGTGGCATGTTCGTTTAAAACAGTGGCAAGTTTACAGATGCATGATCTGTAGATCTACAATTTGTGGTAGTTACTTTGAGCTGCATTATCTGTGATTTGCGCTGTTGTGTGGGGTTCTGCAGAATCTGGTCTTCCCACCACCAGGACTAGACCATCTAGACGCCGCTCTAGTTCAGATATCTGCTGCTGCAGCCTTTCCTGCATAAAACAAAAACAAACTCCATGGCATATGAATGAACAAACTTGCAAATAACATCTGGATAATGTTGCTGAAGGCTTAATAGTTGACCTGCAGGTTGGCGCTCTCTTCCCTTAGTGTCAGTGACTCTACAGTCAGAGCGTCAATCAAAGCTCTCTGCTCCTTCACTTCCTCCTCTAGTTGTCTTCTTTCCTGTGCCTCCCTCAGAGCCTCCTCTTCTTTCTGTGTGAGTGATGTAACAGAGGAAGTGACTCATTTGGCCAATTTTGTTAAAGACTTTTTTAGTATTTCACTTATGTGCCCTCACTTTTCTAATATGACTGGCTAGACGTCCAAGTGTCGCCACTAGAGCCACAGAGAAGCCGGTGAGGCCTGGTCTCTGTTGCTGAGGTCTAGCTTCTGGTGAAGGATTCTGGTGGTCTAGAGAGTCCAGCTCAGTCTCCACTTGCTCAAGCATGCCCTGCAGAAGCTCCAGACTGGACTGGTTTCCTGTCAGAGAGCTTAACCCTGAGCTGTTCATGCCAGAGGTATGTCCGGAGCGCCCCCTACTGGCTCGAACTGAGCTTCTCTTAATACCTGAAAAACAGGTATTACCATTTATTCCATTTAATTTATGAATTGATATAGACCTAAATACACACACAGTACAATAATTGATTTAAAAAAATAAATATTTAAATTAACTGCATTAATATAATTTTTAATGTTATTAGTCTTATTAATATTTATATGTAACCCTGGACAACAAAACCGTAAGTGTCAATTTTTGAAATTGAGATTAATACATCATCACAAGCTGAATAAATAAGCTTTCCATTGATATATGGTTTGTTAGGATAGGATAATATTTAGACGAGATACAACTATTTGAAATCTGGAATATGAGGGTGCAAAAAAATCTAAATACTGAGAAAATCAGCTTTAAAGTTGTCCAAATGAAGTTCTTAGCAATGCATATTACTAATCAGAAATTAAGTTTTAATATATTTAAGAAATGTACTAAATATTCTAATGGAACATGATCTTTCCTTAATCATAATGATTTTTGCATAAATTAAAAATTGATAATTCTGACCCATACAATGTATTTTGGCTATTGCTACAAATATACCCCGACGACTTAAGACTAGTTTTGTGGTCCAGGGTCACACACACACACACTACATTACATATTTATTGATTTTTTTATTTTTTATAAATAAGTCCATAAAGCTCACTAAGCCTGATTTGAAGCCTGAAGTCAAAACAATAATGCTGTAAAATGTTATTACAAATTGAAAAAACAAAACACTGTTTTAACAAAATTAAAATATGCATTATTACATTATTGTATAATATACTCAAAATAGTGTCTGATAACAGTGCTCTACCTGGTTGAGAGGAAGCAGTCTCCGCATTCAGAACATGGTTGACTTGTGAAGCGGATTGGTTTACATCAGGAAACGTCTGTCTGGATTTTAAACGCTGTACAGCCACCGTGGCGTTGAGGGCTGGGCAAAAAGATATGAAAAAAAAAAAACAAACAAAAAAATTTCACCAGATTCATCTTGACATTAACCTGCAATGACAAAGAAGCTCATGCTTTCATTACCTCTCTGATCTTCTCTGACTCTAGTATTACACGGGGTCTTGGGTAGCTCTCGCTCTAGATGATCTGAGGTCCATGGAAAGGACTTTGACCTACATTTATTTCTTTTTCTGAAAACAAGCATTTAAAAATGACTTGCTAAAGTCAATCAAAATGCATTAGAAGCTGTTGATTAAAGATAAATGAACACCTGTGCATCACAGAGCTGAGGTGGACCGGGGCATCCTGGACTTCATCATGTTCCTCTTCACACTCCTCCAACTCATTCAGGGCCTAGAAAAGTCTTTATTATTCTAGGGTTTATTACAGAGTAAAGAGCTGTAGGTGGTGCTTGTGTGTGAGTACCTGCTGATCCATCATAGTCTGGCTGAGCAATGACAGCTGGGTTGGAGGATCAGGTTTTTGATGCACAGGAAGCTCAGAGTCAGAATCACAGTCAGGTGCCACGGTAATGGTGGGGAACCCTAAAACGCACGAATATATATATTATCCTTCACAAGCATATTTAAATAATACTTGTTTGATCAGATAATAGCATGTTAGTTTATACTGCACAAGAATTAAATACCTGTGCGTCGACGGGGTGCATCACCAAACAGGTCTTTCACCTCAGCCAAAGCTCTGTCAGACCGTGCAATGACATCCTGCAACTGACACTGATCTGAAAACAACTATAAAAAAAAGTCTGATGTATAAAATATTAGGTGGACAAATTTTTTTTTTCCCCCACATTTTATAATATTTATATATATATATATATATATATGGAACAGTTTTAATATATCTGTTTTGCTGGGTATCATATTTAATACACCAGGGTTTATTATGGCTCACATGATAACGTGAAGCGCAGACATTTTACAGCTACATTGTATTCATTGGCCAAAACAGAGTTTGCAAATATGTTATTTGGTGTAATTATTGATATTTATCAACGAAATCTTTAAAACTTTAGTATTAACGTACTTTAATACTAAAAGACTCGCTAAAAAGTCTAAACTGTATATGACAGGGTTTTTAGCTTCACTAATTCAGAGAAAATAGAAATCTGTGTATCAAATATGATACACAAAACATATTACTTTCTTCCCAGATGGAGTTTTTACAAGTTTAATTTCGTGAGCTGTCTGTAATCTGTTCTCACTTCTCTGATGATGTTGAGTCGAGCTCTATTGAGTCCTGGAGGACTGGGGGGCTGGTTTTTCCTTCGTCTGCGTGTTGGAGCCTTTTCTTTTAATTCCCACTGTGCCACGACCCTGTTCTGAGATCTGTGCATCTCATGACGTCGAGCCTGAAAGATCAATGCATGGAGAAACATTTATAATCAATAAATCCTTAAGAAAACAGTTTACAGCTTTCAGTTTAAACTCCTTACCAATTCCTCTGGTGTGGCTCTATGCACCGAAAGATCATTGACTGTGCTCTAAAATAATGGGAAAACAGAAATGATAAGAGATCCTCTCCAGAAAAGGATTTAAAGTAATTGGTTGCATGATTTCTCACCACCCATTCTTTCTTTGGTGCAGACACCCTCCTGTTTCGCACTGGTCTTTTACCATATAAAGGACGGTTCATCCGCACTAAAGACATCTCACTGTAACACACACAGGTGGCACCCGATAGAAACTTTACTGCTGGACACAACACATGCCGCTAACGATAAAGTTTGTGCTTGATCAGGAATACGTTGATAGATCTACCTTACGGCAATCATTATAAATTAACACATTGAGAAATGCGAAACTTATCTTTTAATTTATATAACGTTGTGTGCTAAAATTCATACAAAACTACTAGCTAATCTTATTGTGCACAATGACCGACACAGGTTGCCTTAGTACTGACAAAAAGATACACTTATTCTACCAAAAACTGACAGAAGAACAATGGACTAAGATTTTACCGTTTGTTTTTGTTGGTGCTGTAGTAACAGGAAGCGTTGATCCTGGCCAGTTTAAAAGCACCGCTACAATACATTTCAAAATAAAAGTCCTAGTGTTCTGTGACTAAAAAGAAACAATCCCTTTTCTTAAAGATTATAATAACCATCAAGGTGGGAATGTCTTAAAAGGCTATAAATATTAAATATATGGATTTTAAAGGATGCTTTTAGTTACATTGTTTCACAAAGAATCCCAAAATATGTTTTTACGTCCAGCAGAGTGCGCTGTCTACCTAGAGTTACGCTGTGCTTTATCTAGTTAGTAGGTTCTGCAACATTGTCACCATGACCTTGACTAGATTTGTCTTGAAGAAAGAGAAAATGTCTTATGTACAAACAGACAATAAAATACGTTACGCAACATTGACCACGCTCAAAGTTTTTTTTTTTCTTTTTTTAGTGACTTTAAACAGTGAAGAGCATGTAATAAGTGCTATTATTAAATATGATACTGATATAAAAGTAAAGTGGGATCATTTTTATCTATTTTATTTTTGAATCAGAATCAGAATGAGCTATGAGGTATGTTTAGACATACGAGGAATTTGTTTTAGTGACATAGCTCTACAGTGCACTAAAGACAAGACACAGATAATAAAAAGAATAATATACAAAATAGTGTACAAAATTGCAAAAACACAATATATTCAATATACATTGAGTATGAACAGGTATGATGTGTTTGTACAGGAATGATGACACGTGTAAATATGAAATGTAAATAAGTGTGTGTGTGTGTTAAATAAATAATGTATAATAATGTATTTTACAGGTTTCCGAAGGGTGCAAGCAGTCAGCTGTCAATATCTCAAGCAGGACTAGTGCAAAGTGAGGATTTGGCATTGATAGACTGAGAGTGACCCGCTGATAATGTATTTTACAGTTTACATGTAACCTGTTGTGTATGTATTCTTACATACAGCTCTGGAAAAAAATAAGAGACCACTGCAGAAAAATAAGTTTCTTTTGGGTTTTATCCTAAAAACTGTTAAT
>JAUMHE010000082.1:9736304-9756301 GCA_032359235.1 Enteromius mattozi
ATACTCAGATAGATACTGATTTAGGAGTAAATTGCAGTGGTCTCTTATTTTTTTCCAGAGCTGTATGTGTGTGTGTGTATATATATATATATTTCCTTTTAAGAATACATCATGAATGATATACATCATGTTGATATAGCCTATTCATGTTAAACCTTTGAAACTATTATTTTGTCACGTTTTTTATTTTATATTAACTATTCAAACAATATTTATGGTCTAATACATCGATTATATAAACCTTGGCTACTTTTTCCGTCCGTATGCTGATGATAGAGGCCTTATTATTCACACAAGCGATCTCTTAGTCCTAATTGCGTACTCTAATGGATGTGAGCCAGCGGCGAGCTAAACGCTTTACAATGTGGCGTTTCCGTCCTTTTTGTGCTCAGGGAGATCCCCACGGGCACCACTAAACACCCATCGCACAGAAGCTGCTCCTGAAACGCCCAGGGGCCCCGTCAACACACAATGACACTTGTTTGCACTGTGCGACTGGCGGAGAAGCAAAAAGTCAGGAGTTGTAAAGCACTGCGCATGCGCCGCGTGACGGGTGGGCAGCTACCCCCTCAACGAAGGAGTTGTCAGCGGGTCACTCTCAGTCTATCAATGCCAAATCCTCACTTTGCACTAGTCTTGCTTGAGATATTGACAGCTGACTGCTTGCACCCTTCGGAAATCAGTTGTTGCGGTTGAGTGCTCTTTTAAATATTAATGAGCCAGACCTCCCAAAACTTTAACTGAAGTCGCATGATGTGGATTAAAGTGGAAAAACTTCCTTGACTGGTTAGTAAAAAAAAATAAAAAAAAATCGCATTGTGGATTCGAGTGTATGGATTACAAGTGAAGTCAGTGTTGGTTGCTCCGTATCTCAAGGGGAGACATTTGAGAAGTGGCGACATGAAGACCTGCTCAGAGTTGGATTGATGCAAAGCTCGCTGGAGGTTTCTCACAGGAATATGGGATATTCTGCATTTATGGTTTATGCGTATAAAACCCCATCCCTTTATGCGTTTTTATATGTGTCCTCTTTACTTTCAATCCGAAACAAAGCTACTGGAAGTCTTGTGACGGCTGGGGCAAACAGTGGATACTTGTCTGGAGCACTTCTGCTGGATCTATTGAATTAACCTCGGAATTTCTCTGCCCAATGACATTTCCAAAGTTGTTAGTTGGGTTCCTTTTTGCAGCGTCTCCTCATTTTATTAGTTTCATTTACCGAGTCATTAACTTAGCAGGTCTAGACCAGATCCTGAGGTATTGTAGTCGCACAGGTTTGTGACAGGATGCGGGGATGCACGGGATTCCCGATAGCCGTCTCGGTGGTGTTGACACTTTTGACCATCATTAACGTGAAGGCGAGCGGGGAATATTGTCACGGTTTCCATGACGCTCAGGGCGCGTGGAGAGACGGCTTTCAATGCCCGGAGCGCTTCGACAGCGCCGAGGCCATCATCTGCTGCGGGAAATGCGAGCTCAGATACTGCTGCTCCAGCTCAGAAGCTCGTCTGGACCAGGGCACATGTGATAACGACAAGCAGACTCAAGACACAAACACTGGGAACAAGGACGACAAAAATTCTGGGGCAGGTAAGATGAAGTCTGCATTGTTTTCTGGTAGAGTAACTTCCTCTGTCTGAAACAAATTAGGCAATTACAGTGTAATCAAATTGTACACCAGCAAAGTTTAAATAGTTTAATTCAATAACTTTTAAAGCAGCAGCAGTATGTAACGTATATCGACCCACTTAAATAAACGTGTCCCTCAGGCGCTTTGTGCGTAAAAGCCCCAAAGTTGGGTTGAATTTCGTGTCTAAATGAGGTTAAAAACGCTTAAGGTTAATGTTATATCCAAGGAGGCATAAGCGAGAAGCGCTTCTTATTATTACTGAACTTATGAACAGGCTCTTTTAGTGAATCACTTCTGAATCAAATGGAGAGGTTATTAATCTGACTCACTTCTGAACCGCGAGTCGTTATAATTTCGTCATTTCCGATTTGAAATAAACCAGGTACTGGTGTAGTTAAAAAGCACATTATGGGGTTTTGTTGGAATATATTTAATAAAAAATTAAATAAATTAATGCGAGAATCACTTGAAATGCCAAATAATATATTATTGGTATACCAATAAATTGATTATATTTGTTTCTGATTCGTTAAGCTATTGAAATCATATACGGTAAATTGTCAATAGACCGCAGAGAGCTGTAAATGCAGTAGGATTTTGTTTTCTTTTTCCTCAAAAGTAACGTTAGGCCTACTAAAGGAATCATTAACCGGAAACAGAATCGTTTAATTACTAACGATTCCCACCCCAAAATAAACGGGTTAAATGCCGTTGCTTATCCAGGTTTTGACAGCTGCAGTTAAATCAGCATCCAAATTGGCACCTACCCATCTTCTCACTCACAAATGGTAAATTGTACTGCGCTCGGTTATAAATAGCACAGTAACGAGCGCGCGCGAACTCCGGTCGTCCGGTTCCCCACGAGGATCAAATTCAGACTCGACCGGATCTCCGGTGCGATGTGCTGACAGCCTCGTTCATAAAATAACCCTTGCCGGTGCATCGTTTCCTCTGACTTTGTCCACGAATTTCCTCTCAGCTGAACCAAATGTGGACACTGGGGCTAGTTGTCACACTTTTCACTCCAGTAAACGTTTCTCAGAGTACGTTTATTTATTCAATTTTTTCAACACATACTTTAACGTCTCAGTTATTTCCACAGCTCTAGGCCCTAAAAAGGCAACAGTTGAATAAAATCACAGTAGCCTATAGCCTAGACTACAGTAAGTTGTCATAACTTTGCTATTAGTGCGCAATAGACTTTTCAGTAAATGGTAGCCTAAATGTATATGAATTTGTACGTATGAACTTTTTTACAGCCTATAATATGAACTGACAACTTATAAACCTAAGAAATCAAAATATTCTCCCTCAAATTGATACAAAAATAGATTTTGAGTTCTAAAAATTACCTATAACCTAAAAAAAACTACAACAATAGAAAGCTTTTAGGCTCTTCTAATGATGCATATCTGAAAGGCAAGAGGAAATGGTGGTCTGCTACAGCATGTTGGCATGAAGTTTGACAGAGTCTGTCTGGCAGTTGAAGACTTGGCTCCACTTGGACAATAATGCAACAGGTGTGACTTCATGTTAATCCTTTTAAGGACACGAGAAGGGCTTTGCTGTCATCCTGTATCGGCAGTGAACTTCAGATCCACTAATAACATTCGTGATTTGACTACAACAGTACAAATAAATCAGTTTTACATGTAGCCTACATAGTTTTTCCTTTTAACTTTTTTATAATATATATAATATGTTAATTTGAACAGATACCATGCTATAAAATTAAAATCAACTCTGACTTTACAGCTCACAATTCTGGTTTCTGTTTATAAGAAGGTAATTGCGACATTTTATCACATTTTTTTTGTTTCAACTTTTAACTCACAATTACAAGTTGACAGTTGTTTACATCCCAATTCTGACTTGATATCTTGTGATATTTCTAAGAATTGTGAGGATAAACAGACAGTATTGTGAAACAAGAAAAAAAAACTTCCATATTTATCCAAATGATACAAAGAGTAAAGAAATATGTATTTTGCATGTTTTACAAAACTATTGAAAACTCCTGGCATGAGTTGGTTACCATCCATCTCATAAGACACCTTTTGTTACCACTAGCACACTCTGAATTATAACAAAGAGCATCTCTGAGGAACAGTAAATCTATGGAAATATAGATTCTCTAGTGTTTTTCCACACACATTTGTGTGTAATTGTGAATAGGGTGTTTCAAAAAAAGGGGGTGTTTCAACTGCCAAAAAAGCACTGATTTTCGAAACATGCACGCAAAGTTAAAGCTTGCCAAAATTCATGTCATTTACTGAATATGTTTCACTGTTATAGTAATAACTTCCAAAAGATCTCCTGTAAAAATGACTCCCCTGTCATTTTTGCACAGCAATCATGTCTTTGATTCAATAACGTTATAATAAAATGTTAAACAATGGGAGCATTTTTAGCTTATGGCTCTGTAAGTAGAGTCTGTTTTGCTCCTACAATAAAATCAAAAGCCAGTTTGCATTGGCTATTATAGATGATTTGATTCAACTCAATTATGAGGGTGAGAGATCCTGACCAGCTGCAACAAAGTAAATGCTGAAAGCTTTCCTCAGGCGATCAGATGTCTAATTAAGCTGTAAAAGTCACTTTTAATGCAGAGTTACCTGTTGAGAAAAAGCATGCACACGTTCAGGCAGCAAGGGCAGAAAGGTCAGTGCTGGTTGCAGGAGATTAGAGCAGATCAAACCTGTCTTAATAAGTGTTAATGAGGGGCCCCGGACCCCTGGGGACGAGTCACTGTTGGAACATCTCGTCTTTCATTTTTGCTTCTCTCTCAAATCCCTTCATGAGCCAGCAGGTTACCCATCTGTGAGCGGGGTAGAAACTTGTGAGCGCTCTTCTCTGATGTAAAGATACACACGCATGGCATATTGTGACACAAGGTTCAGCAATGCTTTAGGCTTCAAACCTGCTTATTGTTATTTTTAGAGGTGTAAAAGTTACATTGAGCTCAGGCACACTGATATCCTATAGAGTCTTCCTTATGGCAGTGGAGGTACAATTGCTTCAGATGCGTACTGGAATTCGAAACGGATGTGTGCTTTGTACAAAGAAGGAAAAACATTGCTCAAGGGCTATATACTAACAAAACTCCCCAAAGTCCTCCAATATGCTGCCATCCAGCACTTTTCTCTATTTTTGATGTTAAGGAGGCCTGATACACACTATAACATTACATGTTCTAGTATCAATGGCAAAGAATGCAGCTGGATGACCTAAATACATCATGAAGGTATTATTACAAGCCACACAGGTTCTTTATGAATGATACCTCAAATCTAGCAGCTTGCATGTTGATGAGATTACTTTTTTTAGTGATCTGATTGTCACTTAGTGGATGATAAAACTGGAAACAAATCCAAAATGTTTACACTGAAGCAGGAAGCTGATGGATATTTGAGTTTGTTGTATTGATGTGGGCCAGGAAACAACCACTTCATTGGTGCATTTCCCAAAAACATTGTTAGCAAACAAAAACAACAATTATAGCCATGTAACTATACATTTTTAACAATCGTATAGCGAAATCCTGCCACTGACAAAAATAATAAAAAGGTAATTGCAATTTTTTTTAATCTCACAATTCTTACTTTTTTTCTCAAAATTGTGAGATATAAACTTGTAATTTGGAGAAATGAAGTCAAAAATTGCAAGAATTCTCAAGAGAAATAAAGTCAGAATTGTTAGATTAAAAACAATTCTGACTTTTTTGCGAGTTATCTCACAATTTAACCTTTTTTTCTCAGAATTGTGAGATGTAAACTTGCAATTGTGAGTTATGAAGTCCAGTTCTGCAGGGGGGAGAAGACTGACATGTTCTCAGAATTGAGAATATGCAGAGAGTATCTCACAGAATTGTGCGATAAAATGTTGCAATCCCCTTATATTTTATTCAGTGGCAGAAACAGGCTTTCATAAAATCCACACCACAACTATAACAATAACAACACCGAGACATCATCTGGAATCACTATTACATTGGACTATTACATCGGCCTGTTTACTAACGTGTTAATATGACAACGTATAAATAGTTTTGTTTCTTTAAAAATAATTCTAATATTTTACAAAAAAACCCCCAAACATTTATGTCTTTGGGCAAGCAGCTTTTTTACGCTCATGAAGGGCACTTCTGGAAAGGGACGCCATTTGTTGGGATGTTCCAAATGAAAGTGAACAACTCAATCCCTTCAAGAAGACCATTAGCCAAGGGAACATGTGATTTCTGTTTGTGATCATGTGATGTTCAGTTAGGAGATCTTGAGATGCATTTTAAATCACAGTTGGGTTGATTTCAACTTCACAGACAAGCCGAGAATGTAGAATAGGCTTAAATTTGTCTTTATATTAATGTAATACAAAATATATTTTATTAGAAACAAGACAGAAACATGATTTAAGATGGTATGTAAGCAATTTTAAGCAAGCTTAGTTTGAAAAAGTTTAATAATATACACAATTAGACAATATTTGACTAAAATAATGATAAAAAGAAGAAATTATATTTACTTGCATTATTTATTTATTCTCACTTGGTTATTAGTCAGTCCCTTTGTCTCTTATACGAGATGCCCAAAAAAAAAAAAAATTCTTTTGGAATTCGCCTTTGTGTTGAAAACATGTTGGAGCTATAATCAACACATTTTAAGCCTGGAATACACAATGCGATTTTTGCCCTGATTTTGCAGTCTGAACAAGTTGACACGAGTTTACAGACTGGCTCTGACTTCCCTAGATTAAAGCTGACAGATTCCATATAAAATCGGGTAGTGTATGATGGTCACAGACCCAGATTTTTGATTCCATCCAGTCAGAGGTTATCAAACATGTTTAACATTTTCAGATGATTTTAAAACACATTTGTTTTCATTTGTCATGTGTCTCCTAGCAACAAGCTGCATGTTCGATGCCTAGTGTTTTAAAAAATCTGTTTTGATTTTAAAAGTCGTGTTGTGTATTCCTGCCTTTAATATACTCAAAAAACAGTAGAAGTATTCTTATAAAAGTGAGTGATATTTATGTCACATACTCTACATTTCCCCAAAAATACCGAATTTAAAATTTAGCAAATTAAGTAAACGTTTTATTTTCATTTACATTCAAATATATTTTGAAAAACTTGACATAATTGTCCTTTTCTTGTTCTGCAGTACCCATCTACGTGCCCTTCCTGATCGTCGGCTCGGTCTTCGTTGCCTTCGTGCTGGTGGGCTCCGTTGTTGCCGTGTGCTGTTGCCGCTGTCTCCGTCCCAAACAGGAGCCTTCATCAGGCGGCGGCTCAGGAGGAGGGTCCAGCAGCGCCCGCGTCCTCGAGACGATTCCCATGATGGCCAGCACAGGTACGTCACGAGGCTCGTCCTCCCGCCAGTCGAGCACGGCCACCTCCTCCAGCTCCTCAGCTCCGCCGGCCGCCCCCCGTCCAATACCCGCCCCTCTGCTCCGTGCCCAGGCCTCGTGCTGCCTCCCACCGGACGCCAGCGTCTACGTGAACATGCCTACCAACTTCTCAGTGCTAAACTGCCAGCAAGCCACTCAAATCCTTCCTCACCAAGGCCAGTTTCTACATCCTCAGTACATCGGATTCGCCCACCCTGTTTCTCCGGCTCCTGCCTTCCTAGATCCCGCTCAAGCAGGCTACCGCCCATTGCAGTCTCCTTACCCTCCACCAACCAGCATGGCTAGTCTGTCCAGTGTGACCGGGGATCAAAAATACCCTCCGGTTACCATGTGAATCCCAATGGGACCTTCATAGGAATCGAAATCACACAAATAATCAGTTCAGGGCACAAAAGTGAGAGTCATGGCTTGCAACCACACAAATGAGACTCTCAAACCGGTGCTTTATCAAACACAACATTGTTTTCTGTGATATAAAGGACACAGTGCTTAAAAAATGACTGGATGAGTGTGTAACGTGCCTTGAAAAGTGCTGTTGTAAATGAAGCGCGTGTGTATATATGCGATGTATATTTGTGTTGTATAACCGTGCATGTGCGCTCTGTGCGTGACTGAATAGGTGTGTTGGTTTATGAGATGCAGTATGTGAATATGTGTGTGTGTAGTGCACTATATGTTGTGTGTAATGGGAATCACAGGTGCTGTAATGTGAAAAACAGCCCTGGCTCCCTGTTGGATGCTTAAAATCTAATGAAGTGAACACAGGACACAGACTGTGACGCTCCACCCTCTTGCCCACTGCAACACACGCACATACAGTAGACACACACACTTACATTTCGCATATACACACTTACATTCTGCAGAACCAAAGTCATTTTCGCATTGCCAAGGAAGTGAACAGAAAATATACAAAAATATAGGCCTGCATTTGGGAAAGCGATGTGCGAAGGTGTGTAGCTGAGATCAGCGGTCTTCTGAAAGCACCAGAGTCAATTACGCAGTAAAAACTGTCTGCCAACTGTTCCCCTTCACTAAGTCTCTGCCTTGTGAAAGGACTGTGTATGTGTGCCACTTTTCTCCCCCACTGTTAGCATAAGGTACACTCGAGGAGCACCACAAGGGTTCCAGGGCATTTCATTTGGAGTGGGTTTCTTTCAGCGCGCTCAAAGGCGGCAGTTTAGCGAGGAAAGAAAAGTCCCAGGCTCCTCCAGGAGTAGGCCGTCACCTTTCTGAACTGCTAAAGCTCCAGCATTAGATCTTAAACATCACAGAGAAATTAAACGCTGCCAGTCTGAAATCATCATAAAAATCACCAGTCTGAGTTATTTGGGTTTTTAGAGCTAGAAGTTAAACAGGTTACTCCAAAATGTTATTTCAAACCTTTAGGAACACAAAAGAAGATATTTAAAAAATGTCAAGTCAGTGTTGTTAGTGTAAAAACTAACCAAAACTGAAACGACAGCTTAATAGATATCTTTAACTTAAACTAATTAAAATGGCAAAAGCAAATTTTCATAGCAAAAATTGCTGTTAAACCAAAAATATATATTAGATGAAAAAAGAAATGGTTAGAAAAAAGTTGCTTTGCTAAATAGAATATGACAAAATAAAAAATGACAAAAGCACAAAACAAAATTACTAAAACGTAAATTAAAAGTAAAAGGAAGACTTACAAAATATAAAGGAAAATAACTTAAAAAATAGCTTTTAATAATATTTTTTAAAAATGTCTTTTTTTTCATCTGATGAAAGTCAATGCTGTTAATGTTAACTATAAAAATATTAAAAATAATTTTATGATATCTTAAACTAATAAAAAAACGTTGCTTTCGCAACTAACTGTATTAAAGGGAAATAAAAATAAACTGAAGCTAAATAAAAATATTACTAATATATATATAACTAAACCGTGACATAAGCACAACGCCATTGCTAAATATCCAAAACAAGTGAAAACTGAAAAAAAGAAAAGAAAAAAAACAACTATGCTAATATAGAATACATAAAATTATATATATATAATACATAAAACTGTTTTTTAGAATATCATATTTTGTGTTCTACTGTTTGGAATAACATAAGAGTAAATGACGACAGTTTTTTTCTATTTTGCTGAACTGTCACTAAAGTTTGAGATACCCCTACAGGAAAAGTAGCAAAGTCTGTCCTGACAGGTACTGTATCTGTGAGCAACTTTACATGCACATCAGATCTATTTTTGAGTACGATATATGTGTGTGTTTGTAAAACTGAGTGAGTATTTGAGCTTGAATGTGCCTCTCTCTCTTTGGCAGCAGGGTGCTACATGTCTTTTACATATGAAATATAATAATTAAAATAAATATTTTTAGAGACTGTGAAGTGTCACGGGGTTGTTTGTAAGAGATGCTGAGTGCTGCTGTCAGCGGTATGTGTGGCGCTCTCAAATGAAGACATGCAGGGCCCGTTTGCACCATTGCCTTGGCTAAATTAAACCCGACTGCTCCTGTTACGCACAAACTTTAAGTGCAAGACTTTCATCACTCTCAACACTCATGACGAAACTGAGACCAAGGGCTGCGTGCATAAATCTTTGCATAGTTTCCACGCTAAGTGTTTGCATATACAGACAGACATATAGTCATAAAACTCTATGCACATGTTCATATTACTTTTAAATATATGTACTAGATATTGGAAACCATGCTGACTTTGCCTGAGTTGATGTCACGAATGAACAGCTATAAATTATATTCATACACGCTACTGTTTAAGCGTTTGGGGTTGGTAAGATTTTGAAAGTCATGCAGAAACTGCATTGATGTGATCAAAAATACAATAAAATCAGTATTGTGAAGTATAATCACATTTTCATTTCTAATGTAAGTTATTCCTGTGATTAATCCAGTCTTCAGTGTCACATGATCCTTTTAGAAATCTTCTAATATGCTGATTTGCTAATCAAGAAGCATATTTATCAATCTCAAAACACTTGTTTTTAAACTGATTTTTTTTTTTTCAGGATTTTTAAATGCTCAAAATAGCAGTCAAAATAAGTTTTTGGTAACATAATAAATGTCTTTACTGTCACTTTTGATTAATGTAGTGAATCTGAGTAAAAGTATTCATTTCCTTCCAAAAACTTCAAATATAATAAAGAATAGGCAGTCAAAGTACTCTATAAAAAAAAGTAATTTTGCTGGTCTCTCTGAGGGAGATTCTGATAAACTAGTAAATGATGAATGACAGAAAAGTATGGCACCTGTCAACATTGAAATTAATACAAATGGTCATATTCTTCATGTTGTTGAAAGATGAAGTGCTGCCAGTTACAAAAGACATTTACACACTGTTAACATGTGTTGTTCTACAATGAAGGAAATCATTAATTAAGTGGAAATTGTTCTTTTTAAAATTGCACATATGTCCATCACCTTGAACAACGCTAAAAATAACATTTCACCCCACAATATATGTGACATACACATTAGCTACAAAAATGTGCAATTTAAAAAAATATATATATAACCAAATGACCTCAGAATTGACAGTTGTGTGTTGTTAATAATATTTGTTTTGCACATATGTGAAAAGATGAAAATTTAAAGCTAAATCTATATAAATATTACTTAAAAGTGCTAAAACACAAATCGCTTTTCTTGCCAGAATAAAAACTCTTTAAACTAGAGTCTTTAAACAGCACACGTCACTAGTCACACTTTCCACCCAGACAATGGCTGCAACTATAATACACAAACAAAACCCACAATAATTGCAGTTAGTTAGTTCTGCCTGTGTTCTTGGCATGTATATATGGAAACTTTAGGGTCAGACTAACGTTTGGGGAGTCATTGGACAGAGTTGAAATGGATCCATGTGGTTCCTGCTGAGGTGGAACAGGAATGGATTCCCCATATTGGAGGCAGTGGAGCTGGACAGACCTGGCTCATATTCAAAGACGTGGGTGTGGACTTCTTAGCAATGAGGGATCATGGGACTGATGGGGTTTACAGGGTCACACACACCCTTACAGTTACATTAACACTCAAATTAACTCATGGGATTATTATTAAAAATATATATTCTAAATATCCATTTGACGCCCAGTTAATTCAGAACATATCTAGTTGAGCACATCTGCATAGCTCATCCTTCACAGAGTTTCTTTTTCTTCAGTGCATTTATGTACAGTGTTCTTTGGCAAATTGAGTGATTCGGGGTTTAAATAAGGTAAGATCTACATATGCAGTAGATGTGTTAGTTTGGTAAACCCTTAAAAACATGATGAATGTATGGAGAATTAATACAATTTTGACATAATTTACTCATAACTGAATCTGAAGAAATAAGTTAAAGAACTTTCTGTGTTAGCGTGGGCCATGCGATCTCCGAATCACGAACAATTGACTCATTTGAACCGGTTCTTTTCAACAGTTCAAAATCAAAAGAATCACAAAACAGCTTCGAATTTTAAATCAACAAGACTACTCAGTCAACAGGTCAGTGAATCGTGCAGTTACTAATCTCTGACAAAAAAAAACTACTGTAGGCTATATAAAATACTCTACTCCAGGATACTTTTTTGTCATGCTAAGTGAGGCTGTGGAATTGCAAAACAATTGGTTTATATGAACTTTTTTTTTTAAATAGGTCAAAATCTTCCAATGATTCACAAACCAGTTTCGTACTCCCTAGTGAGTTAGCAGTGAGTTTACAGCATGCCTGTAACACTCCCGATTTTCCTGAGAGTCTCCTGTATTTCACACCCATCTCACATCTCTTATATTGTTATTTCTCCCAGTAAACTGGTGTGGCTAATTTTTATGGCCCAAACCTCCTTAGGCCTATATGAATAATCACATCAGTATCCAAGTTTGTACAGTAACAAAATCTTGTATGAAACACACAATCGACACATATTACAACCCATTTGTGACCTCAACCATTATCAACAGTTGTTAGAAGTTGAATCATCATTGGTAGAAATGGGAGGATGAGACTGGGGCGAAACTCTGGAGGAAGAATTTGATTTCATATCTCGGAAGCCGCCTGATTTTAACATTTGACACAGTGGGAAAAATGACTTTTAGTCCTTCTGCTGTTTTTGTTCAGACCAAAGTGAAAATCAACTCGCAGAAAACATGCAGTTGTAAATTAAGACACCAAGATATATTTATGTTACTAAAGTAATTGTTTAATAATAATATAATAATTAATATTTTTGACTCGCTACTTTTCTTAAAAATGGCTGAAATGTTAAGTTTATCATTTTAAAACTTTGTGAAAACCTGTATTTGAACATGTATAGCATGTTTGTTTTTTTAAAGGTTTAATGTTACCATCGCTCTACCCTGCTCATGTGACAATAACGTTATCTGAGCAGGTTTTAAATTAGTCTTTAAAAAAACTTAAATTTAAGAACATTTTCTGCTTCACAAAAAAGCGTGGCTTAATATGTCTTTTTTTCTCTCCCTAGAGAAGAAAGTTTGGAACGACATGAGTGAACCCACAAATTTAAACTAAACAATAATAAGATTTTGCCTAAAATGACTCATATTAGGGGACAACAATAACAGGACAAAAGCAAGGCTTAAAAAGAGAATGACACAGAGTCACAAGTCCAGTTTATTTGACAAAACAGTCCAGAAACCCGACAGGTCGAGTGAAAGCGGACAAAAGCAAAAGCTACAGCTGTGATCCACAGCAGCCACTGACTGGAACAGAGAGGGAATGAAAGGATAACTAGACCAAGAGAACAAGGAGACATGGAGATTGCCGATCTGGAAAAAGAGAGAGAGAGAGAATCAAAGACGGAGAGAACATGAGCTCTAAGATACAGAGGCCGCCATTAAGTAGAAGATTAGGTGAGACAGAGAGCGAGAGAAGGTGTATTTGTGTGTGTGTGGTAAGCTGGGAAGCTCCATGCGGCAGGGTGGGGGTTCCGCCTCAGAGGAATCGCTGTGTGTTTTGGCAGCCTCGCTGGATGGGAACGGTGCATGCGTGTGGGTGCATGCGTGTGTCTGCGGCATCTGTAAGCCACACCTCCCCCATCTCAGGTCGGCAACGGGCATTCCTCCAAAAAAGACTGTATGCATGTGGGTGGCTGTTTTGTGTTTGTTTAGAGTGGCCTCCCCTCCTGCTTCGCCGTGGTGATGACGGATACGCCAAACTCCCATCTCTGGAGACGCAGATGCTAGGACTCAACAAAAACACACACATGCAGACACACCGAGAAGCGCAACAGCCGCCTCACAACCGACACACACACACGACGGATAAGAGCACATATGCACATCCTTCTCGATATATACGCTCACATACACGAAAGCGCACCCGCACCATGTCGAACCAAATGAAACAGTCTTGTGACTCATGATAGTGATACCGTTCTCTCTGGCTTCCTCTTTTGAATGCTACCTGGCTCCTTTCGCCTGTCCGTTCTTGTGTAGTGCATTTTGACTGGCCGTTTCCATGTGAGAATATGCCCGCCCACCCCAACCCTCGGTTTCCTGTGAATCCACTCCCTTGTCGGGAGGCGGTGTGTTATGTTGCGCTAGCTGTGCCCAGTTCAGTTTAGTTCAGCTTAAAGGCCACAGCAGGATCACCCAGCACAGGTGTGTCGTTAAAGTCTCTACCAGCTGTCGCCGTGGCTACAGCTACAGACTGGGCCGCTGACGGGTGGTGTCGTATGAGCGAACGACCTGGGACTGCGACACCACGCCATGCTCCTCCTGCGAGAACGCATATCCATCTATTGGGGGAGAGAGAAAATAATTGTTAGGCTGTATTATAGGGATATTTGCGTATGTGGTAATTAAAGCACAAACTGTACAGCTGTGCTGGTGATATTATTTTTCTCACAATATTTTGATTCTTTATATTAGTGGGTCTTAAAAACGCTTTTAAAAAGGCTTAAGGTCCTTGCATACTGAGTCCGAAAATTTTCATGTTTTTGTGTTTTTCCATATTTGTCAACCTTTACTATCAAAATGCTTCAAAATCGAACCTGGTCCAATTTTTTTTATGACGGACAAAAGTTTAGAGGCAGAGGGTGCGAACAATTCTGACTTAGTGTGCAATGGCCTTTAGACTTAAGGCTTTATTAAAGAGCTACTGAAAGAAAATGCACAATGTTGCACTTTTAAAACAGTGAATTAACAATTTATAATATAAAATTTATATTTTAAAACTTTTATATATATATATATATATAGCATATAGCAAATTCTTACATTTTTATTTTTAGGTTATTGTAAAAAAACATTTTTTTAAATAAATTAATTTTATTTGGTAAAGACACAAACTGATCAATGGTCACAGTGAAGACATTTATAAAAATGTTACAAAAATGTATATTTCAAATAAATGCCTGTGAACTTGAATAAAGAATCCTGAGGAAAAAAGGGTCATTGTTTCCACAAAAAAATATTAAGCAGCAGAACTGTTTTCAACAATGATAATAAAAGTAAAATGTTTATTGAGCATCAAATCAGAATATTTTAAAATGATTTCTGAAGGATTATGTGACACTGAATACTTTATATTAGGGCGACAGAGACGTATATATAAAGTCAGAAAATTCGATTATACAAGAATAAATAACATTTTTAAATCTATTAAAAAGTTATTGAAATTTGACAATATTGCTGTTTTTACAGTATTTGTGATCAAATGAATTCAAAATTGGTGAAAATAAGAGACTTCTGTTAAAAAAAAAGTTTAAATTTCCCCAAACTTCAAAAATGAATTATATGAAAAAGTTTTTTCCCCCAATAAAATACAGAAAATGAACCTATCCTGTATATAAACCTTTATTTATCTGATTAATCAAAGTGACAGATTCATGACAAAGATTTTTTTCACTGACAACTGACAGATTAATACTAACATAATAATGATAATAATTAGTTGCAGTTGTACAGGTTCTGCAGATTTCAGTGGGTGTGAAGCGTAAAAATGGGTGCGGAACATGCACTTACGTGACACGGTCTGCTGCACAGAGTTTGAGCGTCCCACGCTGGAAGGCGTTTTCCTGAAGACCCGTGTCAGCAGGTGGGCACGCTCGTTCAGACTGGACAGACAGAGACAGATGGGTTAAGCCACCAATCACAGCACAATTACTGGCTGATATGCTACACACATAACAGCTAGAGGTCAAATCACATGCATTTCTATAACACACAGTCCTCTACTTTGCCGCTTGGCCGTCCTGGAGATACAGCAGATACTCTTAATGATCTTCACTCGAGCAGAACACGCATTTACACACACATACTCGCACAATTCTAAGAAATGGCTTCCCAAAGCACTCCTAAACAATGTTAAACTTAGGCCTGCGATCCAAAAACATCTCCACAAATATTTCCACAGCACTAAATCCTTTCCAATCCTTCAAACAAAACCGATCAATATGAGAAGTATTCAACAGCTCTTTATTCGAAAATTAATGCAGCCAATAAAGAAGTCTCATGAAATGGCAAAATTTCAATTCCGGAAACTGGATCCGATGCTATTTTGTGGCCAGTTTTGAAATGATGAGAAATCAAAGGAGCCGACCCCGTCTTTGATTAACACGTTCCATGTAGAACAATCAGTCTACGATGTTTCCCTGTAAATCAGATGAAAGCGATCTTTTCCCTCATCCATAAAAGAAAGAGTGATCCGAAAACCAGTTGTTATGGAGGAAGGCCAAACTTCTCAAGGTTACAGCTCGAACTCATATTGTGCTACGAAGGGGACCGTTTGCACTGTTATCGTTGGGAAGGACGTGGCATTCATTTGGCTGCGCTGTAAAATAATTCGGCAACAGTATATGAGATATGGCAGAACATCGGCCAACGAAAACTATGTCTGCAAAACAGATGACTGGTTGAAAGACGGGGATGATGAATGGATAAATAAAGAAATAAAAGGATGGAATGACGCATAGGCTCGCTGGTAACCGGAGCTCTTTCTTCCTCAGTCGTTTCTCTGGAACGTGGACAATCCTTGGGATATCAGACAGTTGTTTTGATTAATCAAATTTTCAATAACTTATTTTCCTCCAACATCCCTCACGTACGAGTCCAGGCTTGGCTTACGCTTCGGAAAATACTTCGCTTTTGTCCGGCAGGGCTAGTTGGGGTCTTAGTAAATAGAGTTTCAAATGTAAACGCCTAGGATATGCTCTTCAATTGTGTCAGCCTCCGCCCAGTGATGTCGAATTCATGCTGACGTTTAATCATTCAGCGGATTTCTCCACTCGTTCAGGATGACTTACAACCATTATGTTTTTTACAGCTGGATATTTACTGAAACAAATGAGGTTAAGTGTTCTGCTCTGGGGGAATGAGAGGGTAAACTCAAACAGGGCTTATGGCCAACATCCCTCTGATTAGAAGTCCATTCTGTCAACTCCCTGGCCATAAATTAGTGGCCTAAAGACCACGAAACACTCCAAGGTATTACAAAAAAACTGCATGAGACTACATGTCTGTGCCAAGTTCCTGTCTAATATAGGGCTGTACACCAAACGCAATATGTAGAGTAATATCTCTGGGCTAAACTGTTAAATCGCTCCACGCAGTCAGCCTCAAAACCACAAACACACAGTTTGAAAACAAACACATGCACAGAGCTACGATCTTAAGGAAGCTACACACACCCAGTGCTTATAGCTAGGCAAACCTGACCAGCTCATGGCAGCCTGATATCGCAGAACGTGAAAGAGAAAAGTGAAAGAGAAGTCATGAGATGATTATGATGATGGTGATTAAGGAAGGTTAAGGGAAGGAGGAAACAAATCACTGCACATCCTATAGAGAGACTTGGGCAGCTGGTTCTACCTGCACATGCCTGCCTTTGACTCTTATGAGTCTATGAATCCTCAGCAGTGGGTCTGTGGGTGTTCAGGCAGGGGTTAGAGGATCACAATGAACACAAACACACATCCACAAATTAAATTTCACAAACAATATAAACACAGACAAAAGACATAAATGAATCATAAACAACCAATCCACTCCAAAACCTAGTGAGCTTCCTTTTGCAACAAGCAAAGAAAATGGATCCAAAATGTGGGTATTTAAATGGGTATTTTATTTTCAGCAGTTCTAACCTTATATTAACCTTAATAATATAAAATCAAATATTAAATATGTTTTTAGAAAATACTAAATATATTAGTAAAATGTCAATAATTGTCAATTAATTTAAATTAATTATATTTCAATATTAATTATTAAAATAATCTAAATGTAAAAGTAATTAAAAGTAAAAATGTCAATACATTTTATTGAAATAAACTCAATTTTTTACATATACATCTACACAGTATTAACAATAATCATGTATTATTACAATCATTATTAAATTATTACAATTATCAATATTCAAGTGAAAAAAGATGGCAGACAAAGCAAGAGAAATGGTAAATGTATTTTTAGAATTACAAAATATATACAAATATATATAAAAGAGTTTATTTGCAAAAACAATTTGTAAAAAATCATGTTTATTCATTGTGCATGCAAATTAATCTCAAACCACAGCTGAAAAAACAACTAACACAATAAAACACAAAAACAGGATGGCATAATAAAAAACATGATTTTTGAAAAAAAAAAAAAGAGTTTTCCGCTTTGCAAATATAGTCTTCATATTATATAAAATTGGTAAAAAAGGTAAAATAGGTAAAATTTTACCTATTTTGTGTGTGATGTGGCATTATTTGCATCAAGTATTGTCATTTTCTCTGGCATTGCTTGTGCACTTGCTGCCTATGTTTACTCACTTTCATTACAAGTCAACCCGAGGTATTACAGGGGAGTTTATAGATAGTCAGGTTTACATCAAGGCAAATTCAGGGACATACCTGCGGCCGCTGGCATCTCTGAGGACGGCTGCCCCAGGGTCCACAGCCCGAGCCTCCAGCTCTTGCACTTCCTCCAGCAGCGTCTTCCTCACCGTGCGCCGTCCTCTGCATGCAGACATAAACAAGTAAGACAAAGTGAGAAACTGTCGGTCTGTTTATGTGAGTGAGCAATACATATTGCCAAATCACACTGTATTTTCTCCATAAATACAGTGATATGTATATGTGTGTGGTACATTACTCACGCATTCCACACCACATCTTTGAGTAAACATGCTGTTGGCACCAGTATCAGGCCCAGCCAGAAGCTCCAGCACTGCATCACCCTGCCAGCCTAAAACAGAGATAAACAGACCATCAATTTGAAATCACTGCTCTTCAAACATCGCAACACCCAATCAATGCTGGATTTCTCTCTCCTTGCAACAGCTGTTGACTGACTGCGTGACCTTTGACCTGTGGAGAGTTCAATTACCCTGTTTACCTAACTCTACTGTCTACTGTTTGCTCTAGTTCTTCCTCCCCGTCTCTGTTTAAGGCCCAATAAGAAGTTTTTTCCACCCTAATGAGTCACTTTTTATAACTAATAAAACTCCAACTCATTGCTCTAATCTGTATAAACCCCAATATATACACAAAATAATCAGTTAATACACAGGAGATAAAATTTAGAAATAAAATAAAATAAAATTTAATAAAATATTCAATTATACATTTTAATTTATTTGGCTGTTTTGATGCACTTCCGGTCAAAAGTATAGGATTACGAATATTTGTAAAGTTTCTTATGCTCATCAATGCTACATTTATTTGATCAAAATACAAAAAAAAAAGTTATATTGTAGAATTTTATTAGTATTTTTCTGTTTTGTTGGAAAGAAATTAAAACTTTTACTCATGTTATACATTGTTAGATTTAAAAAGATTTATATTTTGAATAAATGCTGTTTTTTTTTTACTTTTTATTCATCTGAGAATCCTGAAAAAAATTCTCACAGTGTCTATATATATATATATACATAAAAACAGCCTAGGTCAGCTGGTTTATAGCTGATATTTCAATCTATCCATATTTCATTATATTTTAGTATGATAGCATTACATTTGTTACACTTTATTACTACTAATCAATCCGATTTAAAAAACTTTGTCAGGAACATATTTTTCTGAAGTGACTTTTAATGTTAAAAGACAGCCTGAAGAAAACGTCACGGTGTGCAATCAAGTGATCCCACTTTTAAGGATCCTCCACAGCTGATATTCCCGCCGGAATCTACTAAACTCCAAAAACCATTAGACGGCGTCCCCTCACGACAGCTGCACATACACCCCCAGACCAACCCTACTGAATTCTCAGACAGGCAGACGCACAAAAATACACACACTGATATACAGCTCTGGAAAAACATGCAGTGTGTGCTCCCAGCTTGGCCTGCATGGAGAGATGGAGAGATTAAAAAATGAACGGCTGGACAGAGAGGGGAAAGAAAAGCCAACGCTGCAGGGTAAAGAGCGAGGGATGTCCCATCTCTCTCTCTCTCTCTGAGCAGCTGTGGTGATACTTGAGTACATTCCTGATTTCTGACACAAATCGAATTAATGGGCCGGAGGGCTTCAGAGAGCTATATCCCACCCCCGACTGCTCCACACTCCCACAGCACGCACACACTAGCTTTGCTCAAAGATCTAGTCTCGCCCCCCGTATGTAGCATTTTGGGGCTCCGTAGGCACACTTCCAATTACGCTGCCTCCTAAGACGTATGCATTACAATCCCTGAAAGAACTGAAATATCACTTGGTAAAATATCCAAGATGGTGGACAAAACAAGGTAAAGAACAATTATAGAAATAACAAAAAAAGATACAAGTTTATAATTATTGATATATAATACATTCTTATTCATATATGACAAATATTTATAATTTACAATTTTATTTAAATCTTCTTATTATTATTATTTATTTATTTTATATTTTTTTGATAATTTTTGGAACGGTGGCCTTTTTTGAAGAAAAATGCAAATGATAAATAGACTATAACACAATAGTAAAACACAACATGTAAGTATATAAAAATGTTTTAAATATACATATCTTTGGAATAGCACACACACATTATATATA
>JAUMHE010000082.1:9756401-9766703 GCA_032359235.1 Enteromius mattozi
TTTCATTTTCATAGTAGTCAACATTTTAAGTGGATCAAAAAAGTTCAAGAATGCATTTTGGTTTTAGGAAACTTGAAAGTTTTTGATCCACTGGAGTAGTGTAGAATAAACCTGCCTTGGCATCAGAAAGTTTGAAACCCCCTGCTCTATATTGTACACATGCAAATTCTGCCACCTAATGGTCAACATGTTTGTGACATGCATTCCTGATTTTACTATGCAGGTTTACCTTTTACTTTTGAATTTAAATAGCATCAGTTTATGTTGAATGACATGAAAAAGATTTAATGTCCTTCCTCTCTTGACAGTGTTGATTACATGAATTCTGGGCCACTGCCTCCACCACCAGCTGTTATCCCATCAGCACAAACTGCTTTTGCTATGCCGCCCATGGGACCAGTCCCACCTCCAGGCCATCTAGGACCAATGGGAGTAGTCACTGGCTATGCCCCATCCATGCCACCTACCTCTGGACCAATGGCTGCCCCTCCTCCACCAGTAGCCCCACCTCCTCCCCCCAGTGCATCCCAATCCATCACTCCCAAACGGCCCTCTGTGCCTAATGAGGCCCAGCCCGCAAATGACGCCCGCAGCGACCTGCTTGCAGCTATAAGAATGGGTACGTAATGCGTTTAGGTTCACTTTTTTAACATGTATAACATTTCACTTATTAATCATATATATATCAAAACAACTAACTAATGTTTTTTTTTTTATATATATATATATATATATACATATAAAAAAAGCTTAACAAGGTAATATTATGAAATAATTTTTTTGTGTCACAATCCTTCACAAATCATTCAAATATGCCGATTTGGTCCTCAGGTTATGAATTGCCTAAGTGCCTAAATTAATTTCTAGAAACCGTGATATATTTTTTAAAAACTTTTTTTTATTAGTAGAAATAATTTATTAGATTATTTAGTAATCATTAGAATGTTTTCCTTGCTGACAGAATTTCTTTCAAAAATGAAACTGACCCTGAACTTTTGAACACGTGTTTTCTATAAATTGCAGCAATGCATAATGCATCACATCATGAAAAAAAGATGAACAATCAATGCATGAATCAAATTTCGGACAATTTTTGTTTTAAACGCATCCTTTTCTTATTATATCCCAGCATCTGGGCAGAAACAAATCATATAGAACAGTGAAATCACTGTAACATTAACTTCTCCTTCTACACTCAACTACAGTATCTCACATTAGACGGATCACGTGAGCTCCAATGACTTCAGTCAGCTGCATTAAGTTAAACTTCCATAAACTTTGTTGAATTGCCGGAGGCGCCCACATTGCATCGCATACCCCCACTATTGTTAAACTCTAATTGAAAATGAATGAGTTGTTAAATGTGTTTGTTTGTACTGCAGGCATCCAGCTGAAAAAAGTTCAAGAGCAGCAGGAACAGCAGGCGAAACGCGAGCCGGTGGGCAACGACGTCGCAACTATCTTGTCTCGCCGCATCGCTGTGGAATACAGTGACTCTGAAGATGAATCTGAGCTTGAGGACAATGACTGGTCTGACTAAAACAATACTAATGCACTCTTATTCACCTGCGAACGTTAACATACACACAATGATCATGTACAGTATGCATTTTAATAAAGGCACAATAGGCCATCTGTATTATGAATAACTAAAATAACCAATCTTTTCCCTGAACTACCACGTATGATCCTTTTTCCATTTTTCTAATGCTTTTTAATGCAACACTTGTTAATAAATGATATGGACATACTGTATGTAGTGAATAGCATTCGAAATACAGGTTAATAAGCATGTTGAGGTCAGAAGTTTCTGCATGAAAGTTTCTATGTATGTTGAGAAACACTGCGGTCAGTAGTTATATTTGTGTGAACTGACTGGACGAATTTAATTAAACAACCAGAAATGTGTTCGCTCAGTGATGTCTGGTTTCTGCGTGCATGTGGCAGTTGCGACAATAAAAATCTGACGAATTACATTAAACCGCTCTCTGAGAGTCTTCGTCATGGAATCAGGACAGTTTTGATTCCGAGACTCGTGTCTCTATGGAAACAGTACAGCTGAGACTGGGAATCACCATGGCAACAGTGGATTTGAGGCAGTCGGCCAATTGATGTGCAAGTGTGAATAAACCCAGGCGAGGATATTTTTAATGCACAGCACATTCTTTTTAATACAAAATTAACAAGATCTCTCAGTTCATTAAACTAACCAAAGCAATAAAAGTATACAACCAACACCTTGGAAAAATATACAACACGTTAACACAATGTCTTACAATGTTAATTAGTGCATGTTGATTATAATTCTTAGAATATTGTTTTGCAGATAAGTAATTTGTTGTGCCTTTTCTCATCAAAAAAATAAAGTGCATTTCACAGTTAAAACTACGCATACGTGTACACAAGATGCTGAAACCGATGCACCCCACTGCCCCTCGGATTGTTCAAGATTTCGATTCTAGTTACTAAAAGTACAGAACGAGTCTGAATCTTAGTGTAAATGTGTAAAGTTTCCTCACAATACATCAATCCAGACATGGTTTTTTTGTCCTACTCGTCAAATAAACCAGAATCAGAGGCAGACTCCAATCCGAGCGCTTTTTCGCGCTTCGGTTTGACATTTTCAAGCTCTTACATTGGATTACAGCGCACAATCATCTACAGTTGGATACAAGTCTATTTAAATCAAAGATTCAATCGCCAAATGTCCATCTGCATGTGGAAAATCCATCAGAGACCAGGCACAAAGCATGATAACATCATTTTACAAAGCTCTTTTCAAAAACCGAAAGAGATATTCAGGCAGAGGCCTAACCCTCAAAAGCCACAGCAATAATCCCTCGGTCATTTCTGACCAAACGGCTGTGCATCGAACATTAACCCTCTCAATCAGCTGTAGACAAGCATGCCCAGGCAATAGGAGACACTGGAATGTGGCTCAAGGTTAACTGTTTCAGAATAGAGCATTGAAGAATGGCGTATTTTTGTAGGCCTTAACCGGAAACAATATTTTCATTTGTTGTTTTTGGTTAAATACCTGTAATAAGGTCTGTGGTTAACACAAGCTCAAGATATGTTCATGTTTCATTCTACAAAATAAAATACATCAATATAACACCTTGGGGTGTTTTAATGCTTTTACTTGACTTGAAAAACCCAGTTGCTAAAAAGTGGACATTAAAGAAACTGTATGTTTCTTCTTGTTGTTTTTGACTTTGAAAAGTCAGTTTCAATAACAGCTACTGTTTTTACCACAGCAGTGGTACATTTACGACTTAACTGTAGGGGTCTCAAAACTACATACAGTTGCTTCAAACGACATCACGCCAAACAGGTAAAGTAATCTATTCGTAGTTTGCTCTTAGTTCGCCTAAATCACACTCGTGCAAACCATTACAGTCTAGTGTCTGGTCAGGGTAGCCCAATATTTAATATTTTGAGAGAAATGAAAACAAAGCTGTGAGGGGCTAAAGTAGGACATTCAGTGGATTGTACTGTTGTCAACATACTGACGAAATATCGTTCTGAAAAAAAAACTTTAAGTGACGTAGACAAAATTCAATAAAACAGTTTTAGACATTGTGAGCTGTAAAAATTTGGTGGTCTAGGACCTTTTTATAGTGCGTGCCACTGTAAAGACTGTAAGTCTGTCTCTCACAGCCTTGTTTTTCGCGTTAAATTCAACATGGCGTCTACCCAGCAAACACAGAACGTTCCCCCTTATGGTTTTCTTTTAGTTATTTTTGAGGTAAAGTTAAAAATGAGACCATTCTGTGAAAGTTTTCTTAACCTAAAGGGAACGTTTTATTTAAAACCAACATAAAAATCTACAACATCTGTTCTGGGAACCAAAAAATGTTAACTGAGTAACCTGATTATGTTTAGTTTTTTACTAATAGTGATTGTATTTAGGCTTAAATTCATCCGTGAAGTTTATTTTGATGATTATCATTATTTTTTTGTCGGTCACAGAGCTTATTTTCTGCAATAATCCAAAAGCCACTGGAAAAAATCCTATTGGTATTTGTCAGTGGAAACCAGGATGATGCTAACTTTTGAGTTACAAAAATACGTCATCGCCACATCACTCTATGACATCAGGTGAGAGTTGCCATCATGCCTCCTCAAAGTCGCATGCCTTATTTACAGGATCAAGACGATCGGCCATAGTAACGATAAGAATGTCTTTGTCGATACATTCAGAAAGAGACCGTACAGCGCATCAGAATACAAAATAAAATCTCAGGAATTCCGAAAGAATCCAGACTGAGGGGGAAAAATAGAGACTTTCGATGAATATAGCAAAATAAGTTATTCCTCAAAGATCAGACGAGGCCCACAACAAACCAATCATCGCCTCCATGCTAAGCCCTATTAAAACTCGCAAACCTGCTCCCTACCGCTCATGTGCTGTTTCAGTGGAATCATATAGAGGTCACTCAGGCAAAAAAGGTCACGAGGGTGTGTCCGACCCGCAGGCACGATGTAAAGAGGGTGCAATGGGAAGACTGGTAGCCACTCTAGCCCATGCAGGTCTATGGGGAATATACATTATTACCCCCAACTACATCATTGTCCCTGGAGAAACGAACATATATGCATGCGTTCACACGTACACGCACACACGCGACCATGCACTGACAGTCACGCCTTACACATCACGTTCCTCACACATTATAAACATCTCTGAAGTTCGCAAAAGCAAATGCATACAGCAGAGTAGGTCACATTGAGTGTACAGAGAGATTTCATTCATAGTTAGATATTGTAAATGACCACAGGCAGGGCACAGTCACTTTCTGGATGACAGAACACGAGGCTGTGAGATTATGGACATGTTCACAGGGATTGGGACATCTGTCCAGTTTCTGGGGTTTTTTTCTAATCCCAAATTCACTAATATCATTTGGATGATGTTGAAATAAGTACAGTTGTCAGTCGTTCTTGGAATCCACTGCGTATTTTCGTATTTTCATTTTTTATTTTTTTTCCGGCTAGCTGAGGTGTTGGTTTTGCTTGAGCACGGCTGTTATTGCTGCCAGAGTATTGCTATAATTTGATGAATCGCTTGGTCCGTAGTTATTGCTCGCTGATGGATTCTGCCACAGCACTGAAATGTATAGTGGCTGGTTGGCATTTGGAGGGCGTAAGGTAAAAAGCTTCAGGGGTGAACTTCAGCTCATAATAGTAGCATGACTCCAGCCTCAGTTGTGATGAAAGTACAAGTAGATAGATTTCATAATAACATTCTCCCTCATCTGACATTTGCCAGGTCTGAGAGGCCAGCTGTTCTCCTCATTATAATCGTGTTGGGTGGACCGTTTGAGGAGATTCACCAGTTTACTAACAATCAAGTTAAATCTACGGAAGGCTCATCTGAGAGTGGAAGTGTAGCTTGGCTGGCACATCTTGGAACAGTTTAATCATTTTAGAATATCATTTATCAAGGGTGAATCCCATGAAATCTTGTCCAGGTCATATTTCACCCCAAAATCAAAAGACAAAATGTACTTTGCATAAATTCAATGAAGCATATTTTGGGACTATAATTTAATTTTGGCCTTCCATTATGGATCAGTAAATTTTTACACCCTAGCTAAAGAACCTATTAATTATAAGAAACCTAATATTATCAAAATTACATAATTATATAACCAATTATATAATCTGATTATATATGCATTATATAACATTATATATAATTCATAAAATACATTTTAGATATCTGTCCCATATATGTTATATGTCTAATTATTAGCCATGTTTTAAAGTGTTTTGCTGTTATTTTGTTTTGTTTTTTGGTAGGGGGGTTATATAAATCATTTGAATCATATTTGTGAAATAATTTTTTTCTTTTGATTTTGGGATGAAAAGCTTCACTCGCGTAGTTTCAAACAAAATACCTCTAATTAATATATCTCAATATCATGCCCAAATCATCATTCTTTGCAAATGCAATACATTTAAATTTCAAGCAAAATGGTACGAACCACCATTGTGACAGCTATCCCATATCCAGTAGTAATGACCAGTTGAACATAATAAATGAAGCAGTGCTCTATTCAGAGCGATAATGACAATGCAAATTAAAAGCAAATCAATAGAAAATACATTCGGTTCTATCCTCCATGTCGCTGCATATAAACAAACCTCTTATTCTCAGCCACTTAATGCACGTTTTGTACTCAACAGTTCTTTGAAGTGAGCCTCTATTCACAGGGGGCTGTTTAAATGAACATACATACACTTTCTCCCAGTCGCTTTCATTCCACATTTATGGAAGAGAATGCAGAGAAGGTTCGACTTGAGTTCTAAACCAAAATAAAGGCATCGATGGGTTCGGTTATTTATAGAGTGGTTCTCATTCCGAGATTGTAGTTAGCTCTTCATGGTTTTCTGCTTTGGAGGACATTTTACATTCGGCCACGCTTGGGTTGAAATCAAACAGAAGAGAGAGCATGCCTGCCTCTCTCTCGCGTGCGTGCGTTTCCCAGGATGGTATCTTCGGAGGACGCAAGGCGTGGATCACCGAGCGCCTAGTCTATTTTTAGCACACCGCGTTACTTAACGTTCAGTGCACGTTCTTGAATGCAGCAGCAGCAGGACGAGATGAATGAGCTTCAGGATCCAGTCAAGAGGACTGTCTCGTGCTGCCCCTCATCCTCCTCCTCCATCACAGACCGTGCAACAGGGGGGCTGTCGCTGTGGCCAAGCCAAAACAAGCACAAAAATGCAAAGGCATTTATATATACAAGATATTTACAGCTGCCTGCCACACAGCATCCGTTTCCGCCCCTTTTTTCTTGGAAAGGGTGTGGCAGCTGGTCGGATTGCGATCAGGCAAAGATTGTGTGGCAGTGGTTGTCACATAACAATTAGGGGAAGACATAAACGGGTGACACACACGCCCATTCTTGTCCCATGGATTGGGGGAATCTGTGGCCTGTGTAATTCCCGAGGCACATCAGACGTCGCTGGGGGTCCGTGCCCGCTGGGCCACGCTGGTGGGGATGCATCCGCAGCACACCAGCCACAATGCTTTCTGGATCTCTTGATTGCGGAAGGCATAAATTACGGGGTTGATCACAGAGTTATAGGTGGCAGGAACCAGGGTGGCATACGTGTAAAGGGGTGGGTAGGTATAATCGGCTATGAGCGAGTAAACCGTAAACGGCATCCAGCAAGCTGCAAATGTGCCCAAAATGATAGCCAGGGTGGATACGCCTTTCCGCGTCGTGACGTAGTGAGGACTCGCTGCTAAAAAGTGATGCTGTAGGGCGATTTGGTGTGCATGTCGCATGACGATTTTACAAATCTGCACATAGAGCTGAAGCATGAGGCCGAACAGTAGAAGGAAGGAGATGGACAGAACGGCTACGTTGTTTTTCGTTAGGGGCCAAACCACGCTGCAGTTTGCCTCCTGGCCCAAGCAGTTCACACCTGTAACTGGCAGCAAACCCAAACACAATGAAACTCCCCATAGAAGCACCAGCATGGTGTATGTGAACGCAGCTGTTCGCTCTGAGTTGTAGGTGAGGGCGTAGTATAGCGACAGGTAGCGGTCGATGGTAATAGCTAGCAGGCTAAAAACAGATGCTGAGAAGGATGCCACCACCAGACCTACAGTCAGCAGCTGCGCAGAGTCAGATCTGAGCAGGTAAGCAAAGGTAAAGTGCAGGACTAACCCTAGACCTGCCAATAAGTCAGCTAGAGCTAGGCTGCCGATCAGCAAAAACATAGGGGCGCGCAGAGCCGGGTTCTGCCAGATGACCAAAACCACCAGGGCGTTCTCGCAGGCTATGAGGGTGCCGGATGAACAAAGTACGATGTCCCACGGGTTTACCAACAGTTCAGCGGGCGGCCTCGCAGGCAAGACAACCGCAGGTGGGTATGTTCCAATGGTGATGTTTTCTATGCTCCCTGCGCCGCTGCTGCCCCAGGTGGGTTCTTGAGCCAGCCAGCTGGGAGAAACTGGCACCTCTTCACTCATTCTGCCTCCCGTCTAAAATGGCACACACAGAAAAACAGAATGAGGTGTGTAAAAGAAAAAAGACAAAACAAAATCCACTACTTTTGTTCACCTCCCAAAAAAGACATGGTAATGACATAGGTATTACAACATGAAGGTGATTTATGATAATATTTTTGAAAATCCAAAAATATACAAAGTTTACGGTGAGGGATAGGTTTCGGTGTAGGACCATAGAAAATACAGTTTGTACAGTATAAAAACCATTATGCGAGAGTCCCCTTAAATCGGAGAAAACAACTGTGTGTTAGCTCAGGGATAGCTCACCCAAAACTAAAAAATTCTATGATCATTTACTGACCCTTGTCTCATTCTAAACCTGAATGACTGACTGACTTGTGTAGAACACAAAAGAAGAAATTTGGAAGAGTGTTGGTAACCAGTTTTGTTTCCCACTGACTGCCATTGTAAGTTCTGTCCATATGGAAATCAGTGGGAACTGAAACTTTTTGATTAACATTCTTTCTATGTTTCTATCTTTTTATGTTTTGCAAAAGAAAGAGTTATGCAGGTTATTAAATAAATAAAAAATGAATGTCTTTGTTTTAAATTTTTTGGTGTGGACTATCCCTTTAAATATTACGTTTATAACACTAGTAACTGCTGTTGCAAGAATTTTACTAAGAATTAAAAAAAAAAACATGACAATGTTACAAGAATTATGGCATTTTGGTGACCATTTACATAAAAAATATTAAATTATATTTACACATAAATATTTTTCATATACAACAATTTTGTTGATTAAAAAATACGAAATATAAAAAAAATAAATAAATAAATAAAAATTTTGAATAAAATATAAACACTGCCTCTGTTCCTGTGAATTATAACTGTTTCTCTTTTTTTATATTATTATTTATATACTAATATTTTTTGAAAACAAAAATACAATAACTATAATGCTTTAAGCAAAATGCTCTATTTCTCTGTAGATAAAGTGATCCATACTTTTAACTTTTTTAGTGTTTTACTGCAATAGTTTTATCTATAAATATAATTTTTACTTTATGCTGTAAATATTAGGAAAACCAATGAGGTTAATCAATAATGGGTCTTTATTTAGAATTTTTTTTTTTTTTCCCCATTGAAGTTAAAATTTTTACAGTGCATCCAATAGTAATTAAACATACAGGAAAAAAAGAATTAGATCATCCCTTGAAAAAGAAACTTAGCCATTAATAATTATCACAAAAGCCATTGTTCTGCATTCCTTTTCTGTTAGTCTCTTAAAACTAACATTGTTCTTTTGTGCAGGATAAAGAATCAAATAAAGATAGATTAAAGACACCTTTTCTTTTATTTAATGGATATAGGAACCTGCTATTATTGAGATAATTTTGAATTATAGCCTACAGTACAATGGTGGAGATTCATAAAGGAAGGGAGGGCCCTGGCGAGTGCTGATATTAAATAAAGGCGGGTTCCTCTGCTTATAAAAGCGCCCCTGCATCAGCATCCTTTCATCTATCAGATATGGACTCTTAAAGCGCATCTTCACTGCAAGCAGCTGGATGCAAGCTCTTAGTCTTTTAGCTTTATAATACTGCTGAAGCTCTTGCTCTGTAAAAATCATTTATGCATTGTAAAATGCAAAGCAGACTGATTTCAAATATCCCCGGTTCCCATTCACTCCCCATCTGGAGTCTTCCTTACCTTGTCTTTTGGAGGAGAGGCGCCTATTTAAATGTGTTTGCGGTCTTCTCGCCGTGCCATGGTAATGAATGGCAGCGCTGTTGCAGGTGCAGCGCCGCGCGGACGGACGCAGGAGTCTGGTGCTGTGAAGCCGGATCGGAGGGTCGTCACAGCCAGCAGCGGTCGCGGCTCTTCGCCGTCTGCTCGAGCATCGCCACCGACTGCGGCTGTGCGAGGCGCGGGGAGGGGTGAGCAGAGGGTCCCGTCACCTATTTATCTGCTGCTCGGAAACTGAGCGACGCGACTGCTTGTTGTAATGAGCATTTTCGTGAACACATTAACAAAAACACAGTAACGTGTATATATATATATATATATATAAAACTTCTAAATCCGTCATCATCAAAGGTGTCTTTTCCCTTTTCGGAGGCAGCAGCACATTCATTTTGTTACTGTTTTACGGCTTTTGTTGTAAATTCGTAAAATCTCATTCGTACGTTTTGGTATCATCTGCTTACGCCATAATGACGGATATATTTAGGGGTGGAACTACATGCTTTTATTCCAAACTAAATAAATCAAATAATAACGAGTAGCCTAATAAAATAAATTAATAATAATAGCATACAATAACTATT
>JAUMHE010000082.1:9769289-9783788 GCA_032359235.1 Enteromius mattozi
ATTTAAGGGGGTCTGAATACTTTCCATACCCACTGTATATATATATATATATATATATATATACACACAGATACTTAGGCCTATACTATATTATTATTATTATTATTATTATTATTATTATAAAAAAACAAATCCAAAATTGCACCTTTTTTTTTTTCAATCACTTTTTTAAAGTAGGGGAGTGATTTGAACTTCGACTCTGTTACCATGATTTTGTAAATAACAAATTAATACTAATTCATATAATAATTAATAAACTATTACCTTAAAAAGCTGGTAATGGCTAAATTAACTGTAAAATGCACTCCATTACTCTTTTGAAAGCACTAAAAGATGCCAAAACATGTATGGCAAGGTTTCAATGTAGCTTGATTTAGCAAAATGTAATATATTAACACCAAAAACACTTTTTTTTGTCTAATAGAACATTTAAAGTCTTAATTCGCGTTAAAAGCCCCCAATTCACATGACCCAGAAGGTATTGCAACGTGTCTGTGTAGGATGAGACCCATTTATTTAGCATCTGACATTCAGACTGCATCTTTCTGGAAAGATGCACATTGTGTTGCTCCCCTGTGAGAGCTATTCTCGGCTCGTGCTATTAACAGCACGCTCATCTGTGTCACCCACTTCCCCCACTATCTTCCCTCTCTCTTCCATCCTGTAACCCCGCGCAGCCTTCATCCCCACGCCTCTAACTCAGACAGACTCACACCTCCTCACAGACTAAACTGCGTAGTCAGTGATGACGCCTGATAAAATCCTTTCCAGTCTGAAACTAGGCTCGATATGGTTCTCAGATGACAGATTTGAAAATTGCATTTGAGCACTAATTAATACATTTAAACTTTCATGCAAATTTAAAAGGATTTAACTTAATTTTACGCAATAATAAGCTAGAAAAGTCATTCCAAAACAACACAGAACCTTTTTAAGCTGGAGCGAGAGGAAAGCAATCGGTGAAAAAGGAATAATGCTATGCAATTCTCCATCTTGCAGTAATCTTGACCAGCCACTGAGGGGCCACATTGATCAAGAATGAGTCATCAGCACAAAAAAAAAAAGAAAAGGCTAGGCTGTATGAAAAAGGTGTCCAATCAAATTGCAGTAGGCTGGTAATAGCTGGTATTTACATGCTTGCATGCATACATCCTATCTTGGTGTATACACTTTTATTTCTTTTTCTTTAAAACAGAAAATGATAAATTTCACAACAGGCCATCTCAAGCAAACCCTCACATTAACCTTCCGACATCTACAAAACTGTATCAAAAGTGCACCATAGTGTTATACATCTTTTCAGGTTCTATCCTCTTTTTTTGGCTATATCAGTAATATTATTATAATTCTCATAATATTTATACAAATATCACTCTGTACAAGGTAGAAATACATAACCCGCAATGCCCCGCACCCGGAGCGTTTAGACCCTCCCCTCCATTATAATAAACACACCCGCTTTTCCCATGCACAAGTCTTCAGCCTCCTCACAGCCACAGGAATCAAAAGGTCGCAGCATGAAAGTTGAATGCAAATCCCGGTCGTATCATACAGTCTGTTACATTAAACACATTCTCTCCACGGTAAAGGACTGAACACGAGTGATGAAACGCTCCCACAACGTAAATACAACTGACAAACAACGTTCAGAAAGCCTTGCGACTGCATCGCATCCAACGTTACTGCTGCGTGGAGACCGGCGAGGGTGGGCTTGGACGGGTGGGGTGGGGTGTGTGTGAGGCGCCGCTGCAGTAAGAACCTGCGCAGGTGGGATGCAGCAGGGTTCAGCGCACAGGCACGCCTGCTTCACAGGTGTCCATACGGGGACGCCGCTGTGGCCTCTCTCAGTCTCTGGACTGGTAAAACAGGATGTACCCGGACTCAGAGTTCTTGGAAATTTCTGAAGTTAATCCGTAGAACTCCTCAATCGCCTGGGCATCAATTTTCTACAGGTCAAAAAAAATATCATTTTTTTTTAACAAATGCAAAAGACCATTCTGAAATCAATGACTTTTCCATGACATTTGTAGGGAAGCATAAAATTAAAAATATGTTACTATAAACACACAATATGATTTGATTTACTTTTAACATTTGTTTCTTGTTTTATTTGTATTTTATTATTTTATAAAGATTGCACTCCAATCTTATAAAGTAAATATAGATTTTTCGAGTTATGCTTAGCTCTAAATTAATCAAAGCAAATCTATATTTACTAAGATTCAATATAATTTGATTTACTTTTTAACATACTTTTATTGTTAATTATATATGAATCCCATTCAGAAGTTTGGGATCAGTAAGATTTTTAATGTTTTTTAAGGGAGTTTCTACTGCGAATCAAGGTTGTATTTATTTAATAATAAAAAAATAATAATAATATTGTGAAATTTTATTGCAATTATTGGTAACACTTTACAATAAGGTTCATTAGTTAGGGTTAGGGTTAGTTAACGAACTAAAAATGAACTACTAAATGAAATTCTATAGCATTTATTAATATTAGTTCATGTGAATTTCAGCATTTGCTAATGCATTACTATAATCACTCGTTGTGCTTATTGACATTAGTTAATGCACTGTGAGCTAACATGAACTAACAAGGAAACATTTAATTTATAATAACTATAATAAAGACTGTAATAAATGCATTCTTCATTGTTTGTTCATGTTAGTCATTATTTTAACTAATGTAAACAAATCACACCTTATTGTAATGTGTTACCCAATTTCTATATTGGTTTCCTATTTTAATGTACTTTAAAATAGAATTTATTTCTGTGATGCATGATCCTTCAGAAATCAATCTAATATGTGGATTTATCATGAGTGTTGAAACGATTGTGCTTTCTAATATTGTTTTATGGAACCTGTGATTATTTTTCTTTGATACATACAAAGTTTTAAAGAACAGCATTCATTATTTAAAAAATAAATGTTATGTTACAATATACATAAATAAATAAATATAAAAAATCGTACTGATCCCAAACTTTTGAGCAGCAGTATAAACTATATCATATTATATATATAATTTATTAAACAATACATTTTTTATTTACTTATTAATTCATTATTTAGTCACTTATTATATTAAAACTCATGGTTTCATTAATTAATTTTAAGTTAATTATTAACTTAAGAATTTGTATGTATGTATAGATAGATGGATAGACAGATAGATAGATATGACAGATGGCAGCATACCTCTACGATGTCATCATCAAACAGTAGCCAAAAATCATGACTCTTTACAATTGCGATGTAGTGTCCTCGGTTTGGACCGCTATAAAAGCACACACACAAACACAAATCAAGGAAGCAAATCAATACAGTTCTCCATTTTTTTGCAAGGACAGATTTAAAAAAGCTTGCATGGAGAGATTCTGTTCACACAAGCAAGTATTGTGAAATCAAACAACGGAGGAGGAAGAAAAACACATTTATAAAAGTCTGAAAGTCCATTCTGGTTTCCTGGATTCCATTAAAACTCACCTGCCACAATGCACCACCACAGCGACCAGGTCGTAAAGCCTTTCGGGATTGGTCGCATCACCAGAGGTGTTAAAGAGGCGGAGCTCCAGAGGGAAGACCACGCGGTAGCTAAGCTTAGTGTAGCGCTGCAGCTGCTCCATGTATTTAAATCTCTTCAAGTGCAAGGCGAGGATCATGGGAAGTTTCTTAACCCGCATTCTAAAGTCAAACACATTCATAAATTAAGTATACGCAGTAAATATACATTCAGAAAACCAGGAAGCAGCTGTCAGAAATGAACGCTCACCGTTTGTGTGCCTCTTGTTTACTTCTGCATTCCTCACAGTAATATTTATACTCACTGCACAAGGTCTCTGTATTACTGAAACCTCTGTAAGGGCCCAACAAGGAAAACAATAGTTTATTAAACTGGACACATATTCGTGTTAAAGCTGGGTTTTTAGTGCGAGTGTGCTTTCAGACCTGAGACAGTGTGTGATTGAAGTGTTCTGCTCCACGTCCACTGACAAATCCAAGAAATCCTCATCTTTACTGCTTATCTGTGAGAGAACAAAGTCCAAAAACACACCTCAGATAAAAGCACAGCCAATTACAGTCGGCAGAACTATCAGGATACCGTCTTATTGAACTGAGGTGCTATTACCGTCTCGCAGGTGAGGCATCGCGTCTCATTGGTCAGCGTCCCCTGGAAGATCTCATGAACCCAGGTGGAGGAGGGTGGGGTGCTGTTATTGTTCTGTGAATCAAGTGTGCCATTGGCCAATTTGCCATTCTGCTTGTCTTGCTTGCGCTCTTCTTGTAGCAGGTCTGCTATAGTGTTCAGCAGGTAGTTGAGGAACTCGTGTGCATCTTGCTGCATGTAGTTATCAAACAGTTCTGTGGGAGGACAGGGAGAAAGAATGTTATCACAAGGAATCTTTATGAGTCCAATGTGTTTTTCTGGCCGATAAAAACACTTCATTAAATGGAATCTTTAAAACGTAAATTTCTAATTTACTTGCTTCATTTAGATTAATAGTTACATGAGTTACATGAATGTTGAAGGTGTCAACAACTAAGTAGTAGATGGTTTGGTGATGTTTTTAATTACAGTCCTGCGTTTGGAAAAGATTAAGTTTTTGTAGTCACACTTTACACAAAGCTTCCATTTGTTAACAGGTACTAACAATGAAAAATACACTTTTAAAGTATTTATTAATCTCAGTTCATGTTAATCTCAATATTTACAAACACATTATTAAAATCAAAAGCTGTATCTGTTTATTTTATTAGTAAAACTTTACAGTGGTGAGTTAATGCATTTGTTACAATATTTATTAGTCTTTGTTAACATTATTAAATAAAAACAACTGTTAGTTCATGTTAAGATACTTTTTATAAACATATTAGTTAATGCTGAAATTAACATTAACTTTAATTATGATTAATAGAAGTAGTTTTCATTGTCAGATACTTAAACGATGGCTCCAATGTATTGAATTTCGAATTGTTAATTCATTTTGTTTAACGCATTAACTAATGAGACTACACTATAGAGTGTTAGGAGTTTGTATAAGAATAAACTTATAGTTAACTGATTTGTAGCTAACCTCATTGATGGTTGGCTTTATGCAAATTAATTAATTATTTGTTAGATACAATGCATAAATTATATATATTTAGTAAATGTGATCCAGCTGTTGTGCCAGTACAACAACAAAATAAATGTTTATTATTGGTTATTTTGTTTCCTTTAGTGCACCGTAAGAACTACTTCTTGGGCTTGCACCTCTTCACTTTCTGACCTAAATTCACAGAGGAATTGAGAATTCACTTGAATTCGAATACAATCCTTTCCTGCTTGTGTTCCATTACCATTCTCTTTCCGTAGTCTCGTAATGAACTTCTTCGGGGGTATCACGCCAACTTTTCTCTTCTGGTTGGCTATACTGTGGAACAGGTCGGCCAGGCAGGTGAGCAGGTTCTCCTTGCGCCGCGGCTGGCTCCTGTACGCGAGGATCTTCTCCCGGAACGGCCGGCAGAAGTACAGAGCCTGGAGGACAGAGTTACAGTAGCAGGTGTTTCCAAACTGTGGGACGAAACAGACAGAACACACACACTGAATCCAGAGGATAACAATAAACACGCTGGTTACAGGAGACAATATGAGACAACAGGGAATGTCTTTGCTTACGTTGACCAATCCGAAGTAATGCTCATTGACAGGGAACTGCTCCGAGCCGATCTCTTTCTCCAAAGCGGAGGCATTGGCGCCCTGCAACAGAACAGGTGAACAGCTGTTACAGGCATTTACAGCTACAGACAATTGGATAGAGTCTCTTAAATGATTATGGTAACCACAGTTTCTACTGTTACTCAGTAAAACGAAAGGTAAAACTATGGTAAGTTGGTACTAGCTACCACATTTTTCAATAAATAAGATAGTAAGTAATTTTTACAATTTTAATCAATTGTGGATTTGCAGTATTAACTATAATTGTAGTAACTTATGCCACTGTGGTAAACTAAGGTTAACCTAACTAACTTATGGTAAAGACGTCTGATCCACATCCAAGACACATTTGATAAGATTACAGCAATCACTTATCCACAGTTTAAAAATTTGAGTTTTTTAAAAATGCAATATATCACAAAAAAATACGTAAATGTGAACCTAAAAACAACCCTATAAAAACATACAGTATATTTGATGAGGTAAAACTACATTAGCACCCGTTAGCATTTCACTGCCGTGACTTTTGCATTTAAAAACGCCAAATACGACGGAAAAATGTAATTAACAATCAAAATGCGAATAAAGCAGATAATATATGGAGGAACACACTGGGTACGGAGAGGCAGAGAGGGGATGGGACCGTGAAATCACGATGTGACCGCACTGGGAACAGCTTAGCACTGAAGCACAGGTACACTGAACGCATTTTTACATCAGCATGATGCTCACGTTTGCCATACCTAACACAATGCTTGTCTGAACGCTTGTACTCATATTTATTACACATAAATAACAATCGGAGATTATTTAGATGTCACTGTCTCGCGCTTATTAAGCACATCTCGCGATCATAACCCGAGCTGAATGACACTTCAGCTCAGCAGTTAGCAGATCTCTGCTTTGCTGCCTTCAGCAAATCCTATAAGGACGGGCGAATTTAAAAAAGCCTAACTCAGTGTTATGACGACAATACGGCCGTGTCGTATATCTGCCAAATTACAGTAATTATTTAGGCCCTAGGCAAAATTCACAGCAAGCACACAGACGGATAAAGACAGCTCGCAACTGCAGCAAGAGGAAAACTGGCAACCCAAGGAGTCCGATTGACTGAATTAACGCAGTACGCGACCCTTTACAATATCACGCGAGTTACCGACGTCTAATTATCCGTGATTGAAGAGATATTTACTCACCATGGTACAAAAAGAGGCAAATTTGGAAACTGTCATTAGGATTTCCATTCGCCCAGCGCCATCTTCCACCCAATCACCGCGCGGAGGCGAAGAGGAGTCCCAGTGAGGACAGACTGCGTCCCTGCCAGAGCGAGGTCCGCGGGGTCTTAGCGCCCGCCGACAACCTGTTTAATATAGCCAAGGTGTTAGTGCACACACAAGGGGAAATTACATAACAAGAGAACACAATAAATGTTATTTTAAATATAAAATAAGGTAAACATATCAGTCATTTGAATAAAAGTGAAATATAAAACAAAAAATATTTCAGGAAGACATTACTAAACGCAAATGCAAATGCGTAGTAGTTTGTATGAAACCATATTCAGTTCAGCAGAGGGCATGTGGAATACTTTTTAATGTCAGGAATTTATTAACTTTTTAATGTGAATAAAAAAAGATTAAGAGTTTCCATTAAACTGGTTCAAGCTTTTTTTTAATGAAATCTACACAAATCTAAATTTGTCATTTAAAAACAAATTACGTAGACTTAAGACTTTTTATGTATTTTAAAGTAATTTAAAGAGCTCGTTCACCGTTTTAATGTTAAATTGTAGCAAAACTATTTAATACATTTTATATTTTGAAATAAATATATATGATAAAATAATAATATAAATATATTTACATACCTAATAAAGGTTGTTTTATTTAAATTAAACAAATTGGAATGAAGGTTAAAGGTTAAACTTATTTCAAAATAAATAAACAAATCATTCAAAAAATAATAAATCTAACGTTACGCGATTCTTTAAAATTGTAACGTTCCATGCAATGCTCTTTTTAGGTAGGTTTAAACGAGTAAAAATAATAATAATAATAAAAAATAAAAGTTCACTGGCTTTGTAAGGCGATGACATCACTGCCCATGGAGAAACAGCTCTGATACTTTTACTCAGGCAAATGAGTAGTCCTCCTATTCGTGCTTTGAAGGAAGCACCGCAGGACCCCATCGTTCTCTTTCCGCCGTACCCGCCATCTTGCGAGCAACCGGGGGTAAGATGTGCTCCAGACATTATGTATTAAATCGTTAATTACATAGCTCTCGTTGAGCAGAAGTGCCACACAAAGCGCCCAAAAAGTACATTACCTGGTATAACATCGAAATTAATCCCGCACGAGCGTTGCAGAATGTCGTAAAGAGTAAAATGCAGAGTCGAGCTGGAGCGTGTCTGTTCCATGTGGGCCATGCGTGTAACTTACAGGCTACGCGAGAGTCGTGGATATAAAATAAAGACGTGTAGAAATATTACCTTTTTCTCTCTGTGTTTTCGTACGATTTATTACGCACACAGAAATGTTTGCGACAGTTGCAGGATGTCACTTCTGTTCGGTCCCTTATTTAATGATGTCAATGTATTTCTTGGCCATGAACTAATGTTTTGAGAAAAAGGCGTCGTTTGTCAGAAGTGTCTATAATTATGTTGTTCATTATTGGCATCTATATAAGCAAGCAATGTGCATTTTACTTGATGTCATCTTATGTTTAATTATATGGTTAGTACAGAAGTCTCTAAGCTAAGTATTGAATTTAATACACCTGGATATCAAATGGTTAATTGAAGTGTTTGAGAACTCCTTTTTATAGAAATTTGTTTAATTTTATTGTCTCTTGCACCCAGTAATCAGGCATCATGACAAACACCAGAGGCAAAAGGAGGGGGACCAGGTATATGTTTGCCAGGCCCTTCCGCAAGCATGGTGAGTTTATTTATATCACAATGTTTATTTTCTACTTTAAACATAGTTGTAGAAATTCTTAGATCTGACACGGCTTTTTATTTTATAACAGGCCCAATCCCTCTGTCCACCTACATGCGCATCTACAAGAAGGGTGATATTGTAGACATCAAGGTAAGATTTATTAAATGAAAGATCTGCTATGGTATACTTTCTTGTTAAGAGTCATTTATTAAAAATGCTTTTTTTATCCAGGGCACAGGAACCATTCAGAAGGGCATGCCTCATAAATGCTACCATGGCAAAACAGGACGCATTTATAATGTTACACAGCATGCTGTAGGCATCATTGTCAACAAGCAAGTCAAGTAAGTATCACGCTAAACATGACATGATCTATACTTTGATTAAAAAAAGATTTAAATGACATTATAATGCAACTCAGATTAGGTAGTGATAGCTGGAGGTTAGGTTACACCAGTCAAACAAGTACAGAAACCACTTGGTTAGTGTTTAGCTGCAAAGTTAAGCTCTGAATTAATATCTAGAAAAATACGTTGTTTTAATTTGTAATAGTGTTCTATCATAGTTAACATTTTTACACAAACGTTATCAATATAACTGAAGGGTTTTAATGTATAATGCCCCAGATTCACTTTGCCACAAGGGCCATCCTGTGTCCTAAGTGGTCATTAATGTGGGCGAGATCAGTCATCCCTATGCACCCTGGACAGGCACGTTAATGCCTTTTCCGGATTGTCAATATGGAAACATGCCACTCATGGATAAATCTTGTAAATGTACAATGTTTCTTGTCATTTAAGTGACCAATTGTTTTACTTTTAGGGGCAAGATCTTGGCTAAGAGAATTAATGTGCGTATCGAGCACGTTAAGCACTCAAAGAGCAGAGACAGCTTCCTGAAGCGCGTTCAGGAGAACGAGAAGCAGAAGTTGGAGGCCAAGCAGAAGGGCACCTGGGTTGAGCTGAAACGCCAGGTAAGAGATCATTCAGTGTTTGTTGGTTACTGACTTGGATGGTACATGTATTTATTGTATATGTTGACAGGAATTGTAGATATGCCAACCTGTTATTCGAAGTAATAGTAAAAACACAGGCCATTGAAAATAACACATTATTAGCAGACGTTCGTTCTTTGTGGTGCTGATGTGTTTCATCTTGTTTTCAGCCTGCTGCTCCACGGGCAGCACACTTTGTCAGCACCAAGAACAACGAGCCTCAGCTCCTGGAGCCCATCCCCTACGAGTTCATGGCATAAATCTGCTGACCAAAATAAAGAACTTTGTACCATACACTGTTAGTTTGGAACTCTTTCTTTAACAGTTATCTAAGTGTGCATATATTGTGTGAATGAATATGAGCTCTGTTTGGAGTATCGTTGTTGAGATATACATTACATAAGATGTGAATACAATAGTTACTTTTGTGATTAAAGCTATTATAGAATTGTAGGTGCTTGTGTTTTTCATAAAGGACCGTATTTTGTTATTTTCAGCTCACAGGTTGGTAGAGAATGTGTTGTTCAAACATAGCTACATTCTTACTTATTTGCAGCTCACAGCACTGTGTTGCGTATTTGATTCAAAAATAATTTTATTGCAAAGACATTTCAATCCATCTTGAAGATGGTACTTTTTGGTTTTTCTCCAGAGAGATTTTTCTTTTAAAGTGTGGCTATCCACAGCCTGTTCTGTTAAGGCTATTCCAGTATTAGAAAGGTCTTTTTACTTTGGTATTTAAGCAAAATATGATGCTTGCCAAGGTTTTGTAATGTCAAACATCAAGTGACCAAATATTTGTCTTGTGTATTACAGCAAACTCCAAACATAATACCATTTTTGCCTTTCTCTAAACTGGCTTTAAGTTGTTCTTTCATGCAGCCTAAAATAGGTACAGAAAAAAATTGTGGCAGTAATGAAAATGTCTCCGCAAAATAACTCTGTACCTTCATGAAGCAATGTAGGTGGCCTTATGTTGAATTGCTCAGGTAGAACAGTCTGATCTTCATATCCAGTCCTTTCTGTTTCCAAGAACTTGACTGTGATTATAGGAAGGTTACATTTTTCCATTCTTTTCATAACCAGCTCCAAAGTATGATGTTCACAGGTCTACAACTGCTCTTACCTGTAGGCACAGTGATGAAAAGGGAGTGAACGTATCCTTAAAATGCCATTACAACTAAACACAGTTGGATTAAAAATGAGTTAAAATTCTGTGATTCTGATCCCAAGGTTATTCACGGCATTTAATTCAAGTTACTACAAAGAAAATATCTATTCAGGAGATTTCACTTGCAGACCAGTGGAATAAGAAAACACTTTCTGAAAGAACTCGACACTATTTTCATTACAAGGTCACAAAAAATATAGATGGTTTTGCGTAATTGTATGGTAGTTAACATGAGCTGTCACTAGAAGGCAGCATTAGCCGCTTGACACAATAATAATCCTATTTCCGTTCAGCTGAAAAGATCATTGAAAACACATTACTGAATATATGTTAATTGCACATTTTATCTAATATCTATTAGACTCGTGGAAAGTGTCGATACTATTTGTAGCACAGGTCATGACAGTATATTACAAATGAATTAAAGAGTTTTGTTGGCATCAGCCCTGCATCTTGTGAAAAAAGCATGGTAAAAAAGGAGAAATATTAGGCCTACATAATCTAGTAGCCTAATGCTGGACTCAAAAATCTCAAAAAAGTTTAACATCACAAGCATTTTAAAATTATATGTATGTATCAACTTTATCGCACTTACAAAAATAACAAAAGCAGTCAATTGTTTTATAATGACAAAAATATTTCATATCATTAACTTACAATCTTAAAAGTGGAAATCAGGCTTAAAATAATGTAGTCAGAATGTGTAAAATAGGTGAGAACTGAACAAATAATTGTAACCTGTTTTTAAAAAAGATAAGAATCATTTCATTGTGCCAGTTTTTCCTGATGATTAAGGTAGGCCTTTAATACAAAACATTTTCCAACGTATTGTTGTTGAAAGCAAGAAATGCTATAAAATCATATTTTGTAAGAAAGTGTGCTAGAGCAAAACAGCCACGTTTGGAATCGAAAGCAAAAATACAATATTTTGTAAGAAAGTGTGCTATGTTTGAAATCAGATCTCTAAACTGAATGGATTTAATTCAGTATATGAAGGGCAGTGTTATTTCAAAATGACAATATGAAAACTAATATGAAAACACCAAATAAGCTAGAAATCAGTGATGAGTGAAATTATGGCTGAATAACAAAACATGCCCATAAATACTCAAATTTGCTGATACATGCCTGGTTTGTGGAGTGTGTACACTTGAATATTCTGGGCCTTTTGTGTGTGCGACGTTCTTTGTGTGATTTGGTGTGTAAGAGACCTCTCTCTATCTTGACTTGTGCTGTGTAATCAGAGTTGAATGCCTGACTGCATATCTGACAAATGTTATCTCATCCCACCTCAGTACTTCACCCAATATTTGCTTCAATTAGGGTCAGTTCCTGAGATACGCAGCAGATGTGTGGGTGCGTATGAGAAACAGCTTTAATTCCACGATGTTCTCACATTCACGTCATTCACTGCCTTTTTATTTCACGATATGTGCGCAGCACTTCTGCATTATATAGCTGAAAAGCTTGATTTAGATTTAGCTGTATGGGGAAGAATCTGACCTTATTCCTTTTTAGGCATGATCTATTCATTCTGCTCACAGAGGACACACAGGTCTGGGAATTAGCCACAATATTAGGATGGCACACTGAGAGGTCATAGCATAACTGTGAGAATGTGTGAGGATGATGATAACCTCATTGTGTGCTGTGCCTATCCGCTGGCCCTGTTCCCTCTGCTATCATGCTGCTGTTAGATATTTGTAAGGATTGGGATGAAGGTGATGAGGGCTCGCAGAGGTCATAATCAATAGCATCAATCAACAAGTGACATGCTGCCCTGGTATTGATCACTACAAAGATGTCGAAAGTGTGAGAATGGCTAAAGAATTTTCATTAGTAATGAATTAACACCACTAAGACAGGAACTTTACATCAAACTTAGCTTGTTATTGTGTGTAATTTTAAGGGCCCTGTGATGAGTCCATGTATTTACAGTTAATTTATATCCCATTAATTAATTGGAAAACGCTACTGCAACATTTACAGTATCTGACAGAATAATATATAACATATCAAAGCAGGACAGCATTACTACAATCTTTTATTTGAATTATAAAATTGAATCCAATTCTGTAATGAAACTCCAGATTGCGTAGGTCAATAGGTTTTAAATCAATATGATATAATGACATCATTATTCACCTGGTGCAGCTGATTAGTTTCTTTTCACATCAGCAGCCAATCAACTTGCTGCTCAACACTTAAATACTCAGATAGTACTTGTTGTAACAGTTGCAGTGCCCTCCACCTTCCCCACCTCCACCTGTCTGCTACAGGGTGATTTTTATGCATGTTGTGTATGGGGATTATTTCAAATATATAACAAATGTGCAGCAGCAGTATTTCTTACATGGTGACAGCAGCATGTCTGTTGATGTATTGGCAGTAGCAAGTCTTGGTACCTGCTCTGTGACAGCAGCGTAGCAAATCTATTCCACCAAGACCAAACACATTAACATTGCCATGTATATTACCATGCTAAACTCTACAAGAGTTGTCATGACGGGATATAATTTATGCCAGTTTGTATGCTTTATCATAACTGAAATCTCTAAATTCTAAAAGTCTGATTTGTTCTAATTAATCGTTTAATCCTAAACGGTTCTGTAACATTGGATAGTCTGATTCTAGTGAATCAGCTGAACTGTCCTCTATCTTGTATGTAAAATGAGATAGCCTGATTCATAGTAAATCTATTAGTCTGGACGATCCTCTCTCTTATATGTAGAATAGGGTTAGGATAGTCAGATTCTTTTCAAAAAGACTATAGAATACCCAAGACGTGTCACTCCTATAATTATGACCCTTTTAATTGACCCAGCAGTACAGTCTTCACTCTATGCACGTGTTGCACGCGTTTTATTTGCGTGGTCTGTGCGCGCAGCATGTCCATAACATGCTCAGAGCAGGCTGTACCAGACGGAGATAAATGAATATACGGCCCTCAAACAGAACAGGTTGTTGATGAGTGACAGAACAGAATATGGATGAAGCAAAGGCTATTTGTGTCCTTGAAGTATGTTCAACTCGGTTTGTATTTTGCTTAGCCTATAGGCCTCATTTTAAAAGACAGATGTCTTATTTATTTATTTATTTTTCTCTGCGACACTTTGCCTACTTTAACAGAAAAAAAAAAAATAACGAATTTTGACAAGATGAGTAAAATAGATAGGATACAATCTACACTTTTTTTTGTATTATATCCTGACAATGAGAAATATATATTTTTTTCTCTGATAGTGTGTCATTTAATGTTAAATGAATTTTGTGTCTTATAATTCATATTACATTGAAGTCAAAGTCAAAAAAATTTGACAAGACGAATAAAATAAATACAATTTTGTTTAGACTTTTTTCTTCAAGTAGATAGCTAGTGGGCATTTAAACGTGAGATTCTGTAAACGAAATCTATTTATCTGAACGGTCCGGTCTTGAAAAAAATTATTCTAAGCGGACAGCGGGTGAACAAAGAGTTTATATATAGAGTGAATATATAAAATAAAAAGTGAATATATATCTGCCTTTAGAAGTTCTGGTTGCTATAGAATCATTTAGCATTCTTTCTGAGACGTGCGCCCAGGACTGCGCATGCGCACAGACTGATCTCACCTGAGAAATAAGCTTTTTATAACGCTATTTGAGCAAAAGAAACAACATTTATTACACAGTTGTTGTCAGATTTCAT
>JAUMHE010000082.1:9803664-9832957 GCA_032359235.1 Enteromius mattozi
ATGAATATATTTAATATATAAACATAGCCTATTCTTCTTAAATATATACATGCATGTGTGTGTATTTATGCATGCATAATAAATATATAGCACACACACATATATTATGTACATAAAAATGTTTATTTTGGATGTGATTAATTGCAATAAATCATTGCCCAGAACTATTTTCTAAATAATATTTTCAGTTTTAATTATAGGTTACATTTTATTTTATATAATTTTTTATTATTTTATTTTATTTTAATTTAATTACAAAATCCATTTTTTAATAGTTTTAGTTTTAGTTAACAATAACAACATTGGTCCAGTGAATCGATGGGATCTTTTTTTGCCTTTGAGCTTGGAGGATTTCAGCATTTCACTAGCATGACTGTCATATAATTAACAGCACTAATTAATTACTCTATGCATCAGTGGGGACAAAGACCTGTAGGATAGTATTACACGCTGAGGTCTCATAGTATAACAAGAAAGCACCGGATTGTCAACACAGCTAAGAGAAGACAGCTAATTCTGGCAGCAACTCTCAGCCTTCTCTTAGGAAGGTGTTAGCGCCTTGTTAAGGTTAATCTCCTTGGGTCTTCTTCAGTTAGGATATAAATAAAACATTCTTGCAAATATGAGTCATTTAAGGAGTATATATGATAGCAATACATTTATAACTTCCATTTTCGCATTTGCTTTTACAAAAACAGTTCAACTAATTTGTCCTGTGATTTGTGAGCTGACTCCGCTTTGAACTATTCAACTATCGTTTGGCTTCAGACTCTACACCAAACCCTCAGTAGGCCAAGACCTTCAGTTGTTCCAAAGGCACCATTCAATTCTATCTTGTGCACCAGAAATAATCTTAACATTTATACCACTCTCTGCTAACTCTTAGTACAAAATACCATACGGTACTCTCTAACTCACCATAGCTCTGGGTTGCCCTTGGCAGTCTCACAGAAGAAGTGGTTGAAAAGATTTCTAGAGTTGAAGTTTCCCAGCATGGCTGAAGAGAATATGAAACTGCTGCTGTTCAGTGCATTACACAGGAACGACTAATCTCCCATCACATGACAAAGGGGCAAATAATCCCCAGATGGGAAGTCAGATCAAGCCCTGCAGGCTGCACTCACAAGAAAGTGACTCCAAAAGTCACTGGATCCTTTGTCTGCTAAGCCTCATTGTCTTGCTCTAAAAGATGCCAGAGTATGATATTTGTTCCTTCTGCATGTTCTGACTCAAAATCCCTTCAGACATGTGGTAATGCTAAAGTTAAACTGTTGTATTCTGCATGTTGATGAGATTTATTTGGGGTTTACTCATAGGTAATATTGTGTTTGAAAAATGAACAGTACATCCTAACTGACAACTTAAAAAAACACCATGTAACACTTTCTGGTAGTACTTCTACTAATAATTGAGTTTGAGATGGGTCTTAAGAGGCATTCATCAGCATGCAAATGTGAGAGACCGGAAACACAAGCTCACTGTACATTCACTGCATTACAAGTTTGGTAAACTCCTTGAACTTCAAAATGTATCACGTGAAGTCATGTGACCATTAGAAGAATCATACATCATATTGTGACTAGATAATTTAAAAGAAAACAAACTTGGAGTGCATTGTATTCTATATATAATATGTTATTATTATTATTTAATTATGTTTTTTAAAAAGTTGCCAAAATAATCTCCAATCTTCAAAACAATGACTGGAACATTATTTTATCCATTTTCCTGAAAACAAATTTGTGTTTGCAGGCTGGTACAATGAATGCTTCTGAAGAACATATACTGAGGTACTTAACCCGACTCTAAATGTCACTCAAAATGTTTCCATTACATGCACGTTTACACATTTGGTATTCATTTATAGAAAAGCAACTTACAGTACATTCAAGATATATATTTCTTTCAAGATATGATATAACCTATATATTTCAAATTCTTGCATTCTTTAGATATCAAAACAATGAGTTTGTCTTTACTAGTGCAATACTCTGCTGTTTGTACTATACTGTAAAAAAAAACGGGTTTGTAAATTCGTAAATAAAACAAAAGATTGTTAAAAGCGATAGGTCACCCAAAAATGAAAATTCTCTCATTAATTACTCACCCTCCTGTCATTCCAAATCCATAAGACCTTCAGTCATCTTGGGTAAACAACTTATAAATAGTCCATGTGACATCAGTGACTCAAGTATGTAATTTTATAAAGCTACAAGAATACTTTTGGTGCCGAAAGAGAACAAAAATAACAACTATATTCAACAATTCTTATCTGTGTATTTTTTTTTTATTACATTTTTTGTTTTTCTTTTATTCACTTTAGTAACTGTTCTTTTATTTATTTACTTATTAACTGTTTATTTTGTATGAATGCATAGTGTGCATATGGATTTGATATAAATGTATATGCATATTTCCCTTTGATTATTTGAAAATACTTTGATATGTTGTTTTTTTTAAATAAATATTTGATCACAAATATATATATATATATATATATATATATACACAGTGCACAGCATAAATGAGTACACCCCCTCTAAAACTTAACAAGTTTAGCAATTACTCTTTATATAATGTTCCAACAAGCCTGCTTGATCAATCACCAATGTCAAAATTATTCAGCAAAATAAGATTTTCTTATCAAAGTGCTAAAATGTTGTGTTGCAAAAATGAGAACACCCTCCTGAAAGTTACTAAATAACACGAAAAATAGTGTAGGTTTAGGCTATTTTTGATCAACAGTATATTGAATCAAAATCAAAAAGACTAGTATTTTCCTGACAATTAAAAGTGTTATCTAGCCCACTGAAGACTTAATGCTGGCAGCAGTGGAACAACTCGGGAGACAACTGCCAGGTGACTGACTTCTACGCATAAAAGAGGACAATGGTACAAGAGGAATACCAAATTATTGTTTTAAGTGTGAAAAATATAGCAGAAGTAGTGCCGACATTCAAAAACAATGAACTTGTGACAAGGCTCCTGAAATAATGTTGCCACCACTAGAATTAGCTACTGTAGCCAAAGCAAAATAAACTCATTTAACCTCTTCTAAGGCCCATATGTAAAATATAGAGATTTCTGGGAATCCATACTCCGGTCTCAAGAGACCAAGTCAATTATTTCTGATCCAAAAGCATCCAAAATATTCTGGTTTTGCTAGAGGAGAAGTACAGTGAGAAGTGTTTGGTACCCACAAGGATGTTCAGTGCAAGTAAAGCTCTTCTGTAGGGATGCATGAGTGCTGAAGGTGTGAGGGAGTTATGCTTTATCAATGCTATCACGAATTCACACACTACTGTGTGATGTAATACAAAAACTTGAAACAGAAGATGCTCCCCTCCCCTCATTCCCTGCATTATTGCCATTTTTTCAGCATGACAATGAAGATATTCATTCTCCCAAGGTGAAAATCCTTCAGTGGACATGTATTTCACTCAATCGTAACGCTTTTGAGCAGCTGTGAGGGATTCTGTAGAGACAAGCTGAGCAAAACTCCCCTTTAAACACCATAACATTTAAGGAGCTCGTCCTCCAGCAGTTAAACAGGACAGATGTAAAAATTTGTTATGAACTTGTACGCTCAGTGCAGAGAATGGTCAGAGCAGTGTACTTAAAGCCCTGGAGGACATACTAAGTACTAGAATATTATACATTTGCTGAATTAAAGCTAGGGTGTATTTCTGCAATCTTTCATTTAAACAAAATTGGCTAATTTACTTGTCTTACAGAGAATATTAGCATATATTTTATGGTTTTAATTAAGTATATGTTTACTACATTTAAATTTTGCCACCTTTCCATGAATTATATTAGTGATCATTAAGAGAGTGTGTACTGATTTTTTGTGTGTTTTGTGTATATATATATATATATATATATATATATATATATATACATACACGTAGCTTTGTAATATAAAGGTTGAACCAATGATGTCACATAGACTATTTTAACAATGTCCTTACTACCTTTCTGGGCTTTAAATGTAGGCTAGTAGTTTCCTTGCTGTCTATGCAGGGTCAGAAAGCTCTCAGATTTTATACAAAATATCTTAATTTGTGTTCTGAAGATGAACGAAGGTCTCATGAATTTGACTGACATAAGGGTGAGTAATTAATAGAATTTAAATTTTTGGGTGAACTATCCCTTTAAGTACGCTTTAACAAGGAAACACTATTTCAGTTTTTTTACCTCAAACTTTTTTTGTTTTTTCCTTTAATTCATCAAATCCTACACTAAATTTTTCACACAAATAAGAATGCAACCATAATATGTTTATTTTAACAGATTTTGCATTTGAAATTAAATAGTGTGAATATTCATGAGTGTTTTACCTGTGTTTGAGATGTGCCTCCAGGTCACAGCGAGGCATGCTGAGAGAACAAGAAGGCGTCAGCGGACAGGTGACCGACAGCTTATCCAGCAGCTTGTGCACCAGAATGCTGGAGCGCCGGCAGACCTGGAGCTGCAGATGCGCGCGGTCCAGCGGACAAAAGTCCCGTTCTTGCAGAAAGCTGCGCAGGCAGCGGGCACAGAAGGTGTGGCCACATGGTGTATCCAGGGGCTGAACTAACGGCTGAAGGCAGATGTGGCACACCAAATCATCATCCACTTCCAGACGATAGTTATAAAGGTGGTTCTCCCAGGTGCGGTGAATCTGTCCACATTCAGAGCAAAGGGCCTCCAGAAGAGCTTCGCTCACCATGCCCGGGTCCACTCCCTCTCCCAGACTGCCCATTGTGCTCGGCTTCGGCTACACAAACACACTCAGTGGCTTGGTTAGGGGGGCGTCCGCCCCATGGGCGTCAGAGGCTGTGCGACTCCGGCAGGGGACGGCCACCCCCTGGTAGACGGTGTGACATCACCCTGAAGGAGAAGAAGTGAGGTAACTGTTCTGAATGAGAGAACGTGTTTGTGTGTGTGCCATGTGTTGTGAGGATGAGATTATGTTGCAGAGCAGTGTGGGTTTACTCCTGCACATTAATCTGACAGTGTAATCTCTTGCTCTCTCGCCTGGAGCAATCTTTCAATCCCGCAGAGAGAGAATTATCTTGGATTGAGGCAGGGAGCGCAGAGTCAAGAGGTTTTGATGTTAAAGTGAGAATGGGGGGCAAGAGAGGAGGACAAAAATAGATACCGTATCAGATATGATTGATAACATTTGTTCAGAAATCCCAGTCATTCAATATTAATCAAAACCTACTAGATTATAATTAAAAGCATCCCTCTGAAGGCCCTGTTTCGAATTTTGATACACTGCCGTTTTAAAGGAATGGTTGACATTCGCTCTGTATTTGCTCACCATTGTATCAGTTCATTACTCTTTTTCTTTAGTGAAAGAGTATTTTTCAAATTTCTGAAAAAAAAAAAAAATTGAGAATAATTAAGGTGAATGACTGGGCCTCCAAAAAGCACCATGAAGGGAACATAAAACTGATTTGTGTGCTGTATTTCAATTCATACACTGGTTTAGTAGCCATTTTTCACAGAAAATCTTGACATCCGTGTTAGCTGAAAGAAATAGTCACACAGGAGTGGAAAAACATGAGGGTCAGTTTGTGAGCTACACCAGGGGTTTTCAAACTGGGGTCTGTGAAAAACTAATAAATAAATAAAACATAATATAAATAAATAAACAATACATTTAACAGTACATTACTAAGATGTAGTGAGCAGGCCAAAAAATGTTATAGACCTTAGTCGGGGGAGCACTATATTTAATTTTTGACAAGAATGAAAATGAGGCTGTGAGGGATAGAAGTACAGTGCGTTCAGTGGATTGTCATCTGAAATGGAAAGTCATAAGTTATGATCATATAGTGGGTGTGTGCCATCGTGAAGACTACATCCCTCACGGACTCGTTTTCATCTGTTCAATATCCCATTTAACCTGATTATATGTAATAGAAACTAATATTGTCCTAATAATGATATTGTACATATACACCTTTACATTATAAACTGTGCCTTGAGAATATTCAGCATTAAAATGGGAGTCCCTCGTATAAGGATGATCAAATTTGAGGGGGCCGTAGCATCTAAAAGATACAAAAAACCTGAACTAGGCTTCTAATAATTGGCTTTTCGAGGCCACCAAACAGCAGGGGGCATTCTATTGGCCCAACGATAACTACAACCTTCGCCTGTATTCCCGGTATCCAACAGCTGTGCATCCATGAGCAGCCCCACGCTTGGTCTGTCGACGGCATCTCTGTGACTACCTGCCTCTGTTTTTATCTTGCAGCTGGACATGAATAAAACATGAGGACACAAGGCTTCTCTGTTCTCACTACAAAGCCCTGTCAACGTCTCATCAGACACACATAGCCATGCACACTCGTCCCGCACACTGTAAATGTCTTAATGTGGATAGTCGGGTCTAAACGAAGCAGCTTGTGCTTAAACCTCATCCCTTGATGGCATGATGTGGGACTTCATTACATAAGGCTGGGATGCCTAATGGCCTTTGGGCAGCTGCCATTTGTATTTCTATTCTACGCTGGATCCTCTGATGACTTTTAATCACAAGGGAGTGTTTAGATATTGACCGCAAGGGCTGTTCAAGGCCACTCACTTGTTGTATCCTTGTATCTTTAGCTGCTTGTCACAGTTGTCTGTGTTCTCACTTGCAAAATGGCACATTCGCGCTTATCTGGCTGCCTGGCGGATGAAGAATTAAATGTTTGTTCAGCTGAGCTGACATAACAAAATAATGCAAATGAATGGCTGGTCTTTAAACATCTGCGAAGGAAGCAAACAATATCTGACATGCTCCATGCAGAATGATCTCTAAAGACTTATTTATTGAGCAAACGGCTTTCAGTAGCAATGACATGTTTCCATTCTGCAGTCCAGATCTATTCATAAAACCACCATATTTGACACCCATATCGCATTGCTTTTCCAAATCAATACATTGACCTTATTTTACAGGAAGGTTGCACATTCACAAACAGGTAGGTAACAAAAATAAATAAATAGAGGGAGGGGGACGGCGCTTTCTCTGTTCTATTAAAATGTCTGTGGATGCCACCTGCATGAATTGTCTCGTTAATAAGGCGTATCCAATCCGGATCTATGATACATGCATATATCGATACCTCATTATTATCCTTACAGAGCGGCTCGCTGTACATTTTTTCGTTTACTGTCTCTCTCTCTCTCTGTCTGTGCTATCGCCCGTACAATAGGCGGCAATGACATCTAACAAAATGCGTGTAGTAACGTTGATAAAGGATCAGCGGGTGATGATATGAGTATTTGAATAACGTTACCTATTCGCGTTCCCTTCGGATGTGAACTCTGGCCCCGAGAGGGGAGAATCGTGGAGCTCTATCACATCCACCGCAGCTTCCCCGAGCCGCATCCGCACGTCAAAACACCCCCGTATCGGTATTGTAGCGATGTCCGATTCGTGAACGAATGGCTCTTTTGAGTCGACTCATTTGAACGAATCAATCGAACCGGTTCATCACACTGGTCTTAACAACTACTGCATGGATTGGACTGAATCGGCCGAGCGGCTCTCGAGTCAAAAACTGCCCGACTCGTTAAATGCATTTGGAGTGAACTATATATAAAATGAATTTGAACTAAGTTATTAAAATAGCCTGTAATAAAATATTAGCTCTCTATTTATATTATATCTAAAATTTTTATTTTTGTTAATTAAACAATAAACTTGCTATGTATAAGTTTAACCAGGACATGTCACAGCACTTAGATTAAGCAACATATTGTTGCTCTTATTGGTTTGATTGCATCTATTAGCCTTACTTGTAAGTCGCTTCGAAAAAAAGGATCAGCTAAACGATTTAATGTAATTGAGAATTTGAATGATAAAGTTACTTTATAGCCGAATAGCTAAAATGTTCTGGAAATAATATGTATGACTTGATTGTATGATTTATCACCAAAATCAAATGCAAAGGCAAACCAAAACTGGTTTATTTTTAATTAGGTTAATTTTAAACATAATTAATTAATTTAATACCAAGAGATATAAATGAATTTTATTTTTGCTTATTGTAAATGCAAATTATACTTCTGTTCCAATTAGTGGATTTCCTGGCTATAGTGGCTAAAACAAATTGAACTAGGACACATGATAGTACCTTACTTATTAAATCTTAAGAGAAAATGACATAATAAATAGCTTTTTAGAGAATGCACTGGAGCGTTTTAGAGCATGTAATATACCAAGGGACCATGTAATGACGTAAAGAACCACCGACTCATTCTTGAACTGCTTCATTCAGACGAACTGTTCAAAAGAACCGATTCCAGGGACTTCTGTCGGGCTCAGCATGGAGGCGGGCACTCACGCTGTCAATCAAATAGCAGGTGTGACCATTAGGTGCCTGATTGAAATGCGACAGTGGAACATAACATAGACTGTGTATGGTTTTTAAACGCTGTAGTTATTAATTATATATACAAAAACGTAAAAAAAAATGTAGTGGGAATTTTACTGTCATGCTTATTTCCGCAGCTGAAGCAGGATATATTTTTACATCCGTTATTTAGGTTAGGACTATGATAAAGGACTAAGTCAAACGGGGGTCCTAATTTGGGTCCTCAAGTATAGTAAATAACAGCAGTTAGCAAGCGGAGCCGATACGAACTAAAACTGAACGCGTTAAAGTTTAAATAAACTATGGATGAAACGGAACTAGAGAGGTATGACATCCCTTAAGATGCTGTTTTTGTTGTTGTTTACAGCCGTTTTAGTGGGCTAATTTTTGAAGTTATGTTAAATGTGTGACCCGGCTGAATGCAGCGGTCGGATGTATGGGTAGCTAATGTGTTGTCAGGTATCATACTACGTGTAACAATTATCACGTGAATTATTAATTCATAGAAAAATTAACCATGTGCTTTGTGGAGTTACCTGTTTTGTTGCAAAGGCAGTTGTAATTGGGTGCAACTGTCTTAAATACCAATGTACAGTTAATACAATTAAGGTTATAGAAATACTAAACGCTGCCCTTGCAGTCAGGAATGACAACTGAAGTGCTTCGGGCCCTTAGATAGCAGCAGTACAATAACCCGTTTATCTCACTCATGTACATATTATTTCCTCCAACAGGAAAGCAGTGGAGGAGCTCCTTAAAGAAACTAGCAGAGCAAAAGTCCGTGCGGAGACAATGGGAGCCACTGGATGGTAAGAGTACATATGTGCGGAACATTGTATTAGCTGTCCTTGATTAACACTTTACATTTTAGAAGGCTTTGTATCTTAAATTATTTTATTCTTGCATCTAAAAGCTGGTTAAATCTCTGTTTTCTAGGATGAAATGTCCGCTGGGTAGCACAAACAAGCGCTTTCTGCTGAACACTCTTCGTCCCTCTGCTGTGGCGCGCCAGCCTTCCCACCAGCGCTCTTCTGAGAGGGAAAGAGATGAACATAGGTACAAAAGAGCTTGTGAAAAACATCGCCACACGGACTGTGAAAAGTGCGATCACAAAAAAGACCATTCACACAAAAGACACCGCTCTGATTCTCATTCACACAGTTCCAAACACCGCCCTTCCTCACACAATCATTCACCATCCCGAAGACGACACGACCCTCACCTCTCCCGGAAGACAAAAAGGACTCGATCTCGCTCACCAGAGCGGGACAGTTCCCCAGATGTCAAAAAATACACTGACAGAGGGGGGAAATGATGTAACACTTTCTTCATAGTGTTTTTGTTTTGAGCACACATGAGCTCTCTACATGTCATATGAATGCAATATTTCCATTTGCATTAAATTGCTGAACAGTAATCTTAAAATAGACAACTAAACGACAGAATTTGATTATTGAGAGAGGCTGTGAATATAATTTTTGACTTGTAAGGACGATGTTCAGAACTATTTAAATGGGTCATTGTGTATAGGCCTACTTGTTTCCCTGGTTTTTTTTTTTTTTTTATATATATATATAATTTAATGTTTGTATAAACATAATTTCTGTGTGTAAAAAGTAAGTATATATTATCGCTTTTTGTAAATTAAAACTTAACCAGCAATAAACATGATGTTTGTAGCTACAGTTGTAATATTTTCTCAATAATGGTCTTTGGTTAAAAAAACCAAACGTTTAGAAATTAACGTTTGTGCAATAAACGCGCGTATTTGTCGACGTCTTTTCTGTCATTCATCCATTCAGTGCGTGGTGCCAGAATGAATTATTGCGCCTGAGATTTCCTTCAATGTGCGACTTAAATTTTATTTTAAATGTCATTATCATTCCTTTGCGGCGGTTAGACATGTTTGCCCAAGCTTACTGTCGCCACTAAGCAAGCATGTTTAATCGGCATTCATTCTCTGCTCTTATCAAAGAGTCTGAAAGTAAAAAGGTTTCCGTGATCCACCTGGTTGCTCGCACCTCACCACGTGATTTTTAATTTAAATCAAAATGCACATATGTTAGGTTTATCAAAAACTACAGTATTTCCACGGGTCGCCAAAACTGCATTTTCCTTTCAGTTTTATAGACAAAGCATCTCGTTGGTAGGCCACTGGGTTTATCAACGTCTGATTACGTGTCGCTTTACATAACACAATTGTACCATTATGATTTATCTGAACTCCCATTATCGAGTCGCACTTGGACATTTATAGCTACACATTACTCCTACTCAAACATACAAGTGGTTTCAGAACGCTTTTGCGTGTCTCCTAACTGGTTTATTGCATTTTATCTGAAGTCTCAAAGCGCATTTTAATTGCTAGCCGATTTTATGTACCAGTGCCTTAAGTTGTGTATTTCCTCTCTGGCATGGCAAATCTACATTACATATCACTTTACACCATTATCCCTCTCATAACCTTCCATGGATATGATTCCAAATAGCGTCGTCTCACTCACGCTTCATAAAACCTTTTGTACTCTTTCAACATTGTGAAAATAGTCGCGGATAACGGTTTCCTTCCCTTTTCAAACGAGGTCATATATAAACACCATTAAGCGTCGTTACAAGGCTTGATTTGCGAGGAATGGATTTGCCTGAACTTTATGACGGCGCATGAGAGCCCCATTAAGATAGGAGAGAAAGTGCCATTATTGTCATTTGAAGAGGCCCATGCAAACACAGCACTGTGTCATATATTACAGCCCGATCTCATGAAAGTACGCCAAATAAAAACGAAAACTCATGGTATTGATACGCAAAAAAAATAGGCTTTGGCGTGCATATGCTACGCGATGGGTAGGATTAGGGTTGTGAGGTAGATGCTTTTTATATGTACGCGAAAACTGCGTATCATATGCACGCCAAACACGTGCGTAGCATATACACGCCAACGTCCATTTTTGCATATCAATACATGTCATGTCAGTTTTGACAAAGGCAAGGAAAAAATATTTAAATGTCAATCTTAACTCTTTATTTATTAAGGCTATCAATTCATTCTTGCACGCATGCAAACGCATCGAAAGGATGCTCAGATGAAGTTCTGAAAAAGATAATTGGTCAAAGAATACAATTTCCGATTATAAAACGTTTTACTAACGTGCTAAGTTAAAAAGGACCAAGTTTGGGGCAAATCCAAAACAAAGAAATCCCTGCTAATTTTTATAAAATTAAGAATATATACAATTAAATATGTCTATATAGCCTATTATTTGTTTTTTAAATAATCATTTTTGTTGCTTTAACATAGTTGGGAAGTTCCCCTAAATGAAAATCACCTTTTGCTGCCCGTTTCTCCGTTGTTCTGACCTCTCCAAACATCTGACTGACTGGTGTGCTCACGTTGCGCACACATCTCAAACTAATTGAGTTCTGTTTCACTCTCCATGTTAATTCGTTTACACCGAACAGCTCGCTTTTATTTATCCACGAGGACTTTAGTTTAATGGACCGTGGACGGGTGTGCTTAATGGCAGGTAAGCTTGGTTAAAGCAAAAGACGGACAACATGTTGAGAGGTGTGCGTAATGATTGCCCTTGTCGCCAGTGTCCAGATTTTACGAAACAAGGACTTAATGGTGCCTCTTAATGTGTACGTTTAGAAGCCCATTCGCTCTTTTACGAGAAAAAAGTTTAATAGGTAGGCTAAATTATATCTAAACACATAGGCAAGTACTCGCCTTCAGGTGAAAATGTGCCTTGAATAACTTAAAACTTAATATTTTATCGATACTTTTGAAGCCGTGTACAAACGTACCCTATATGTAAGAAGAAATATTCACTTTCAGACCCTCCCAAACACCATGCCACACTAAAAACAGGATCAAAACGTTTTTACTACTTTCCCAAATAATATTTTTACATTTCTAAAAACCTCTTCCCACCGCTGTAGTAAGTTTCCATGGACAACATTAAATGTTTTTCGTCGATAGAAAGACGATTAAAGCTCAAGTAGGTCTGAATTATGTTGCCCTTGATAAGTGATAATCGAACCTGTCTCTCCACTTTTGGAAGTTGATAAAGTTGATTATGTTTTATCAACAATTTTTTATTCATCATTTATTTTTTATACCTGTTCGGCGTTCATTAAACAACGGCAGTCTTCTCTGCGCAGATCAGAGATACTGATTCTCAGATTCACCTGTAGAATCTAACAACTGCAGGTGTAGCACATATAGTCGCAGGCAAACAGAAAGTGTTTGCCAAGGGCATTGATTTGAGCATGGTCAGTTCTGTTCAATTATTGTCAAACCGTGGGGCAGTCGAAAGAAAACACGTACAGAATCTACTGCCAGTTGACAGCTTTGTGTAAACAGTGAAACCAATGGTGCAGCAGGGTCACATGGTCACGGTGGCACACCTATGAGGCCCTCGATCGGCGCCAGACGCTCAGACTGCAGGTAGAGCAGAGGTCCTGATCAGGGGCAGGGCGCTGGCTCATGTGCTCGTGTACAGCACGCTTTCCCCGGTCTGTGGCAATCATGAATCGGGAAGAGCACTATTACCCTCCTAACCACCTGTACAAGGACTCTTGCGTCTTCCAGAGACATCCCAACGAAGACTACAGCCAAAACCCTCCGCCGTGTCTGTATATGAGTAGACAGACTCAGTCCGTCTACGCAACACCGTCCTTGGGCGGCCAGGACCAGCCAAATCTTACCGACATTACTTCTTATAACATGTCGACCCGTGATGATCTGGCGGGGCCTCATCTTCACCTTCCCCAGACTCCGCAGACATCTCTGCAGACGCTCGGCGGTTACGGAGACTCTCTTGACCTGTGCGGGGATCGGAACAGATACCATCTGCCATTCCCGTGGATGAAGTCAACCAAATCTCACACGCACGCCTGGAAAGGACAGTGGACAGGTAACTCTCGTACTTCGGCCATTCATTTTTATGTTTACCAGTTAACTTTTGACAAAATGAAACCACTTCATCTCCAAAGTGCTTCATTTTGTTACAAAATTTCCATTTTAAAGTTAATAATTATATTTCTAATAACCCAATTTAGTAACACAACAACAATAAAACTTTATTTTCGTTGATTCTAAATGCATCCATCGTTGTTCAGAAAAAGAAAAAATATACAGGACCAGGGTTCTGACAATGGGGTGGGTTTCCCAAAGGCATCATTTTGCATATTTTAATGCTGAAACGCGGCCCTGAAAAAGTGTTATTGTCCTATTCACTAGACTAATGTACACATCCCATTTTTCTTGAGTGGTCATTTAGTTTAAGCCACATGGATTTTTTTTCTTTTAAAATTGTCCACAAAAAGAAAACGGCAAGAAAGGAAGTAGGCCTACGTAAAGTTATTTATTTATTTTTTTTGTACTTTTGTCTAATTCTATATTGCACAGTGTATGGCTTTTAATTGCCTGATTTTTATTCAAAATATTTGTAATTTCGAGAACAATGTTAATATTTACTGTAAATTTTGTAATAGTATAAAAATCGTAAAATCAAAGTAAAAAACATAACATTATAGAAATAATTCCCTAGCCTATATAGTGTATAGCCTAATTAGAATTTGTCAGCTGTAATGATTAAAATACCCCGCTTAATTATTTTGGGATTAGGCTAAATTAATGACCTGATAAACATAAATATTGTTTGATCATTGCAAGGCATCCTTTTTATGGAACAATAAAAATGAATGAAAAATGAATATTATCTTGGTTTCTTTTACTTTGAAAGAATGGATTATTTTAAAGACTATTATTTACTGAATTGGTAGCCTATTTTTTGATTCGAAAACGAAAAGGCAATACTTCTTGAAAAACCTTTACACATCGGATAACATTTCTAGCGGTGAATGTACGGCAAATTTCACCAGATCCTGCGTGACTGAATCCTATATTGACGGAAACGCAACTTTCATTCGAGTCCATGTTTATACGCTATTTCTTGTCTTTGAATCTAATAGGCCTAATAGCAAACGTGGCCTAATTCGAGTTAAATGCGTATTATTTTCAGCCTGAAACATCTGGATTAAGGTAGTCCTCATTTTTACATGAACTAAAGGCTACTGAATTCAGCTGGGAGGTTTTGACCTTTGAGTTGACGCCCTGATCAAGGGAGATGGTGTCTGTGTCGAAAACATGACTTTGCTAAAATTTCACTCCTGTTATTCTGTTTTAGGGCCGTACATGGTGGAGGCGGAGGAGAACAAGCGCACGCGGACGGCGTACACCAGAGCGCAGCTGCTCGAGCTCGAGAAAGAGTTTCTCTTCAACAAATACATCTCGCGCCCGCGCCGCGTGGAGCTCGCGCTCACCCTCAGCCTCACCGAGAGACACATCAAGATCTGGTTCCAGAACCGGCGCATGAAGTGGAAAAAGGAGGAGGACAAGAGGAGAGCCAGAGGAGTGGATCCCGAACAGGATTCCTCCATCACGTCAGGAGATCTGAAGGAGGAGTCGTGCGTCGCTCCGGGAACGGGACCCCCCTCACCCCTGCACTCTCACCTACCTCCAGTCCCACAAGACTCGTCAAACAAACACTGACCAGAAGAGACACGTGTCAACAACACAATCCGTCAGCCTGCCATCGACGAGTGGAAGTAAAAGTGCGCCAGTGACAATGACAAGAATTAGCCTGTAAATCTGTACAGTACTACTAAAAGATTGACAGTAGGGGGCGATCTCATTGTGTGAGAGGCGAAACTCCCCTGGAGTAAAACAAATCCATGACATTAGCAAAACATTATTGGACATTATTATAATTGCCTTCGTATTTATAGATATACAATTAAAAGTTAAATACAAGTGAATATCTCTCTTATCATGAATTCCTTTCAATAACATTGACACTATTTATGTAGCTACTGCTAGACAAATTAAAAGCATGTGTGCAGTGTGGGGTCATGTCATTTGTTTTAATTCAGGGCAATTTAAGTAAAAACATTTTTTTATTGTTTTAATAACCCAAAGTTTATTAACCAACGCGACAAAAAAAAAAAGCACAATTTGCAATGCAATAATTCATTTATTGGAATTATTCATTATTAATGAATCATAGCAAGCTGTTCAAGCATTGTTAGGATCACTATGAGAGTACATTGGCAAAAAACATACTTCTCTTTAATACAGATTTACAGAGCATCGGTGAGCGTGATTTCACCAAGTACAAGATGTTCCTGGATCAACATTCCAATCAACCAATCAGAATTGAGGAATAATTATTCTGGAAATATCTGTTTTAGGCTTATAATCGTGGTTCTACACCCTTGTTAATCAGCTATCATTTCCCACTGATTTTAGGCACAACTTTTGGGTAGGGGTAGGTTTAAGGGTAAGGATTGGGATGTGTTTATATTTTTGGACAGTAATGTTGATCCAGGATCATGTCTTACTTGGCAAAACCACAGAGCATCACAGAATAGTTAATGCTATTTTATTGCGTTAGAGGCACCAGAACCCACCTAACAGGGAACGTCGTCATTTATTCGGCTAACGTTCTGGAAAGGTTCTCTCAAAGTTGTGTAGCCTACAAATATTCTGCCTGTAACGCTATTAGAAAGTTAATTTAATGTCATCCTGTCTTGCAGAGGCTCATGTCCTCAAAACCTTCGCACAAAACATTACATCATTCATGGAACGTTTAAGCTGGACGTTACTTGACGAGGTTCAGAGAACATTCCAAAATGTTCCCATTATGTTTGCAAACACTTTACTTTTTGAGTGTTCAGAATACAGACCGTTCAGATACAGTAAACATTTTTGTAACGGTAACTTTTTTTTACAGTTTGGTTTGAATGTCAGATTGGACAATATTGCGTAACCTGAGGCTACAGATTTTTTTAACCTCTTCGATCGCGCGCTCTCGTTCCGCTGCATGGTCATTCTTCAATCTTTCAGACAGTTGGCGCAAAATATCAGCTTTGTTGTTGAGACGAGCACATATGACAAAAGGGAAGCCAAAGCGCTCCTTGTACTCCGAGTTTAGACGGTACATTTGCCGAACCTCTGCGGTGTCCAGTGTGGTCATACCGGCTTGACTCTGCTCTTCTTGAGACTCTTGTGTTAGGGTCCCGCTCTGGAGGTCCCGGCCCGCCAAATCAGGGTGGCACCGCAAAATGCCCTCTTTACCTGAACACATTCAATGTAGGCCTACCCGGTAAATAAATTATTGTGTCTGACTAAAACATTAGGAAGCCTGGTTATGGTAAATAAACAAAGCAGAAGAAATCACCTGAGTCTGGTAGACAGTGAATGAATCCCGTTATGTGAGCCTCGATGTCTGCTAGGTCTTTGAATGGCCGGTGGGACCATATTGCAGCCGAAATAAGGGGGCATTTCTCAACCACATTACCGAATAGTTTCACAAAATCCTCGTATGTTAGAGCATTTACTATGTTCATGTCCATTGCTGCAGCGCGTGTCCTCTAACTGTAGGGAAATGGCAAAAGCCAATATTGGACGAGGTCATCGTCCGTCGGGGCAACTACTGTAAGACTGTTCCCATTTAAATATCAGTAGTTGTCTCAATGTGACGCAGGTGAATGTTCTCATTACACAATACAGGTATGATTAGTGGGGTTTATAGTAGGCTATTTAATATAAGAGTCCGCTGGCGTATAGGCCAAAAATGCATCGACTCATTAGAGGCAGATTACTGTCTAAAAGTAGCATACAAAATATACACCAGTCTGTGCTACATGAGATGAGATCAGTAAAACGTTTTTTTGGTACGCTATTAATCAAATCCAAAGGTCTTGGTTTTCTCTGTTCATGTTTTGTATTTACCACCATTACTAATGAGCATAAATATGGCTAATGAGAATAAATCACGTGACTGAAAGTGACTTAATAGAGAAATACAACTAAACACACACACACAAACATTAAACAAATCTTAAATATGGATTAAACATCATAAACATTAAATAGCTAAAGATTAAAGGCTAAACAGTAGTTATTGTTGCTGTAGCTACATTTAATGGTTTGGTTAATATTTTACAGTTACAGTACTTGGGTTCAGATTTCACTTTGAAATTTTATGTTCCTGGTCTTATGTTTAATATTCTGTTTCCTTCTCATCTAAAATGTTACACTAGATTATGCACCGTGGCGCCACCCTCTGTAGGTGTATGATATAAACACCTTCAATCAAAACATATAGGCCTATTCCAAAACACTAAGGTATACAGAATCCAAAGACACAAAATAGGCAGTTTATATTGTGTTTTATTTGCATTTTAAACCTATTTCAATATTTTTATAAACAATTTTTAATTATGCACACTTATTTACTGTCTCAGTGGACTGAAAAAGTTAGGAATGCGTAACCTAAACAGTAAAGGTGTTTGGTCTTTGCTGATTTTGAGTTGTTGACTGTTAAAAATATGGACTATATTGTTTATAGAAAATCTGCACAAATGTGCAAACTAAATTTCTGTTAAGAATAAGCATAACTAAGCACACTGTAGACTATTCTTATTACATGATAAATAATATTTCAAAAATAATGCTTAAACCATAAACAGCTAAGATAATTGAATAAATATAATGCACAATTAAGATAAAGTTTTTTGTTATAAAAACAGAGCAATGTATCTGCTAAATGCACCAAAAACTAAAATAATTAATAATCTTTTGTACTTCTCAAACACAGCATCTCTTGTAAGCCTTCGTTATGGAGTACAGAAGCAGGTTATTCATCAGCTGTTACAGTGATAAGATACAATATCTAGAATTCTAATTGAAATTGGGAAGGTTATATAATATAATATTAGTTTCTTCTTTAATTCCTAAAGAAGCTTTATGCACAAAACAACATTCAAATGCTGTATGTTGTTAATTACAGTGTAAACACTCATGGACACAATTGAAAATTTGTTAATAACCTAAATCAAAAAGCATGAAACACATTTTTGGTGGTACAATATGCATATGAAACTATTTATGTGTAAGTGGCTAATATAGAAGCACAAGTTATACATTATGTTTCCTTAATGCAAAGCTTTAACTCCTTTGTTCAAACAAGATGTTCTGTTCTTACTGATCCAGGAATGTCCACAGCTTTGTTTTTATCAGTATTTCAGTATCAGACTGGCAAACATCCTGTTTTTTCTCCATCAATGTAGCATCAGGAGTCACGGGTGCATTCTGGTATGTTATGTCATTGTGGCAGTATCCTCCAACATTGTAATATAGCTGGAAACAGATATCACAGTGAGTGTGCATCCACCAACAATTTAGCCAACATTTTTTAAAAACATGTTTTACACAAAAGTCACCCTTTCTTCCAAATCAGCCAGTTCTTTTTCCATGAAAGCTACAAGCTTGAAGAAACAAGGCCGGTCGACCGGATCAACCATCCAGCAGCGACACATTACCTTGTAACTAAACAAACACAAACATGTTTTACATATCATTCTCCAGTATTTTATTAATATATATATATATTTATATATTATATAGTGGTACTTACACAGATTCTTCAGCATAATAGGGTTGCTCCATGTGATAACCATTTTCAATCATCCTGTAGAATGTGTCATTCACAGATACGCCGGGATATGGGGTGACTCCTAATAGTGAGTACAAAATATGTTCATATGTTTAATCAGAAATCATTTATAGGAATATTCTTGGCTCAATACAGGTCAAAAGCTGTATAGACGGTTTCAATAACATAAACAAATGTTACTGCGCATGCATACTTTTGTGGCCCTAACTTAACTTCCGGTAGACATCCCAATAGAATCAATTATAACAGCTAAGTCCTTCTAGAGTAGATTATTGTTTTTGATAACAAGCAAAATATGTTTGCTGCGTAAATAAGACGGGTTTATTAAAAATGCAAATTCATTCTCTGCCAGTAGGTGCTTTAAGCACGAGAAATGGAGGTTTTCCGCTAACGGCTGTGGACAAAACTGAGCTTACAAACGCTGCCTTACATGCAGGATGAAATTAAACTTAAAATTTCTAAAGACAGTCTTCCTTCAGAAATACAGTGATAAAAAAACACTCACGCCTCGGTTTGATTTTTAACATGCATTACGTGCTCATGTTTATTCAACAAAGCCTTTTGGAAAATCTGTCATTTACTATATAACGTGGCAGGTCGCCACAAATAACTAAATGAATATATGGGAAACACATCCCACAGCATAATAACTTGAGACTAACTTCATTTATCAACATTAGCTGTGTTTGTAGCCGGCGACACTAACCAGACCGATGAACAAACTCAGACCGGAAGTTAACTTCGGTCGAGGCGCGTGTGCCCGATGAAACCGTCTATATACAGCAGAGAGAGAAATATTGTATCTTTGCAATCATGCCAATAAAGCAATTTTGAATTGAATTGAGAAAGACACCTAGAGAAAAGATTTCCCATAACAGAATGCCATAGGCCCAGACGTCACTCTGCATTGTGTAAACCCCTTTGAAAATACTCTCGGGAGCCATCCACTTCACAGGCAAACGCACCTGCAAAAATATCATATAAAAAATTAAAAGTCAGCTAAATAAAGGCCAGTCACATAATGACTATTGTATGCACACTACCTACATTTCCTCTTACAACGTAGTTGGAATCATGTTCAATGTCTCTTGCGAGGCCAAAGTCACCGATCTTCACCTGTCTGCCGTGTGTCACCAAAACATTTCTGGCTGCCAAGTCCCTATGGATACACTGTAGGCAGAAAAAGATTCACTAAAGCCTTTTTTACATAAACTATATAACAATATAAAAAAACAAATCAAGAAATAAAGCACTTGGAGACAAAATGTGTATAAAAATGTAATATACAGAAGCTGTTGCAACATGCTCATGAGTTATTCAGTGATAACATTAGAAAGAAAAGTGTAAAAATAAGTTTAAAAAAAACTGTTAGTTTTATCTGTTAAATGAAAGGAAGTAGAACAAACATTATGAGAAAGTTAAGCTCACATTTTTAGAGGACAGGAACTCCATGCCCTTTGCAACTTGAAAAGAGAAACTCAGAAGGTCATCATAGGTGAGACTCTGAAGTTCCTCTTCTTGAGGGTTGTCTTCAAATTCAAGAATTTCTTTATGGAATTAACATAAACAGTTGTTTAATGAGCATATATACATTGAACAATCACATGTTTGCTTACTCTAAATATATGTAATATATATATAAATATAACATACATATAAAAATATGTAGAATCAAGTGAATATGGACAATCAAATCAGAAATAGTGTTAATAGCTCTTAAAAGTCACTGTATAATTTATCATGTACCCTCAATAGTAGACACTGAGCTGATACTGGGTCTGAGGAGCACCTCGTTTTCTTGTTCTTTGGTTGAGGGAGTCATGTGCACGTATTGGTTGTTATCAGGCTCAATATACTCTCTGTGGAGATACAACAGGAAGGAAGACGTACACAGACATTTACAGTAACTGTACGACAGTGTATTCATTTAAGTACACCTTTACATATATAGTTCCCCTTTAGCACAATATATTCATTTCCCTCTCTTCTGCACTGTTTTTTTTCTTTGTAGAAAAAGGCCACTGCTGTAATTCACTACATTTTGTACAAACCTGGAGTTTCTCTTCTCCTGGAAGTTGTGGTAGAGGCCCCTGAATCTGTCTCTGTTGAAAGCGTCTGTCAGATATTTGTGAAAACTTTCCCTGTTGCTCTTCAGATAGTTCAAGAGATCTCCATTACAGCAGTACTGGAAGATCAGGTAAGTAGGACCTGTGGATTTCAATCAAATAAACTCTAGTAAAACTGGCTATTAAGGACTGGCTGGTTGTATATAATCCTGCTGAGTTGATGGTCAAACATACAACTGACCAATCATAATCAAGTACAAAAACCCATTCATTTTCTCTTTATAGGGATAATTATTTTAATGGTAACAAAAATCTTTAATGACAGAACTGTTGTGAGCTCTAAGGTTGCAAATTCAAAGGTATATGCATTTGTTCAAGCCATCTGTTCACATTATTTCCATATATTTTTATTATTTTTTTATTGTGAAAAACTACATTACCCATGATGCTGTAATATTTGAATATATTGTTTCTATAGATATAATCAACAACTTTGAACAGTTTTATAATTGACTATTGTTTTTAATTTATGTGTGATATTCACAATGCTTCATGGGGTTGTAGTTCTTTCTCTCACTAAAGCCATTATGGTAAACAGACTTTCTTTAAGATTTTCAAATATTGGCCGCAGATTAAAGTTTTATTAAATGTTGTGATTCACCTTATATCTGACTGGCTTGGTTCATGGCTTGTTAACAAAGACTTTTTAAAAAATAAATGAAAAAAATATTACTGGAACCAATGCTGTAGTCTCCAGTAGAGGATATAATTCAGAAACCCACAACTTCTCCAAATCTTACCTGAGCCTGTACAAGCTCCGAGCAAGTTAACAATGTTTTCATGGTGTCCAATATGAGTCAGCATTTTCAGTTCAGACATCAGAGCTTCCTTTTCCACTGCTTGGTGCTTGTCTGTTTAATTCACAAAGCACATGTTTACCGTCATACACCAGTATGCAATGAATTTATTTAGCTTTGAAGAGACTTCATGCTAATTATATTATTACTTACCCTTTAACATTTTTACTGCTACCTGAATAGACACTCCTGGTTTGCTGATCCCATATGCTGTAGCCTGGACAACCATCCCAAAAGCTCCAGATCCCAGCTCATTCCCTTTGGAAAGCACACAGAACAAATTCATAACACCTAATAAGTTATATATAGCAAGTCTAAAGAAAGTTTCTGGTGATCTTTACCAAGCTCAAGATTTTCTCGTGGAAATTCCCATTTCAGGTCATACTTAAACTCCCTGAAATCAATATATATGTAGTCATTGTCGTTGGGTCCGATCATCTGAATCATCTGGATCTGACACTGGTATCCAGGCTTCTGTAAGAAACGAGTGAGAGCATGTGTTTGAAGAGGTAAGATCTATGATTATAGGTTTTTGTTTGTTATTATGATAGAAACAGGTATAAGTTTACCTTAACTCTGATGAAGACGATTAAGGCAAAGATGATTATGAGGAGAATAACGATGACCAGGAAACAAATCACATAATCAATACTGGGGACATCTGAAGGAAAATAGCAGGTGAAAAAACTAATTTAGTTAAAATCGTGACTCGACTTCTGTGTTAAACATTTATTTGGAATGAAAATTAGGGTTGATTACTGAACTAGCATTGGCAGAAAATGTGTGATATCTAAATTATATCAGAAAGAACAAATGTAAATGTTTTTATACATTTCAATCCCTGAAAAATAAAAGTGCCCAATGCAAAACACCTTTTCAAAGCTGCACAGACTGCTATAAATAAGGGCCGGGGCTTTTTGAAACATGCCATATTTAAGTCTTTTCCTCTCTATGTAGCGTAAAAATATTTCCCACATATTTACATATGTAAATATATGGTGAATAGTTCACATGCTAAAGAAAAACAGTTATCACATATTTCTGAGTTGGCTTTTTTCAGGATTCTTTAATGAATAGAAAGTTAAAAAATAATTGTATTTAAAACAGAAATCTTTTATAATTAAATGAGTCCTTTGTGAATAAATGTTTTTGAAAAACCTACTGACACTAAACCGTTCAAATTCTTAATAAAATTTAGTAAGACTATGCTAGTCCATGTATAGGTTAGGTCTAGTGTTCAATTTGGGGTTTAAACTCACTTGTTTGAAGTTGTATTGGGTCACTACATTCATCACCCGCTACATTAGAGATGCAGCATTTGATAAAATGGTCCTCGCTGTTTGATCTGGGTCTGGCAAAGTAAATTTTCTTCTGACAGAACTGATCTGAATCCATGACCTTGGGCTGGGCAACAGGTATCTCTTCCCAGCCTCCGTTATTACAACTGCAAAAATATACAGATAAAGAGTTAGTTTAATAAATGATCAAAAAAACTAACATACAAATCATGTTTATTGATTATCGCTGATTCTTACTTGGTATGTGATGGGCAGATCTTCCAGGATGCATTCATAGGTAGAGAGCTTTCAGTCTCACAAGAGACGACGTCTGAATCATTGTGTACTTTTAGTGCAATTTTAGGATTGTCTGCAAAATGCATAGCAAATAACATTATTTCACATTTAACAACTCATTTTTTTCAGTCAAATGTTTATGACCACTCACCTGAAATGCAGAAAGACATGCTCTTTATGACACTATAGTGCTGATTCTTTAGTTTCATTTGATATTGGCCCGGTTCAGGGTCACACAGCCTAAATGTACTAATGAGAGAATTAACAAAATAAGCAAACAACACAATCTATCATTTGCATTGAAATGAATTGCGTAAGGTAAATACCTATTAAAATTATGGTAATGAGCCTCTCTGCACTGTATTTTGGTTTGATTTGGTGTAATCCAGTGACACTTGGCTTTTGGGTACGAGAACACCAGAGCCTGGAAGCAGAAGCTTGCCTTATTTCGTGCTAGTATGCTATTGTTCTCATTCAACTGAAGTATGTTGATTTTATAATTTTCTGTCAAGGAAGAATCACAGATAAAAGAGGGGCAAACATACCACTTTAATTATTATATGCATAATAAATGGTTGACTCAGTTTTGATGCTGTACACATTAGAACTTGGGAGCACTAAATCTGCATTGATCATTGTGTGTTCTATTTAAATATCATACATTAAAATAAACATTTGAAAAGAAATTCATTTTAATAGAAAGGGCAATGATTTTACCTACCAAGCACTCTGACGTAGGTGTTCCTAGTTTTGTTGTTTTTAGATACGCAGATATACTCTCCACTATGTGTCATGTTCACTGATTCAATAAAGAGGTATTCTGTCCAGTCTTTAAAAGCTAATGATGGGATTCCCTTGATCTGAATTAAGAGCAGGAATAAAATAAGAAAAAAAAAATTAGCAAATGGTCAGAGCAGTGAAATGTTGATGTACTATTTCTTTATGGTAAGCATCTATGTCTTACTGCTGTGTTATTGAAGTGCCATCTCAGTTCAGGATGATCCAAAGAGTTTATGGTGCATCGCAGTAGCAAAGACTGACCAGATTTCAGGAAAATCGTCTGAGCCTTTTGCCCATCCCCTTCCCCATTGAGATCTGAAAGATAACCAATACAATTCACAAGTTTTCATCAAACGCCTACATAACCCACATCCTATATCATCTAAATAATATTTGCTGTAAAACAGTGCTGAAATTTTCCTAGCAAGTTTTTTAAACTTGTTGCCATTGTGACAGATTATTATATCTGAATTCTCAGTATCTAAAGTTTTTGCATTTAAAGTAGAAGTAATTTATTAATGTATAATTTTAACATGTATAATACACACACACACACATATAATTAGTATATCAACATAATGTTATATATAAGGATTTATTGCACAGCGAGTATTTGGGTTATTATCAGTGTTTTCAAGTCTGTGGTTTTGCCACAGAATTGGGCTACTTTAACACTTTTGGTGCAGGTTGTTTTTCATGTCTGTGGCTTGAAGCAACCCCAATAACATGATATTTGCAGCCCAGTCTCGCTGACAAAAGTTAAACAATGTCAATATCTCATGACCCACGGACACACATACACTATCATAATACTAAAATGTTAGTGGTCTGTTTAATACATTTTAACGTTATTTAGAGAGGATGCTTTAAACTGTTTCAAAGTTACAGTATAGACATATTTAATGTTATCATTTCATTAATCAAAGAATCCTGTCGAATCTATTATGGTTTCCCACAAATTATTAAGCAGCACAAATGTTTTCAACATTGATATTAATAATACATGTTTCTTGAGCAGTAAATTAGAAGGATTCCAGAAGAATTTTCAGTAACGACAAGTAAAAATGTTACTTTTTGGTCAAATAAATGCAGCTGTGGTGAACATAAGAAACTTTTAAACACATTTGAAAACTGTACAGACCCCAAACATTGGAACGGTATTGTACTAGTGTATGTACTGGTGTATTAAAAATCATGTCAACAGATTACATACCGAAATGATGAAGCTGAGTACATTCCTTTCCCAGTGAATTACTGGCACAGCACATAACATTTGTACTTTTATGATGATTACTGTCACTCTTCACAATCCTCTCGGTCTTATATTTATTTTTCTTGCCCTCCTCTGTATTTTCGCTAAAAAGGAAAACAAACAGTTGAATTACAGACATACAGTTACAGCAGTATTTTATGTAATAAATACTGCTCTTCAGCTCTTCAGAAGCAGTATCTATAGTGGTAGCGGGCCATAATGTCATATTACCTGTCACCATTCAACCTGATGGTTGGTTTTGGGTTCCCCTTAGAAGTACACACTAATTGAGCCACATTTGTATACCCTTCTTTTGCGATGGCTTTGAGCACTGGAACTGATGGCCTCCCTACAGAGACAACAAAGATACATCTTAAATTAAATGTAGCAACTTGTGCATTAGTATCAGTAAAAATATATTTCCTCCATTTTATGTTTTCAATTGACTTACTTTGTGGTGACCGAACTACTGTAACGCTATGATTGCCACAGACTACAGTGTATGTTTCATTTTCAAATCTCTCAGTGTGCTGCAATGCATGCATAGAGGTATTAATCCTGTAGGAAGCATATAAAAATTAGAATCAGTTATTCATTTATTTATTCATGATATTTTACATATCAAGTGATGTATTAGAGTAATTCATTCAAAACTCCATTAAACAATCATCATCTATCTAACAGATATTGTATAAACCTTTGGTGGCAGAGACATTTAAACCCATCTGAGCTGTTTTGTTGGCATGCACTGTAAATTTCCACAGTTTGCTCTTCAGTGAAATCCAGTTTAACTGGGTCAGGACTCATCAAATGAGTCTCTTCCAATGTGCATCTTACAGTCTAAAAAAAAACAAGTGCACTGACGTTAATGATCAAAACAGTGAACATAGGTTGACAGTAACTAAAATACAAATATCTGTGGTTATTACAGCAATTTCTGTAAAATCATCAGTTCTGCTTTTATTTTTAGCTGCTTTTTAACTGTTAAAAACTGGTTAAGCCGTGAAAGAAAATAAAAATGACCCAATGTGTCTTACAGAATCTTGTTAAGAAAGAACACAAACATGTTTAAATATGTTTAACATTTAACTTTAACTTCAATATAGGCTAATATTCACATATTTTATTATTAAATGCCATACGAATGAATGAATACTTTTACTGTTTTATTTAAAGACATTTATATAACAATTTTATTTTTTCTTCTTTCTTCAAGAGAACTATTTTACAGTGATGATACTTTAGCAGCAGCATCAACACTTTAAGGACACTCCTTTATTTTTTAAATTAATTTAGAAAATTAACAACCTTGTTACCATTTACAATTGTAAAAACTGAAAGTTTATCATGTTTGAATCTTACCCACCAAAAAAGTGCCTAAAAACGACCATTTATCTATAAATAAAAAGGCATTCATACATTCAAATTAATGTAAAATCACTGTGAGGCAAATTTTGCTGAATAGTTCATCTTCAGGAATCTCATAACCTCAGTCCTGTGGCATATGTGGGTGAAGCTAAAATATCTGCCTGAAATGAGCCTCGAACTATAGGCAGAAAGCTGTAGTGAGCCAGTGAGGGGCTGATAAGAAGGACTTTACCGATCCATCAGTGTCACACCGGGGATGAGTCTCAGTTGAGCCGTCCGTCACCGCGCTGGCGCGAGCGCTCCACTGCAGCGCGAGCAGCACTTCGGTAGAAGATAAACAACAACACAAATATGAGAGAAAGAGAATCAAACTTAAAACAACTATACCTAAATAACTTAAATAGTTTAACTTACAAATGAGCGCAAATAAGGAATAATATAAATATTAAATATTACATAATAACATAAATAGTCTAAATGAAGTAGATATTTGCAGTTTGTCACTATTCCACTGGCCTACAAGTAACAAATGTTTTGTCTGACTTACCCACCAAAAGCCCTTTTCCTGGACGCATCGCGTGAAGGCATAACAGCTTCTTCCCCGACCCTTGTCTGATCATGAAATAGGATGGACAGCGAACAAAGGCGCAAAGACTTTCACTTCAGCGCATGACACAAAACATCACTTCTTAATATGGCTCGAAGACAGTCGCTTCAGCACATGACACAAAACATCACTTCTACTGACGTTTAGGCACCTCTATACCCCTTGTATGGTGCTTATATATTTTTTTACTCAAGTCAGTGTTCGTGGGTCTGGTGGACACGCTGCAGTTTTGGGTTTTTAATTTAACACAATCAAAATTAAATACTCAAATACTCAACTGTTTATTTCATCCCAATTACAAGCAATATACAAGGTCAAAATTTGCTTTTTACCTTTGTTAGATCACATTAATGAATTACAGTGCTACAGCCTTGTGTGGGAATGGCAAGGGCAGAAGCACAAAACTCACACTTACACTCACACTCTCTTTCTCTCACATACACAGACATAAACACACATACACATAATAGCAGGCCCGGACAAAAGGAGGACAGAGTGAAGGCACACAGGACCTATAATTCCCACTCTTTTAATAGCCCTGGGTTCAGTGGACCCGAACTTGCTGTATGTAATATAAGTGTGTAGGGGGGGGTGTACAGTGAGTGGTCGTTGAAAATTTATTCTCATATATGTTCTTCACAGAAAATGAGCCAAGGCCAGCGAATCTTCTGAGTTTGAAAATATAATTAATGGTATAAATTTTCTTTTCATAAAAAGTGAAAACAGGTCCCACAGACCAGACAAAGGTTAAATACCTCAGGTTGGGTATTAGTCCCAGAGGAATTAAAAGAAGATTCCTTTGTGCTTCAGCAAGTAGAATGCCCCAGAAATAATAATAATAATAATAATAGCCTAATAATAATGCAATTATTTATTGATTAACTTAATTTAATACTTTTAATTAAAGCATCCCCCCCCCCCCTATTTTTGCTGTAGTGTGTCAGTAAATAGTTTATATTTCCAAAATCTTCATTCTTAGAGTTATAAACAGCATGAGAGAGGTTTATCTTCAGTGTTAGAGTTATATACGTATATTCCCCAATACAGTGTTGGGGAAAGTTACTTTTAAAACTAATGCATTACAATATTGCGTTACTCCCTAAAAAAGTAACTAATTATGCTACTTAGTTACTTTTTATGGAAAGTAATGCATTACACTACTTTTCAGTTACTTTCGCGTTACTTTTTAAATATGGGCAGAGCGTGAGTGTTTGTTTTTAATATAAGAAGTTCTATTTATAGCAAATAAATAAAAGCACAACAAAATGTGTCACGAATAAATCTCAGGCTGAAGAAAAAGTAAATTCACATCTGTACAGTAGAATACAGGAGAAGAAAGTTCAGTACTCTTCAGCAATTAAAAAAAAACAATGAAGCACAATAGTTTGAAGTCATTTTTGCTTGTAAGTGTGGTTGAACTGGATTATTAAAGGTCAGCAGCAAAGACATTGGTTAATAAAATGGGATTAGATACATTTGTGTAAGTTAATTATTCCAGGTTTGTGTCATATTCTAAGTTTATTTTAATTCATTTTGATGAATACTAAATCTGTTTTTGAGAGTGAGATGAATTAATGCACAGTCACATTTAGTCTAGAAGTACACTGTATTCATATACTGCACACAATGCCTCTGTATTTCTGATTTCCCCCAAAATGGGGTCAGGAGACTTAATAAGTCAGTCAATAAATAAGAAAACAAAGTAACTGGCTTTACTTTTTTGAAAAAGTAATTATTCAAAAACTAAAAAGTAATGCGTTACTTTACTAGTTACTTGGAAAAAGTAATATTATTATGTAACTCGCGTTACTTGGAATGTGTTACCCCCAACTATATATATATATATATATATATATATATATATATATATACACACACACACATACAGTACAGGCCAAAAGTTTGG
>JAUMHE010000082.1:9841081-9864548 GCA_032359235.1 Enteromius mattozi
CTTATTGGGAATTTCACAAGAAAAACAATGGTGTGCTTGGTTTTAACGTAACTTTATTCTTTCATGAGTTATTTACACGTTTCTGACCACTTATAAAATGTGTTCAATGTGCTGCCCATTGTGTTGTTATTGAGGTGTATCCATATAAATGGCCCACCCTGTATATATGTGTGTGTGTGTGTGTGTGTGTGTGTGTGTATATATATATATATATAAATTGTTTTATATTAATTATTACATATATTTTTTAATATAAGTGGTATTAAAATGAAATGTAATGTTTCAACACTCTTATAAAAAGAAAAATGTATTCATAATAATAATAATAGTAATTATAAAAACAATTATAAAAATAATAAATAATAATACATTTATTCATTTGTAATTTAGGATATTCAAACCAAATACTGGCACGAATTAATTAAAATATGTTTTTAAGAAACAATATAAAAAAGTGCAGAGTAAGATTCCCTGTTTTTAACACTTAATTTACCTATTGTTTAACACTTAAGCTCAAGATACAAAAATGTATCATTTAAAAAAAAAATCGTAAATGTCAGTACATTTGCTATTATCAACGCTTGTAAAATGTGCTTTAGGATTTAAATGAATCCCCTACTGACTTCTTATGCGAACTGCAGTCCTGTACCCAGCATGCACAGCAGAGCTATTAGCGCTTAGCTGAACAAGTGTAGACAGAAGACAACAACAACAGCATGATCCCAGCCAAACGCCAGGCTGATGGACTAGTAGGCCAGCTATGGACCCCGATAACGAGTATCAGTACATGGCAACAAAAGTGTGGCTCTTGTTGACTAGTCGTATGGCTCGATGAGGAGGTTGATTTTATTGCTAAACGTCCACTAAGGTGCTCATTGTTTCTCAAGTGTTTTAAAATATACTGCTGCTAAAGATCTCGAGTCTATGTGCGAGTGTCTTCCGGCGGGAGCAGCAGCAGCAGCGGTGCCATGAACAGTGGACTCCCAGCTTCAGCTGCTCCGCTCGGGGGTGTCGGAATACCCGGTATAAAGGTGAAATTCTGCCGTTATTATGCGAAAGACAAGACTTGTTTTTACGGAGATGAATGCCAGTTTCTGCACGAGGACCCGTCCATGGCGAGCCTTTCTCTGCACGGTGGTGGTACAGGTGCTGGCGGCGGCGGCGGCGGAGGAGGAAGCCCCGTGTCTTTATCTCTCGCCGGAGGAGCAGTGACGGCGGCGGGATACGTGCTCGGAAATAGCGCGGCCAGCGGCGCTCCGGCAAACGTTCCCAAAAAGAACGATTCTCTCGGTCCCGCAGGAACAGCTACGGAGGGACATCTGTTGTCCAGTAAGTTTGCACTGAGGCCTAACGTATCCTGTCCTCTGTTGAAGTTGTTGTTCGGTTGTGGGGAGACACGGCCGCTTTTGTTTAAATCGAGGCCGTGGATTTTAGCGGCCTACCTCTGGCTACCAAAACAACACGGGAAATCAACATGTTACTTCACAGCGCGCAAGAATTTTTAAACTAAAGACGAAAATACTAGTACAACGGAAGCAGAAGCATTTAGTTAATACTCTTCATGGTTTCTGCTGGTTTCAAATTGTTTTTCCAAATGCATAAGTTATTTAGTATTTGATAACTGATATGTATGGCAAGCCATTTTAACATTTACCGTAGATCATTCTCAAAGGGAAGTTGTTAAGGCACTAAGGATTTTTTTTTCTGTTTAAAAGAATTCAAAACCAGATCAATGAAGCCCATGCTTTTACTCACTCCAATATAGTAGATGGTGGTATGCAACTGTAATGTTGGTCTGTGACTTTAAATAAAACTGGAAGAATTTTTTTTTAAGACTAAACAATGCACTAGTTTTAACAGCAATACTCCAGTAATATGAAGTTGACTAAATAACCCCTGGCAATAGTAAATACTAGTGACCACTGGGAAAGATGGTGTGTCATAAATGGGTACTAAAAATTCAAATGTCCTAGCTTATAAATTAAAATTAATAGTTACTAGTTGAATAGTTTTGTTTTATTTTTATTTTACGTTTAGACCTAATAGTTATTAAGGATTTTAAAAAAGATACTCATCCTATTGGAATAAATACTAGTCCAAGGTGTATAGTTACACGCATCTCCACAGAATTCAGTGGCAAAAATGTTTTAACAGTGGCACAGATACTAGTTTTAATGGATAAGTGTTAAATGACTTGCCATAGAAAGACACCTGGCATTGTTCACAGGCAAGATTAAAGCATCTTTATAAACTAACCCAGTAGCAGCCATCATTTTTGCCAGTGTGTTAATGATGCTTTAGAGTCTGAGTGCATTTTTGTAGCAAAGTTGGAAATTATGTCCAGCGGTTTTTAAAACTTTGTTTTAATGTTCAGGAGAAATTCTGTGTAACTTGCTTTTTTTGCACATTAATCTTTTAAAACAATATACTGAAGCAACCATTCACTGTTGAATTATTTATTTTATTTTTTGTTTAAAAAAAGTTTGCATAGGACTTGCGTAGTAAACACAAAGGATTCACATGTGTTTTTGCTTTATTGCAGTCCCTGGGATGGAAGGAAGTGCTCTGAATGATGCCAGTCTGACCAACTCGTACTTCAGCAGCACCTTTATTGGGGTCAATGGGTTTGGAGGCCCAGCAGAGCCCAAATATTCCCAAATGATGCAGGTAACATAACGGTGAAAAACAGGAAACCAATAGAAAATACTAGCAACTGGGTTCGTCAAATGCATCACACAATGGTGATTCATAATGGGACACTTCACATGTTGATGGTTGCTTGTGTTATTAGAGGATGACCAGCAGTAGCAGTTCTCCAAGTCTGCTGAATGATGGTGCCAAGAGCTTCAGCCACAGCACACATGGTGAGTTAACAATTGTTTGAATTTTTTGTTGTGAGAATAAAACTGTCATGGCAAGATTTGAAAACATTTTCTGTGTTTCTGCTTCACTTTTTAGATCCAGTAAATTCCCCAACATCATCTCTATACAGTGATTTTGGTGCTTTGAGCATATCACAAAGCATATCACAAAGGAGAAAGGTGAGGGTTTAACATGTCAGTTTATGCTGTTTGTATTGTGCTCCGACGGTTTGCACAGGAAATCCTTTAAAGAAAAGTTGTGTATTTACAATTTCCTCTGCATTTATTTTTATCTAATTATGTATATACTTATGTAATTTTTTAATACATAGAATTATAATTTATTTTAATGTATTTTAGTTATTTTAAAAGTTATTGTACAAGTTTTTTTTTTTTTAAAGCAAGCAACCAAACAAACAAACCAACCATCCCCACTTTGAAAACCCTTGCCCTAACAAATTAATCTTGATTGGGCCTTTTTTTTTTCATTACCAATAGTTACTTTCTTACTTGAGATACTTTCTGTGCCAGAGTGAAAACATCTTTTTGTATCTGTGGTTCTTTTTTCAGGCTCCTAACCCCACAGCCAGTGAGTTTGTCCCTAAAGGGGCACCACGGATGGCCTCTATGTCTCAGACGACCGTGCCAGCGTTCACTTCCCCCATCTTCCCTCATCCTGGCTTGAGCAGCTCCACGGCGGCTGCTCTTGCACCTGGTCAGTGACTCACTCCCAGAATTACCACCTAGTGCTCTGCCATTCTGTCTGTCCTTTTTTTTTTTTTTTTTTTTTTGGCTAGATCACTTTTCTTATGTTTAGCATTTCTATTCAGTCTTTTAATGTTTGTGATCTTTTAGGTTGTGAGTCTGTTCAGGGTGCTCTGTTTTTGATTAGGCTTGAATTTCTGGTTTCTTGGACAGGTATGTCGCTCTCTGCTGGGTCTTCTCCTCTTCACTCTCCCAAAATCACCCCTCACACATCCCCAGCCCCGCGGCGGCGCAGTCATACGCCTAACCCAGCCAATTACATGGTGCCCACCACTGCGTCTGACCAGGGAGGCGGAGCCCACGTGATTCAAAAGGAGACCGTGGGCGGGACTACCTACTTCTATACGGATAACACCCCTGCTCCCTTGGCCGGAATGGTACGGTCCGTTGTAAATCAGTATTTGCTGTGTGCTATTACCGCCTTTACCTGTTTTATCGAAAATATAAAATGTGCTGTTTGCATTTTCAGGTGTTCCCAACATATCACATGTATCCACAAACGGCACCCCATGTGGCATACATGCAGCCAAAAGCCAATGCACCATCCTTCTTTATGGCTGACGAACTCCGACAGGTAATCCACAATTTCTGCCCTCATCTGTTAGCCTGTGCTGTTTAGTAGTTGGTTGTTGAATGTCGTTTTTCACATATTTGTTCTTGTTTGTAGGAGCTGATTAACAGGCATTTGATAACGATGGCACAGATAGATCAGTCTGAGAACCCTGGTAAGGATGTGGTTTGTCTTTGTTGGCATGACATGTCAACGGTGTTTTGGTTTGAATGGACAACACGGCTACTGTTCAGTTAAAATGTCTGTTTTGTGGTCAGAGCGTATGGAGCATACCTGCTGTCTGAATAGAAAACCACATCCTTTTTCTGTCTGCCATTTTTAGTTGGTTTGAAAAGCATTTTGCATTGTTATCCACTTTTTGTCACCTTTAGCATCTCTTTCTATATAGTCAAGTGTGCATATGTGTGTAAGAAAAGGTGTGCTGGATGATTGCAATCTCTGTTCCATCTCTCCTCCAGGAGTGCCATCTGAAGTAGACAGTTACCACAGCCTCTTTCCCCTGGAACCCCTTCCCCCACCAAACCGTCTTCAGAAAACCAGCAACTTCAGTTACATCACTTCCTGTTACAAGGCAGTCAACAGCAAAGATGACCTGCCTTACTGCCTCAGGAGGATACATGGTGAGGCATAAATTATTTGTTTGTACAGCTGTTCCTCTAGAGAGTTTGCACATTTGTTTTGAATTCCATTTTTACGTCACTGTTGTTTATAGTGGCAATATTTATGGATAACCAATTGAACAACATAACTAAAAATGAAATAATTCTTTAATAAGTAATTTGGTATGTTTTTTGAAGTGTTTAAGGTAATAAAAATACTTAAATCGTATCTCTAAATATTGGAGAACCAAAATGATAAACAGTCTCTGCATCTTGACAGCACACTGACACATTTTGTCTTAGTTGTTTTTTTGTTTTTTTGTACCCACGTGTGTAACTTGTGTTCTTGTGTGCATTCACAGGCTTCAGGCTGGTCAACACCAAGTGTATGATGCTGGTAGACATGTGGAAGAAGATTCAGCACTCCAATACTGTGACCCTCCGAGAGGTCTTCACCACCAAAGCATTTGGAGACCACTGTAAGAATTATTTTTTTGTTAGTTTGTTGAAGTGTGTGAACATGTCCATGTCCTAACTATCGTGAAACACAGCTTTAGGTTTTGAAATTGTACATTTGATTTTGGGTCAATGCAGTTGAGCTTTTTTCCATTTTGTCCTTTCTATTAATTTATTCAAAAGTACTATAAAAACAATTTACAAATGCAATGACTTAAACACACCTGCGCTCAGATGTTTTTAAATGAATTTCTAATGAAAAAAATAATTGAAAGAGCTTTAAAAAAAAAAAAAAAAAATAAATATATATATATATATATTTTTTTTTATTAAAAATAATAACTAATTTCTTCATAAATCTTAAACTGTTTTGAAAAAACTGTTACTCTATTTTTTTACTAACATTTAAAATAATATAAATGTTTTTCAAGGGAGAACTAGAAATATTTTTAAAAAAGCTTTCTTTATCATGTATGTTCGTGTCATTGACCCTTTTGAACTCTCTTCATATGATCATATTATCCTTCGCAGCACTGGTATTTTCCTATGACTTCCATGCGGGGGCAGAGACCATGTTTAGCAGGCACTTCAACGATCCGGCAGCTGATTCGTACTTCACAAAGAGAAAGTGGGGTTAGTTGTTTCTTGCTCTTTTGTTTCTGTTTGTGTGTGTGAGGATACAGCCGTTAGATACAGAGTACGTCAAGTGCTTGGTGGCAGTTGCGTCTTCTTGAATGTGTAGCGAGGAAAGAGGAAGGAGTGGTTGAAACCGATCCCGCCTCAGGTGGGTTCAGTACCTGCAAGCTCAAGACTGACAGAGGAAGCAAAACCCAGGGATGATGTTTAGCTATAAACAGCTGCAGCACATACGGCTGCATCAACCACAGTGCAGCCTCAAACCATAAAATATGTGTTTGTTATCAGGATGGGCTAAAATACAGCAATATATTATAACCAGTTACAACATCTAAAAAAGTACACTTATACATCGACATTAAAGTTTAACTTTCTGTGTTTGTCAGCTAACATATCACAGGATGCTTCAGACATTTAGTTACTGTTAATTGTTGCAATGTTAATTTTATATTAATTATTTAGATTTAAAAAATTTTGTTTTGCTTATTTTGTTTTAAGAAATAACTTTGTTTTCTTCTATCAGGGCAGCATGAGCTCCCTCCTCCACGGCAACATGCGGGCCTGTTACCAGAGTCGCTAATTTGGGCCTACATCGTCCAGTTGAGCTCGGCACTGCGCACCATTCACACAGCCGGGCTGGCCTGCAGGGTCATGGACCCTAGTAAGATCCTCATCACTGGAAAGACACGGTACAGCCACATGCTTCTTGCTCATTTAAACCCAGAAGAACATTCATGTTTTGCTAATTAGCTTTTTTCTGAACTTCTACCCTAACCGTGCAAAACAATACAGTAACTGGTGAAGTCAAAGCACTGGTCTGTAGAATTAGTCAACTTATGAAATGAGGGACAGTCAAACCACAGATCGGTCAGTGTTCTGTGGCGCCCTTATTCTTAGCTATAAATAGTGAATAGAGAAGTTCTGTTGTAGTATTTTTGCTCTTCCTTTATTATGTACTGAATGTTTATCAGCCTCTCGCAGCAGTGCTTGCGCAAATAACCAAACATGCAAACACGAATACTGCTAAATGTTTGTTGTTTCTTCATAGGTTACGAGTCAACTGTGTAGGAATGTTTGATGTCTTAACATTTGACAATAGTCAGACCAACCACCTGGCGCTGATGCCCCAGTACCAGGTATTGAACATCTCCTTTACACCCAAACACAGTGTTACACCAATCACATGCATCATTTGACTGTGCATCATCATTTAATCTGATTTTGGTACACTGCCGTTCAAAACTTGGGGGTTGGTAAGGTTATGTTAATTTTGTTGTAGGAAGTTTCTTATGCTCATCGTGTTAAAATAACTTTTAGATTTTAAAATGTAACTTGTTTCTGATTCAGTTTACAGCCATGATCATTCTAGGCAAAAATCATTCTAATATACTGATTTGTTGCTCAAGGAACGTTTTTAGCAATGTTATCAAAAGCTGTGCTGCTTAGCAAATGACTTTTGTATGTATTGTTTTTCTTTTAAAACATGCTAAAAAGGTACTTTTGATCATTTTAATGCATTCATCCCAAATATGTTAAAATAAGTCTTAATGACCCCAAACTTTAGTGTAAATAACGTTTTACTTATAAATTAATCATAATTGTTTGTATAGCAGTTAATTGCCAGAGTCTCATGACCGTAACTATGCACCACATTAATATTGATATGAAGTTCTTTGTACTAGAAATGGGTTTTGGAGGCTGCTTTGTTGTGGTACAACTTTTTTTTTTTTTCCTTGAGCGTTCGTCGTTTTACACTTTGGGTCTAAACTCATTTCATTAGTTGCTGTTCCTCTTTGTGTCCATCAGCAAGCAGATCTCATCTCCCTGGGGAAGGTGGTGTTGGCTCTGGCGTGTAACTCTCTAGCTGGCATTAAGAGAGAGAATTTGCAGAAGGCCATGGAGCTGGTGTCAATCAACTACTCTTCTGACCTCAAGAACCTCATTCTGTGGGCCTCTCTCTCTTACTTTTTTTATTTAATTTTAATTTTATTTTTATATAGCCTAAATGCTCTCAAAGTGGTTATACTATTGACATATGACAGTTTATCATTCTGTATGTGTCATGTTGAGACTAGTTAACATGTTCATGAACTCATGAATACATTAATGCTTGTGCATTAGTTTGAATGTGGTGCCGTATCTTATGGTCATGTTTCGATCTTCAGGTACCTGCTTTCAGAACAAAGCCGTCTGCGCAGCGTCAATGACATTATGCCCATGATTGGAGCACGGTTTTACACTCAACTCGATGCCTCACAAATGAGAAATGATGTCATTGAGGAGGACCTGGCCAAGGTATTTAAATTTGTTTACATTTTATAGTTTCTATCCACCAAATGGCCTCAAGCATTTACATATATTGTGTATCTAGCTTCAGGTGTCATTCACTTCCACTTCCAGTTTTTAAATGTACAAAACGGCTCATGCTGCTTTAAACTGATGTTTTTTTTTTTATGTATTGTCTTAATTATAAATGCACTGGTTTGCTGTGCAAACCATTTGACCATTTACATCTCTTTTCCTGTATTTCTAATGAATCAGAAGTCTCGCACATTCACAGAAAACAGCTTGCTTCCACATTGAAAAATAAGGTGGATACACAAATGTTTCAAACAGAATGATGTTGCTTATTGTAAATATTTAAGTCAGTTTATTATAAATTAAAAAGATTTGTTATATGCATGTACACTTATTTATTTTATCAGTAATGCGATGTTGACTTTATTTATTGGCATTTTTATTGGCTATTTTAAAGCTGGATGTCACTAAAAATAAAAAATGTGCAGTTCTCTGAGATTCTCAATCAGTTATTGATCATTTAATCATTCCTGATGGATTCAGTAAAATTGTCAGACTAATTGAAACAAATAACAGATTTTATTTGTGATTTCATTAAAAGAACCAGCTCCAAAGAAGCATTCCTTTTTTTGTTTGTTTGTTTCTTTTTAAATTTAATTTTATTTATTTTTTTACACACCAAACACAAGTTTTGCTGTGCTGTTTGTTTTTAAAGCCGGACAGCCAGAGAATAGACAGTTGTTGCAGGAAAGTTGGGTTGAAAAAGTCATTATTTTGTCAGTCTTTTTATCTTGACACTTTCCATTCAGAGTCACAACTAGACTGTAGATTCAGTATCAGTTCAGGAAACAAAAAGAAACACCATTGCAGACTGAGCTCTCCAATTTACCCAGTAAGCCATTATCTAGTGTGTGCTGATCTTGCACAGGAGGGTGGAGGTGTGATCGCTGTAGATATTTTGGATGGTTTCAGCTGTTCTCTCTTCTGCTTTCCTCCTTGTGAACACTCGTATCAGATGTGTGAATGTTTTTTTTTTTTGTTGTTTTATTTAGTTTTTTTTTGTACCAACCTTTTACAAATACCTTCAAAACATGCATTGTTGCATTAAACCCCTTTTTATCAATAATGCGGACTTACTATATTAAACAGTGTGTGTCTACTGTGTTTGTTTGACACTGCTGGATCTGATGTGAGAGCGAATGTGAGTCAGAAAGAGGTTTAAATATGACCTGGTTTCCTCTCTAACTTCCCTTCTCATAATCTGCAATGTCTCACGCAAACCCAAAATAAACATTTTTGTTATTCAAAAACGAACTTAATACTTTTTTCTTACAACTTTTTGCTTATGTATCTGCATTTTGCAGGAGGTTCAAAACGGGCGATTGTTCCGCCTACTGGCAAAACTGGGAACAATCAACGAGAGACCAGAGTAAGTGTTTTTTATTACAACTAAAATATTGAAGCCTTTCTAAAATGGCAACCTTTTATAGAATACTTTCAAAATGCTTCAACATGCAATATTTATTTCTTGTAGGTTCCAGAAGGACCCGACGTGGTCTGAGACCGGTGATCGTTACCTGCTGAAGCTCTTCAGAGATCACCTGTTCCACCAGGTAACTGAGGCAGGCACGCCCTGGATCGACCTCAGCCACATCGTGTCCTGTCTCAATAAGGTGAGCTTGTTTAGCTTCTGCATATTTGTGTATAGACCTTAGTCAGGTTCAACACCACACTGAATTTAATGCGAGATGACGAAGTAGTAGTTTTATTTATGTAGCACCTTTCTACTGCTCAAGGTCACTTTACATGTTTTTTTTTATGTTTTTGGTAAAATAAAAACTGTCAAAAAAACTTTTATTAAAAGAATAAAATGCTAATAAAATATTTTACTCTTTTGATGCAAATATCTATAAAAATGCTTATTCATGTTTGAAAAAGTAGAAGATAATTTGACTATGAGAAGGGAAGGTTAGTTTAGGTTGTAATGACATGAAATTTATGAGCATGTTCATGATAAAAAACAAAACAAAATTGCCTTTGAAAAAAAAAAAACGATGAATGCACGCTATTTATATATTGTGTAAAAAAGAAAAGAAAAAAAAAAGGTTTTTCTTAATAGTTAAGCCAAATGACATTTTTAGAGCCATTAAATTTAATTTTCTATTATTTTAATTAGTGCATGTTTTTAAAACCTATTTTAAACCAGATTTTATGATTCAGTAAACAATTTTTGTGTCATGTCCTTGTTGCAGTACATGGTCTTACTACATTATTAACAGTAAATCATGTGTAACTACAAGTAAATTACCCTAATCCTTACTAAAACCCTATAGTAAGTACTAGGGATGGGATGATACACCTGCCTCCCGATTCGATACTATCACGATACTTGAATGGCGTTACGCTATGTATTGCAAATTTTATTATTTTAATTTTATTTTTTTTTACAAATTTTGGTGCTACAAGTATTGTGATTCAATATTGCCATGCATGATCTGATTCCAAAATTATTCTTGATCTACATTTTTTTCCCCCAATTAATTCTTCTGCTTTGCAAATGCATCTTTACAACTTTACATCTTAACCAAAATTGGAGTTACTATGCTTTTTGTTTATAGTTGAAATACCTGTGTGTCAGTACTGCCATCTTAAAAGTATGGGTGTGAATCTTGATTTCACGAGACAGCCCAAACATGCACCTCTTCTTGTGTTTATTTCCACATCATCTTTTTTTCTGTGACTAGCTGAACCCTTGTCTTTGAAACCCGGAAAATACCATATTCTCAGTTTCAATATTACTGCACATGGCTACATTTTCATATACATTTTAAAACAAATTTATTTTGTGCAAAATTTACTATTATTATTATTATTATTATTATTATTATTATTATTGTTATTATTATATAAGCAGGCTACTTTTTAAAACAATTGCTTATTTAAAATAAGTGTTCTTTGAGTATTCTAAAGTTTACAGACAATAGTTCCTCTTTATTATTGCCGTTTGATTATTACTGATGAGATCATAGACAGTGGCAGCGTTAACGGGCTTCATTCAGACTAATGTGCAGATCTCTTTCGATTATATCAGATGTTTTGCTCTGCTCTGAAAACATAACTAACGGTGTGTACATCCGTTTCGTATAAAGTGCATTTAACCACAGCCGCTTCAGGACAAACAATACAAACAAGTCTGTCAGTGTGCGAGTGTGCGAGTTTCGTTCATCTAGCACTGCCTTCCAAACGGTGTGAATGAAAGCATATCTAAAGAATATCTAAAGTAAAATGCGGCGGATGGAAGCACATACTGTCAACGTGCACGTGTGTCACAGCGCAAAGTCTGTGCTATGTAACGTTAGCCCGCTGCACTTCTATTGCGCGAAAAAACTCGATTCAGAATCGTTGAAGAGAGAATCGTGATTTATTTACCCCTAGTAAGTACATGTTGTTGATTTATATTACTCAGTACTTAATTGTACAATTAGATATATAATTTCATAACTTTAAAATGTAACACATTTTTCTTATTCATTGTCATGGAACTCTGTTATTTGGCATTTATCACTATTTTTGTTTCTAAAATCCTTTAATGTCTAATTGCAGTTGGATGCTGGAGTACCAGAGAAGATCAGTCTGGTGTCACGGGATGAGAAGAGCGTGCTCGTGGTGACTTACTCAGACCTGAAGCGCTGCTTTGAGAGCACCTTCCAGGAACTGCTGGGCGCCACGAACGGCCCCCTGTAACCCCCCCCAGCCATCCCCAAGAGTGGGCTGGAACTGCCTGAAACAGAGCACATTGCACTACAGCCTGGAATCATAGGTGCAGAATGATGATCTCACGACCAGGGCAGAGCCAGCTGGTTGCTCACCTCCAGTCAGATACACTGTTCTGTCCAGAGAAAGTTGTTTTCTAAAGCTTATTTTTTTAGTTTTCACAACAATGCCGCAGCTGCAGAATTATGAACTCAACTGAGAGCTGTGATAATGATGAATTCTTTTCTTTTTTTAGACTTGGGAACAATGTCCAAAAAATATAAGACTTCCTGCTTTTATTTTTAATTTTTTATTTTTTCTTTGGAGGATGCACTAAACATTTTAAGTTCCTTTTTAAATGATTGTGCGTCTCCCACAGGGTGCATTGAGGGCCGGGGTCTCACACATGAAATGGAAGAAAAACACAGCGCCGGTTTTTCCACATCATCTTTTTGCGCGTTTTTAATGAGGTACTACAAATTGGGACAGACCACTGGTCATGTGTTTAGAGTCCTCGGCTCCGATGGGACAAATCGCTGGGTTGGGCAAACTGATGAGACTGACCACTTATGAATGTGTGGCATAAGTAGTAGTGTGCCGCCACTCCTCGTCTGCTGTATGACTCATTTAAAAGTTGGCCAACTTGGAGGCGGGAGGGGAAGTTGCTGGTTGTTTGCAGTCGAGGGGGGATTCCACGACAAAGGGGTGCTCTCTCCTCTTGCTGTGTAAACTTGTTGTTTATTTCAGAATTTCGCAACATCTTTTTTTCATTTTACGGATGATTTTGGAAATCGGATTTTGAGAGGATGGATCTTCGTTGTCGTTTATTTTATTTTATTTTATTTTTTTAGTCAGGCTCTTGTGATAGGAACCAAAGAACTGGACCACGCAAGCAAGGGAAACCAGTTCTGTCTCATTGTGGAATGTCCTCTTATGCCTCTGTTGTGGAGCATCCCAAGTTTCTGTCCATTTCGTCATTCTTTTCCCTAATTCGTTCTCATTTTCCCGCTCTCCACGCTAGTATTGGTTTGGATATAGTGAATCTCAGTATAGAGCTCTCTTGTGTTGTTACTGTCGTTCCCTCTCCTCACCAAGTTGTTGTACAGAGATGCATGATGGGATGTTTCTCACTTCACTAGTGTGATCTCTGTGGACCAGTCCCAGCAGGACGGTTGGGATTGTATTGGTTTCTCTTGGTTTTGTTTTTGTTTAACTATGATTTGACCTATGAATTATGTGACAACATCCGGAAAACAGTTTGGAATTCGCTCAGGTTGATTCCTGACAGGAATATGCCAATGACTGAATGTGTCTGACCTGTCATTGGTGACTGCCCAATCGGTGAGTCAAGGAACAGGCGGGACTTGCAGCACAGATTTGGGTGTGCCACACTGGACCGAGAGGGTGCAGGATACAGCAGGCAGAGCTGAGGATGCTGTGAGTTCAATAATGTACTTTTTCTCTCTTCTTTTGTTTTAGTCAACTGATACTTGGTGGACATGGTGCCAAGCCCTTATCCCTTTCCGAATATCTCACACACAAACACACACATTATTACACCTTTTACAGATCGATCTCATATCATGTACCCGGTCTCCAGTGGAGCACACTCCAGACACAACACATACATATGCACTCGTACATAAAATCCTCCTTCACCATCCCAGTACGTTTTATGCCCTTCTTGTGTTTATTGTCACATTTTTGCAATATTTGTGTGTACAGCAGTATTTTAATAAAGAGTAATAAAAGAGAGCACTCGTTTGGTTGTTCTTAAATGCCATGATTGTTGCAAAAAGGAACTTTTGGCTAAAAGTCTGAGAACAGAGAAGCATCGGATGCTTTCCAAAATAGATGCTACAAAAATGACCAGCACTGAAAAAGCAGCAACGAGACACAGTCTCAGATATGGTTTTGAATGGTGCAAAATGTTTTACAGCAGAAATTGTGGCCAGCTATCATTAGGGTTGAGATGAGTGACATGATAGCAAAGCTTTTTAAACTACTGTAACATACACTACTGTTAGAAAGTTTAGGGTTATTAAAGTTTTTTTGTTTTGATTACTTTTACTCAGCCACAATGTTACATGGATCAAAAGTGACCGTCAAGACATTTGTAATGGTGCAAAACATTCCATTTCATATAAATGCTGTTTTGAATTTGAATTTCAAATAATGCTGAAAATATTCTCATGATTTCCACTATTTTAAGCAGCACAATTGTTGTCAACACTGGCAATCATGATTCTTGAGCAGCAAATCAGTATATTAGAATTTCTGAAGGATTGTGTGTAACTAAAATAATGGCCGCTGAAAAAATTGTCAAAATATATTAAAATAGAAAATATTTTAAATTATTTCACAATCCTGCTATTCTTACCAACCCCAAACTTTTAAAGTGTATTTTTTTTAAAACAGATTTTTTTTTTATATATATATATATACATATAATATATTCTACCAAAACTAAAAAGTCCTGTCCTCATTTGCAGGCTTTGTGCATTGGCAGTGTCATGTGAAAAAGTTTGCTTTAGCTTTAAATCTAAAATACACAATATATACTATGATATTTTCAGAGGTTACTATTAAGGTTCTTAATGTAAATAAACACAGTGTAAGGTGAACTTTTCCAGCATATGGCTTGCAGCACATGAAATGTGCTCTACAGTTAAACATTTGGTACCTACAAGCAGTGATTTGTAATAAATGCTTTCCATAAATAACAATAGCTGCTCTGTGACTACTAAAACAAATCTAAAGTGGTACAGATTACCAGTGGCTTCAAAGAGGGTGTACAGATATGAGATGTTTAAAAACAAAAATGCTGGTTGCCAACATGATAGTAACATTGCAGACAAATGTCACGCAAAACATGGACATTTCCAGGCCTCAAGAAGTTACAGATTAATCCCAATTAACTCCTAAAATAGGAATTTCCATATGAATTTTTGTAAATATTATAATTGGCTAAAAATTGCTTTGTGTAAGCTCTAAAGTTCATTGGGTAGAAGAGGTGTGGGAATGTGCAGAGATTCAGTCAAAAACACTGCTTTGACAGGACAAAGCTTGCACAATAAGGTACTGAAAGCAAAAGAGTTTAGATAAGCAGTGTTTTTGTGGTGGTGGTGGTAACGGATGTTGATGTGTTTACAGGCCTCTCGGATGACGCGAGTGTTAGAAACAGGGGTAGAGTAGAGCAGCTTCATAGTCTGGTGGAGGAGAGCAGCACCTCTCTGAGTAACACACAGGAGGAACCTCCTTGTGATGACAACAGGGGGCGCTATTCATACAAGGCAGTGCTTTTGCAGGCGGCTTCATGTGCTGGTTATGACCTTTGGAGAAGAACCTGCAACACAAAAGGCAGTGACCTAATTTTATGCAACTAATTACATATAACTTAATGCTTCTTTTTCACACGTTCATTTTAACACACTATAATGTAATGCAAAAGTATTGGGACACCCCCTTCTAATGAACAGCTTTGACTACTCTAGTAATTTATAAATCTTGTAATGTTTAAGCACATAATGAATACATAAATTATGTTTCCATCTTTGTTGCCACAGTTTTGGAAGTGACTTTTTCAGTTCTAAAGAAAGGGGTGTCCCAATACTTTTGTAATGTAAAGCTGAAACAAACGTTTCAAATAGAAGCTGAAATAGGTCAAAAGAACAGCTTTTTTTTTTCAAACAGCAATTCTATAAATGGCTTTTGATTGTTTTAAAGCATCAAAAGTACTATATAAAACTCCTTAAAAGATCTTACTGACTCCAAACATTTTAATGGTTATGTAGCAGATCATCAAAACCAATGTCATGACACCTACTTAGTGATGTTTTTGGTTTTAAACCTGTCCATCCACTTCACCCGAATCAACTCTTCAGATGGGAGAACCATTCCACTGTCAGACTGGTTGTCCTAAAATCAGATTAAAAAAAAAAGAACGTAAATCTCGACAACTTCACCCAAGTGAAATTCAACTATATTTTTAAAGGACTTACATCAGGGATTTCTTTGTGCAGATCCTCAAAAGTGCTGATGGCTTTGATTTTCCCAGAGCTGATGTAGCTAAAACACATTTAACACATTTTAATATTTATCTTAATTTACTTTAAATAATTGAAACTTTTCAAATGAATTATTTGAATGTAATATTTATTTTAATGAAACCAGTGCATCTTTTGAACACACTTCATATGTATTTTGAATTTTAAATACTGTTTTTCACATGTAATTATTATACATATTCAGTTAATATGTTCACATGATAACATTTGTACCTTGAAGTTCCCAGTGTTTTCTGGCTTTTGTCATTCTGGTCGATGTGCGGCGTCACAGTATTTCCTTCTCCAGAAATAAAAGTGTTCAGTGGAATATAATCCTTTCCATCCTGTTTAAAAAAAAAAAAAAGTGTGTGTAACTAAAAAAAGTCAAATACAAACAAGCACACTAAATAATGTCCCACCTGTTGGACGCAGGTCTGCAGGAGGTCTCCCAGTATCTCCACAAGAGCAGAGAAAGAAGGTCTGTCCTCAGGGTTATGTTCCCAGCATGCCATCATAATGCTGTAACTGTCAGACAAATCCCACAAGCTCAAAAATAGCATGGTTCATGGGGCAATAATTGAACATGTTTAATACGATGTATAGGTGTAAGAACTGACATCTCCGGGGAGCTGTACTCAGGAGGACACATCCGAGTGCCCTGCTTCAGTCTGTGACAAAACTCCTCATCAATGTTAAGCCCCGGGTACGGAGATGCTCCTGTGGACCACAAACACTGTTACATTGCTTGTTTCCTAAACAGTCTACTCACTTTCATTTCTTTTGCAATGATCTGTTAATAGTTTTATGATGTCATATTACAAAAGGGATTGTGTTATGAATGAAATAATGAGTGGCATGTGCCAAATATTTAAATTATGTGATGTACATAAAGAGCATTGAGTTTACCAAGTGAGAAGATCTCCCAGAGCAGAACGCCATACGACCACACGTCGCTCTGAGTGGTGAAGACTTTGTCGAAGATCGATTCAGGTGCCATCCACTTCAGTGGTAACCGTGCCTTCATGGCAACACACATACATGCATTTGACCCTTTTTATGATGTTAACTATAAACTTTGTTTTATTGATGGTAGGCTACTTACATCTCCCTTGCGCACATAGTCTGGGTCTTTGTATACGTCTCGGGCCAAGCCGAAATCACAGATCTTCACCACATTGTTGTTGGACAGCAGGATGTTTCTGGCAGCAAGGTCACGATGAATACACTGAAAACATGAAGAAGAAAAACACTTTGTGAGAAAAGTCCATATTTATGTTCATATACAGTATGTAGACAGACATACTTTACCTTGCGAGAGGACAGAAACTCCATTCCTCTGGCCACCTGAAAGCTGTAAGAAATCAGGTCTTCAAGCAGCAGAGGGGTGTTGGATTCAGGAAGAGAACCTGCAGAAGACAAACACTAAGACTTCAGTCTCTCTAAACTGACCCCAAACTGTCTTGCTTTAATATTAAGATCAACATTATATTTATTTTTAGGTGAAGGAACAGTTCACCTAAAAATGAAAATTGTCATTATTTACTGTTTTTACTCTTGTCATGGCAAATGTAACTTTATTACTTCCATGTAGCACAAAATGTGAAATTTGAAGCAATATCCTGAAGAACATTTTTGATCCATGGATATAATAGTGACTATTATCATATCCATTAATCAACTTTCTTTACACTTAAAAAAACCCCCCAAAAAGTTATTTCTGCATTTGATCAAAATTATTAGAATTTGTAGTAATTGTTTCTATTTAAATATATTAGAAAATATAATTTATGAATTTTCACCATCATTGTCCAGTCTTCAGTGTTACATGACCATTCAGAAATCATTCTATTATGCAGATTTGCTGCTTAAGAAACTTTTCTTATTATTATCAATATTGAAAATATTTGACTAATAGACAATTCAAACAAATTCTATTTATGTAAACATTTATTTGGAAATATTTATTTAAATCATTAATTCAGAATATTGTATAGCATTATTAACATCACATTTGAATCCTTGCTGAATAAATTAATTATTTCTTTCATAAATCTGACCCTAAATGTTTGTATGGTAGTGTAAATGATGACAATAATTTTTTTTTTTTTTTGGCAGACTATCCCCTTTATGTATTTTGCTTCAAAATAAATCCTTATTATATTAGGGAATGATTGCCGTACTGTTCAACAAGTTTTATGATTCATTGCACATTGATCATTTAAATGACATCAAGCAGGTGATGCAAGCTCACCGCTGTCCTCCTCTGAGATGTCTCCTTTCTCCTCACTAAACCCTGAGCTGGCATTGCTCTGGCTGCTGGACACACTGGCCAATCGACCTTTATATCCCTCCTCTTCTCTGTTCACCTGAAGTGAACAAACAACACATGAAATGAGCAGCCATTCAGCTGGAACACATCTAGTGAATAATGCAATACAATACAAGGACTCCATATGTAGCTCATATTTTATAACTAGGCCCCACTGATCCTGTATCAGGACTGTCACAGAAACACACTGTTCTTTGTGTGAAGCTTTTGTAGAGGCCATTTAAAGAGGTAAGAAGCTTTAGGGATGGTCACACAGAGGGAAGTATGACTCTGTTGTCTTGAAGAACACTGCTTTATTTATTTCAGAAAGAAATAGGAGAAGTCTGTAAACCTGACATCAGACGTATATAGAGGTCACTAAACCTCACCAGAGCTGTAGTCAAATCCAGCTTTGTCGAGTCCAAGACCAAATAAGAGAAAAAAAGGATTCTCTTCAAGACCACATACTTAACCATTGATAATGTATGTGATGCGAGAGACAGCATATTACCTATTCTCAGAAAATCATTTTGCATTATTATTTGTAATGATCAAAAAGCAGGGGTCTCCAAACTAGATCCTGGAGGGCCCACACTTTTTAAAAAAAAAAAAAATTTTGTTTAATGGTCAAATTTCATATCCATAAATGTAAATTCTCAGGGAAAAAATCCATGTTTTATAACATTTAAAAATGAGGTGAAGCTTTATATTGAGTACATATTGCCCTCAAAGACAAGCTTGTGTTGTACAACTTGTGCATTCTTCAATGTTTTCCTATGAAATTGTTTATATCTCCCCCTAGCATTTGAAATTTGAAATTGTTTTTGTATTTGTTGTATTTGAATTTTATTGAATGCATAATAAAAAATATTAATTAAAAAAATAGAATGGCTACGTTTTTGCGCTACTGGGCATGTGCACATAAATGCAGCCTCACACTGTACAACAATAATTAGTATTTAATTATTGTAAAGGGTAAGTTTAGGGCTGGGTAGGTGTAGACGTTAATGAAAATTTAATTAGAAACACCAAACTTTTCAGAACAGCAAACGTACCAGGGGTCATGTGACAAGAACCAAAAGAATTTTTCCTCAGCATTCAAAGATGTTCTGCAAAACTAATAAAAGATTGTAGCACTAGACATGAAGTTGATGACTGCCTATAAATATTTCCTGTAATTCAAGTGCTGAAGTGAAATTTACACAGACAGGCAGACAGACAGACAGATAGATAGATAGATAGACTAACCCTGTTCAACAGGAAGACCTCTCGTTTGCTCTTAAGGTATGCAGACAGGTTGCCAAACTTACAATACTCAACTATAACCATCAGAGGCCCTGAAAACACCAAAACATAAAATTAATACATACAGAACAAGATGCTTTTTTTCTCTATACCATCATGAATTTCATACTTCTTGTTCACTTGTCAATTCAATTTTACGTTTTTGATCAAAAATACAGTAAAAACAGTAAATTGTGAATTATTATTACAATTGAAATGATTTTTCTAACATATTACACAATGTCAATTGTTTCTGTAATGCAAAGCTGAATTTTCAGCATCATTACCCCAGTCTTTAGCATCACATGATCCTTCAGAAATCATTCTAACATTCAGAAACATTACTATCAATGAATTGTGTGTATGTGTGTGTGTTCAAAATAACAGATATGTATTTGATATATTTAAATGCCTTCACTTCTGATCAATTTAATGCATACTTGCTAAAGTATTAATTTCTTTTAAAAGAAATATGCTGAGCCCAAAATACATGCACAAGCCTTGAATCACTTTTAGCGAAACCACAGTTTGAGGGTTTACAGAGAAATGGTGACATGCAGACCTCCTTTTTTGGTACATGCCCCGAGAAGATTGACCACATTGAGGTGATGACCAATATGATTGAGGATCTTCAGTTCTGTCATCAGAGCCTTGTGTTCACTGGCTGTAGCGCCATCTGCAGGAACAGGACAGACATACCTCCTGACACTATTGTATCTTTACTAAATAGGCCTTTTATTACACAGTTGGTATTACTGCTTAAGAATATACCTTTAAGCATTTTGACGGCCACTGTGGTGCAGCTGGCTGAATTGCAAATTCCGAAAGCTGAGGCCTGCATTACTCTGCCAAAAGCCCCTCGCCCCAGGGGCTTTTCTGGAGAACAGAACAATAACGCACATATCAGTATACTGCATAAAAGCATCAATATAACTTATATAGCACACACACAATTTACCTAGTTGAAGGCGGTCACGTGGAAACTCCCACTGGGCGGAATCATACTGGAATCTGTCGCAGTGATCAATCAGAGGCTCCTCCCCTGGATGCAGGATGACTGGCAGGTACTCTGCTTTTCCATTAGTGGAGCTTGGCTGAGAATGGCCCACATAATATAGATATATCTCACATGTTACAATAATATAAGCAGTTTTAATTGGCCTTGATTGGCTCTCACCTGTTTGAGTTTGCGAATCAGCAGTGTGAGAAGCAGCCAGAAGAGAGTAGCCACCACGCATGTACATGCTAGAGTCGGGATCTCCAGAGAAAGGGATTCGGATGAACCTTTTGGATACATAAACAAGTGTTGTTTAAAGAGAAAGATAAGAGGCATGACCAGGATCACATTTGTCCCCATGAGCAATGCAACTCCCTATAGGTCACGAGTAATGCATTAGCCTCTATAGAAAGAGCTAAACAAATGAACCTACATAAAAATTGGTAAACAGTTTAAGGGTTGAAAAGCCGAGGCCATCTGTGGGAAATGAAAATGGGAGACAGTTTCCTTCCTGACCTATCGGAAGAGAACAGCGTGAACGTCTCCTCTCAGCACCGTGTTTAGAAGCATCCGACAGGAGTAAATAAGGGAGTGTGAGAAAAAAAAAGGGAGTGAAAAAAGAAGCTGTGTTAAACGACTATTCATGCATACATTCAAAGTATAAATCTGGGGTCTGTAGAATTTTTTTAAGGTTTTGAAAGAAGCCTCTGATGCACACCAAGGCTACATTAATTTTATTAAATATATAAGTGAAAATAGCATTATTGTTACATAACTGTTTCTTTTTTAATACTTTTAAATGTAATTTATTTTATTAAAGCTAAATCAGTGATCCTTCAAGAGGATCCCTCAGAAATCATTCTATGAAATATGCTGATTTGGTGCTTAAGTAACATTTCTTATTGTTATCAATGTTGAACACAGTTGGCCTGCTTAATAGTTTTTGTGATTCTTATTTTTTCTGGATTTTTTGATGAATAGAAAGTCTAAAAGAACAGAATTTATTTGAAACAGAATGACAGAAAATAAAATAATATTGTTTTTTACTGTCCCCAATCCTTACAGTAGTATATATTCAGTAGACAATGATTTAAAAAGATTTTCATTGCATTATTACTAATTATTATTATTAAATTAACGCTTAAATTCATGCTTAAATTTATATAACATTTTAAATAAGATATAATAATACTAATTAAAATGAGTAAATTTAGGTTTTGAGATAAAGCATAAAGCAGTAGCTTACTTTGAACCCAAATGTGGGCGGAGCTGTCCACAGAGCCTCTCTCATTGGTGGCCTTACAAGTGTAAAGTCCCTGGTCTTCAACTGTAATTCGGTCGATATGAAGAGTCCCTTCCTCTGGAAACAGCATAATACCTGCCCCCCCAAAAAATACATATGTAATCTATTGACATACAGGATACTTTAAATAAATACTCAAAAAGCATGTTTTCCAGTCTCACCAGACACCTGCTGCAGCTTTCTTTGCTCCTTATACCATGTGATCCGGGGGTGTGGAATTCCTCGAGCGGGGCAGCGGAGAGTGACCGAGTTGCTTACGTTAACACTGTGATCGCTCAGGTTTCGAAGCAGCACTGGTGCCTGCAGGACTGTACAGTGTGAGACAAAAGGGCTCGGGTCAGGGGTCATTACGCATGATGTTTCTCGTCTACTGAATCAGTTTAATCAAACAAGATCAAAAACACCCCTAGGGAGACTGACGGAAATCACAGCAGTCACATGAGGCACTTAGCATTACCATCCGCCTTATAAAGCAGCTGAGTGATTTACGGGTGACGCGGTTTGCTATTGTTACCGAAGTGTGAATAGACTGTGAGTTGTATTTCTTTCATTGCAGATTGAGGCCTGGAATGTTTGAATTGCAGCCATTGGATTTGTGCCATTCAGCGAAATCCCTCTGTTTGTCTTAATGACACATTCAGTATTTCACAGACTCAACTGATATTTCCTGGTTAGCTGGCCAAGGACGCCTACAATTGCTTTGGCTGTTGAAAGCTTTACGGTGCAGTCTCAAATTCATTCAGTTTAATATAGATAATTGCAATTTAATTTGTCAGGAACATAATTTACACGCAACACATAACCCTGAAGGGTTCTTCACATGAGGCGTGATTACATAAACCTCTAGAAAATGAGAATAATAAGTTTAAACTTCTGCTTTAGATATTTTCCTCTTGGACACAATTGATTATTGTCTCTTTCCTCGTTCTGTGACAGTGGCTGATTGGCTGATTGTTCTTTGGCCATGTGAAGCAGTCTGTAAATGTGGCATAGTGGGAAGTGCCATTGTGTGCTCTTCCCCCTGACTAGATCTGATTCCCACACCAAAGAGGTTCTGCTTCACACAGCCTTGGAGAGAAGGGCTACAGGAAGCTCTGGGACCCAGTTCCCAAGGACCCCTTTCGCTCTGTCTTTCCCCTTCTCTTTTTGTTTTTTTTCCCACCTCTGTCTCTGAATGTGTGGGTGTCTGCGAACACATCCTTATGATGGCTTCTTACTGTGTTGTGACCTGCAATAACCTGCTATTTCTTATCTGTTTGCATTAATAAGCATATATAAATGTACAGATGATACAGCAATATGGTATATGACCACGAATACTGTGGCGTCCTGTTTTTATTTTTAGAATTAGACACAAATCTCTTGTTTTTGATGCAAGCCTAGACATTAATCAATAAGTGAATTTCTCCCAGTTACAAAAAACTATGAAGCAGTAACATATGAGCAAGTAAGTGTTAGCTTAATTTGTGAAGCTTGTGTTTTTCAATCCAGAATAATATTAGAATATTTTATTTACCTAATGGAAAATGTAAATTTATTAGTTACTATTGGATATTTGAAAACTGTTGTTTAATTGTTTAGTAATATTAT
>JAUMHE010000082.1:9866779-9895553 GCA_032359235.1 Enteromius mattozi
ACCAAATGCAGGTGGTGATGAGAAAGTCACATGATGAACCAAAGCTCATCACAAGTAGCTTTTAAATAGTAACATATTTATTATTCTGGGTTTACGGTGTTTCCCTGTAAATTTAACAGGAATTTACATTAACCATTTAACAGGTTTTTACCATAGCATTTTCACAGTTTTTTACCGTCATTACTGTCATTTTTTACAGTGTTGGTTAATAATGTTCTTCCAAGACCAGCCATGATCAATGATGTTGAGCCAGGGACATGTTGGGTAAGTTGTGGGTAACTGCATTTTTCAGAGAAAATAACATTTCACATTACTTCTGGCCACAAAATGAGTAAGTTTAGGAGTGACCAAGATTTTGCAACATAGGTTGAAATGCAAAAAAATTTTTCATTTTTATTCTGACAGCTGGTTTGTTTGCTATTGAATTTCTATTTCCCCATCATTTGTTATAAAAGGAAGTTCAAATATTTATCCAACAGTTAAGATCAATTCCCAAACTGAAGATTGAAGCCATTACATCATTATGTAGGGGGTAGGGGAACGGATTGTGACAGCTTGATTGCTTGCCATCAGATTCTTATAGCAGGAGGTTATAATATTTATCAAACTGATATTGGTTAACTTCACCCAAAAATGAAAATTCTGTCATTAATTACTCACCCTCATGTCGTTCCAAATCCATAAGACCTTCGTTCATCTTCATTACACAAATTAAGAAATTTTTGATAATATCAGAGAGCCATCTGACCCTCCATAGACAGCAATACAACTGAAATGATCCCAGGTCCAGACACGTGGTAAAAACACCGGTAAAAAAGTCCATGTGACATCAGTGTATCAACTCCAGTTTTGCAACGAAAGGAGAATCATTTTTTTGCGCAAAGAAAACAAAAATAACATCATATACTTAACCATTCTTGTCCTATGACGTAAGTCACGGGACAAGAGTAAATTATGTTATTTTTGTTTTATTTGCCCAAAAAAGTATTCTGGTAGGTTGAGCTACTGATGTCACATGGACTATTTTACTGATGTTTTTGCTACATTTCTGGATCTGGGATCACTTCAGTTGTATTTCTATCTATGGAGGGTCAGATGGTTGTCTGATGTCATCAAAAATATCTTAATTTGTGTACTGAAGATGAACGAAGGTCTCATGGGTTTGGAACGACGCGAGGGTGAGTAATTAATGACAAAATCTTCATTTTGGGGTGAACTAACCCTTTAAGATTCATCCTCAGATGGCATCAACATGCTTCTATACAAAGCTTTCTGATATAAGAAGCTTTTAATATTTGTCAAAACTTATTCTGGTTAAGAGCCATCTCCAAACGGGATAGAATTAACAACTTCTAAGCCACTGGATCATGTCTCTTCAAGTGGATGGGGAACATATTCTATAAGCTATTCTGTTCATCTTATAGACACCTCCTAGAACATAAGTCCTCAAATCTGGACGTCAAGATCCGCTTTCCTGCAGAGATTAAATCCAACCTGGATTAAACTTAAATAACTTGATTAGCTTGTTCAGGTGTGTTTGATTAGGGTTGGAGCTTAACTCTGCAGGAAAGTGGATCTCGAGGTCCAGAGTTGAACACCACTGTTATGAAGGAGGTTCAATTATTTCTCAAACTGATGTTGGTTAAGATTCATCCTCAAAACGCATATAATCAACATGTCTCCACACAGGGCTGGGGAAACAGATTCTGACACCCAGGGTTGCTCACCATCAGATTTTTTTACCCACTTTTCTGATATAAGTAGGTTTTAAAATTTGTCAAACTGATACTGGTTAAGACCCATCCTCATACGGGATACCTATAGGAGCGGAGAAACTGATTTTAACACCTGGAATTGCTCGCCATCAGATTCTATTCCCTCCATGTTTCTTGTAAAAGTACATTTTAATATTTATCAAACTGATACGAAACAAACGTATTTTAATACTCTTTGTTGTTATTTGTGATTGTTGTTTTAGCACCAACAAGGAAGGCAATGCATGGGGGGCGGAAATTGAGTATTCTTGAAATAAATAATTTAATGTTGCTCCAGTAATCAGAGAGGAAGGACACCTGTTTAACCACCTACAGAACTAACTAGAATTGGAACTTGATTGCTGTTATCTAGAAAGTTTTGGTGGAACACATAATTCCACAAAACTGAGCGCAGATGCATTTGTGTGAATCCCGGGGGAGTACTTTTGCGTTCTTGTGTGCCCTCTTGTGTATTCATTTCATCTGTTCCCTATGATCAGTCCACCCACTCGAACACTCACCTTATTCTTCCCTTCTAACACTTCCTGTCTGTGGCTGACGGTCAGGATGGGGTTGTGGGTGGACGTGACTTCTGTCTTCTCACTGACTGCAGTCCAGGACGAAGGAGGAGGCTTCTCGCATCTTAGAGAGAGGAAGACAGAGGACGAGAAAGAGGAAGAGAGAACGACAGCACTCTCAGTTCACAAGTGTCCAAAGCAGTGATGTCACAAGACACAGATGTGTAGCGCAGCTGCGGTCTGAAAGGGGAAGACCGGAATCTTCCGATCCCTGGTCTCTTGGGAATTCATTTTTCACTAGAGTCAACTTATGGAATTGTTTCATTTTCAGTGTGTGTGCCATTTGTGTCAGGATACGGTGACACTCATTGGAGTGTTCTGTAATTAGCAATGTGTGGGGCTTGGATGTGTTCCTTTTCCTGTCTGTAAATCATCCCAGCCAAGCTCCAACCTCTCATCCACTTTGCACACCAACTTCTAGGCATTTATCCCATTATCTTATCCATGCAAATTCTTTAAGGTCTCTAATCTTTGGAGCAAGGTTCTGATGGGCCGTGGTGATGGGTATTTGTCCGTGACTGTGTGCCCACCGCCCTTGTACCCCTCCCTGGCTTTGACGGCTCTCTCTGATTGCTCTTCCTATTTGGCTGAGACAGTGAGTGTTCTGTCCTCGTATGTCCCACCCTGATCATGACAACAGCACTTCTCAAACACACAGTCCACTCTCCCACGGTTCTCCGGGAGCAGTCGCTCACTCATTCTCTCATACACACACACACACACAGACTTCAAACACCCATTTGTTTTACCACAAACATCCCCACTCATTCTGCATTCACACACCTTCATCCATGTATCCGGTGTGCCTGCGTACAGTATTACGAACTGACTTCAGCGGGTCATTATAAAATCTACTCTGTTTTATTGTCTAGAAAAGCATCAATCAAGAAACAGTTCATTATATATTTCAGCTACATCTTTGCCAGCAGCTAGGACTTCACATATGCATTTTCCAGAACCAAACAGACCATATTGTACAAATAATTTCAAGCAAATTTAATGTAAAAACAAATACATTTGATATGAACACATACATTAGATATTAAAAATACATTTTTACCAGCGTTCTTACACATTTGGCAATTATTGAGATTTACCATAAGTAAGTTAGTTGTATAAAATTATTAAATATTAGAATCATATATTACTCATAGACAATCTGTATAAAAAGGGACGAATCACATTGGGAGAGACCCGTAGAGTAGAAACAAACGCACAAATACTCACGCAACACACACAAACACTTGCACACGAACAGGCAGGATCTTTTCTTTCAGCACAAAATAAAGCAACTGTAATACACAGCATCACTGTGAAGTGGAAGAGTTTGACATAAGATGACACACAGGAAGACACAGAGCTTTTGTCATTCATTTACGGCCCATCAGAACTCCTACACAGCAGGCATTCTGGGCCAGGTCCAGTCTGGAAAAAACAAAAACAAAAAGAGAAATCCAAATAGCGAGCCTCGGTTTTCTCTGCCCTCCTTGGCTCACGTCGAGATAGTAGATAGAGGATATTTTCATTGTGTACAATCTGAACTCACAGCTTTTTGTGGATGTTAGAACTACAACTGATGGTCTGGGCTTTGGAGATGGAGGCTTGGTTCATACATCCTTTATAGTACCACTCAAGAACACGAAAAGCAAAGCAGCACCAGGCAGTGTATGGATGGGGATCATGCTCAGAAAGAGAGTCTCTGTACAACAACAACAACAACAAAGAGGAATAAATTAGAATGTAGTTCCAGGGGTGCAGAGATATCAGCGTCTCCATCCTGTGTGAGCCCGGCTGTTCTGGATCCTCGTGAGATGGCCTGCTTTTTAGCGATGTCTCTGGGGTGGGTGGATAAGGCAGGGCACTGGCAGTTGTGGGGTTATTTGTGAGTGTGGCAGGACAGGTGAAGGGGATTGTGGGGGATCGGTAAAGTGGGGCGGAGGGTGTGTGTGTGTGTGGGATCAGGGACTCTCAAGAATAGATCAAGCTCCTGAGGAAGCGGACTGTGCCACGTTTGAAGACGGAGGGACAATCACGCTGCTGGGAAGCTGTCTCGCGTCGGGGAGGAAGCCAAACAACGAGAGGAAAAGCGCTCTGATTTTTCGCACAGGAAGCCCGTCTGCGCCTCCTGCCTGGCTGAGATAAGAGTGCTGCTGTTCCCATGGCCGAGCTCAAGCCCATCCAGCCGCTATCAGGCCGGCCCGGCCCACAACTCCACTCTCCCTGGGCCTCCTCCACTGCAGCGTCAGGCCAGCCGCGCCGGGCTGCTATAAAGAATAAGGGCCTGAGTCAGGGTCCAGCCAGTCAAGACCTCTCAACAGAATGTACATACAATACCTTTCAATGATCAAGCTTTACACAGTGCTTTCATTTTTGTTTTTTTGTTTTTTATCATATATACCTTTAGAAATTTAAGATGAGTGTATCTCAGCAAAATCAATATGCAATTGATAAAATATCAGGTAGGCAGACCCAGATAGAATCTACATGCATTTTCTGCACCCATTTTAGCATAAACTCCACCAGAACGAATTTAAACAAAGTAATGTGTGTTAATCACATAAAGTGTTTTAGATACATATTGCTAATTGAAAGCATAAATAATTTAGTTTTTAATCAAATTAGATCATGGTGCATGTTAAATTTCGGAGAAAATTTGTTGCCGCAAATTCCGTGTGGGTTTGCCATTAGAACACCAAAGCATTTCTTAAAGGGACAGTTCATCCAAAAATGTTTTTTCAAAATTCTATGCATATCTAAAACCATTAAAAAGACATTTTCATCACATGAAATTAAACAAAAAATATATATAAAAAGTAAATGTATTTGAACTACTTTTCCATTTTTTCTTATTTAAACTGAAGCACTAAAATAACTAAAACTTAAACTAGAAATATAAAAAAAAACTAAGAAACATTTTAGTATAGGGACCAATTATCACTATTACCTAGTTTCTTATTAGCATGCCTGTTATTAATATATTGGCTGTTTATTAGTAATTACAAAGTACATATTCTGCATTACCATATTCTACATCTCTAATCCTACCCAAATATATAAACCTAATAGCTAATATCTATTAATATGCAGCAAATTAGATGTTTTTTGAAGCAAAAGTCATTGTTAATGGGTTGTTAACAGCGAGAATTGGACCAAACAGTGTCAATATTAAGTGAATCATGAAAGAACTGGCATTTTTGGATGAACTGTCACTTTAAGATTGCATGAAGGATAGCTGGCACATACAGGGAGTCTGTTGCATTATTCCAGCCAACAAGACTTTTCCTCTCAGTGATATTTCATTTGAGCACTCAAAGAATAGGCCAAGAAAATATCACCAATATAACATGTCATGAAGGCAGTACAATAAGGGGAAGCATGACCTAAAAATGGACACATTTTGCATACAAATGGCATACTGTAGCGTAACGCTTTCAGAATTTGTAGATTTAAAAAAATCTGTGTGAGTGTGGGGGTAAGTCGGGAATGTATGTGGAAGGGTGTTTCTGTGAGATGAGTAATGCTTGCTAAATGTTTCTCATGAGAATGGTGGATATGTGGTGTGTCAGACACTGAAGAAGGCATGGCAGGATGCGTCTGAGCAATCACAATAATAAACAGCCAGCATTCTGCACAGGAAGTTCATTAAATCATAGTGTTTGATTTAGAAACGAACAAATTGTGCTTGTAAGCACGGAACTGGCTTCTTTTGAAGTGCTTTTTTCTGCACTTTCAACTCGGGAGTTAAATTCAGTTCTGTGACTGTACCAGGCACACATTCACACAAATATGAACACACACACATACACACACACACGAGCGTCTGCATCCACACAAAAATGAATAGAGACACACACATGAAAGGCCTTCTCAAGCATCTGTTCTACAGGCTAAGAGGAAACCCTGTCTGAACACATGCTGAATTAGTCAAAACAGGTCTCTATTCACAAACACACACACACACACACACATATGTGTGTGTATGTCTGTAAATATAGACACATGTCTCCACTCATATGTGCATTCATTCTAAAAAAAAACACATCAAACACTGTGACCAGGTACAGTGTGAAATAACTGAACAGTTTAAATGGTTTCAGGACATGACGTAATGACGGAGAGGATATCTAACTTAATCTAGCGTGGGAAATCCAAACCTAGCAAAATTGTATTGTCTCTCATGTGTTTTTTCACCTGGATCAAATACTAAATTAAAAGTGACTGAATTTTTGGCCCTGCCCCAGTATTCTTCACCGTATCCCTTTCCTCTGTGACTAAGGGGCAGTGAGGACACGATTAGTCAGTCATCGGGGAAATGTTTTCAAATTTAGAAACTTCATTGTAATGCTTTCGCTTTTTGAAACATGAAAGTGAAAAATAAAATGAGATTTTAGAGAGCTCTCAGGGGCTTGAATAAAACAAAGGGACCATAACCTTCTTAAAACAGGGTCTATGTTATATGAGTAGGCTACTTAGACTCATAGCAATTTATGAGGTTATGTATTTGATCAGCATTCAGTGCGCAATTATCACTGCCTTATTTCATATATGACAAACATTTGTGTGTTTCTGAGTGGATTGTGAACTTACAGGCCTTTCGGAGGACACGGATGCCACAACCATTGCATTCGAGGTGGTGGGACACCATGAGAGGTGCAGTGCAAGGCTTGTCTGCTGCCTCGCTGGACAGTCGCAGGTTGCTGAGAGGAAACTGACTTTTCTCCAATCTGTGGCTTCACTGTGAACAGATTTTGACAAAAGAGAAAAGACAATGAGGGCATATTGTCATAGTCTCCGTTGTAAATAATAATAAAATGTGTGTGTGTTTGAGCAAAAAAATCTTTTTTTACAGTTTAATTATAGTTTGTTCACTATCTAATTTACATAACAGTTTTATTGAATTTGATAAACCAGTTCTATAATATTAATCACGATTAATCGTGTCCAAAATAAAAGTTGTTGACCACAAAACCAGCTATAGATGATCAATTTCTTTTTAATTGAGATTCATGCATCATTGAAAGCTGAATAACTAAAGCTTTACATAATTATATGGTTTGTTAGGATAGGACAATATACAACTATTTGAAAATCTAGAATCTGAGGGTGCAAAAAAATCTAAATATTAAGAAAATTGCCTTTAAAGTTGTTTGAATTAAGTTCTTAGCACTGCACATTACTAATCAAAAGTTATACATTGATAAATTTACAGTAGGAAATTTACAAAGTATCTTCATGGAACATGGTCTTTATTTAATATCCCAATGATTTTGGCATAAAAGAAAAATATATCATTTTGACCCATACAATGTGCTTTTGGCTATTGGTGCAAATAATCGTTTCCCAACACTAATTGAAAGAAAAAACTCTTTCTGCTAAGTCTTACCATTTACCACCAACATGATTGTGAGGTTCCGATAAAGTCCATACTGCTGGATGCCAGTAACGATGGTGTACTTTCCTGCGTCCTCTTCAGCAACATCCCGAATGACCAGAGAAGACCCGTCTACATGGTAACGGGAGCACCGCTCAGCAGCCACCATCCCATCCTTCAACCTAAGCAATAGATTCAATATTGAGATTTTTTCCTCTTTAGCCAAATATGTTGTTTCTGTTTACTTCAATGAACATTTAATCGACTTGGCAGCAAAACTATTTAATCACAGAATATTTACCAGATGACTTTAGGTTCAGGGAAAGCCCTTAGTTTTGGAGTAAGACGGAAAGATTTCTGTCCTGCAGAAGCCTGAACCACAGGGCCATTCCTGTGCTTGAGTCGAATGAAAGGCTCGTCTGGGAACAAACAGACAAGAGAGTAAGAGAGTAAATAGTAAAAAAGAATCCATTAGAGGTGGAACAGCAGCTTGGCATATATATTTATTATAAATCTGAAATTTACAATCATTTTAAAGCAAATTTTAACCCAATTTTAACAAGGTGAAACTCACCATAGACAACAACTGTGGTATTTGTTTCTCGCTTGGATGGACCACTTGCCACATGACATTTGTAAAGTCCTCTGTCTGCTTTGCTCAGTCTGGGGATGGTGAGAACACTGTAGAAGAGCATGTTGGTTCGGCTCCTTGATATGCGTCTGATGATAGTGGCAGATCCATTAGCCTGAAGTAAGAACAAGCAAAGCAAATTGTATCACAAACATTAAGAATATAAACAACATGGCTTTCAGATTAAATTACAGCTATCCATTTAATGGCCATTTAAAGCACTTAATAATAAAAGGCAATGTCTGTAAAACAATGCCTCCACAGTTAATTTAAAATTACTGTAGTTGCCAAAAACTAAAATCTGAGCTCTTTTATAGCTCAGGAGGTTAAATAATAGTAAGCTATGATGTTGCATTAAAGTATCACGGTAAAACAAAAACTAAAATAGAAGCAAATTAGACATATTAATATATTTGTATTTACACACACATATAGCATTAATTCATTATATTTATTAAACTATTATAATAATTAATTTCCTAATCATTTTGAAGATTTCATTGATGGCAGACGTTGCTATATTTGCTAATCTAAGTACAATTTGAGACTGTTGAGATCTGTTGTAGACACATTTCGTTACAGTCTTTTTCTCAGAAGAAAAACTGTGATGGAGGTGACTTAAGGAAAAGTCAGATATTAAACAAGCGAATTCATGATTTTCTATCTGATGGGTGTTTGTTGTGGAACCAATAAATGTAGTAGTAATGCATCAAGATGAGTTTAATTTATCTTAAAGGGATAGTTCATTCAAAATTTTAATTTATTCACCCTCATGTCGTTCAAAACCTCTATGAGTTTCTTATGTTAAACATAAAAGAAGATATTGTGAAGAATGCTGGTATTTAAATTGTTGATGGTCCCTTATTGACTTTCATTGCATTTCTTTTCCGACTATGAAAGTCAATGGGGACCAAAAACTGCTTGGTTCTTTAAAATTCTTCAAAATATCTTCTTTTGTGTTTAACATAAGTAAAAGATGTATACAGGTTTGAAATGACATGAGGATGAGTAAATGATGACTTAATTTTTGGGTGAACTCTTGTTTTAAAAATCCATGTATATAGATGCTGATTATACCAACTGCAAAATAAATATATTAGAAATAACAGTTTATAAATCACTAATGCATACTGTGTAACTCCCACCTTTTGTGGGTACGTCCAGCTAATGGAAACCCTGGCATTCCATTCAGCTGTAACGGTGCAGTTCAGTGCTAACATCTGGCCCTGTAAAGTGTGAACCAAACCCGTGCTGTTCAAATACACATCCAGGATTGTATTAACTGCAAGAGAGGAAAACGGATGCAATTTTTAAACGTGATTTTAGGTCCCAATTTTTGGTTCATTAAGTTGTTACTCATAGAAACCTTAAGTGCTTACCTGGTCTGTGAGTCAAGAACTTGTTGCTATATGTGACTCCATTGATGATAGTCTCACAGGAAAATAGCCCGATGTAGAAGTATGTGGGGCTGCGGATAGTAAAACCTTGCCTGCTGTTCCAGATGATGTTTCTATAATCAGGAGCTAACGGGTGGACTGACTGAAACTGAAAATGTAAAAAAAAAAAAAAAGGATAATTAAAAAACATTACAGCAGCTACAACACAAGCTTTTGCATTTCTTTTAAGTACAACAGAGATTTGAGCTTTCACTTCAGGATTTCACTTTCAAAGATTTCCATTTGTGTGTCTTTTAAAAACAAACTTGCACTTTCAGTTTTATTCTCATTTGGCCAGCGCACACAAGGGCTCTGATGGGTTCAACAGTGCACCGTCCTTCAGAAATTCTTGGAGAGCGGTGTTATGATTTTGTTTACTTCCATATTCAATGGAGGAAATGTTTACAGGCTTAGATGTGACACTGTGGAAGTGTCCTGCCCTTTCTCAGGGGATCAGGTGAATGCTTTCCTCTCAGTGTGAGCTGCTCAAAATCTCCTGGTTTCTAGGAAGTACTACTGCATCAGGTAAAGCAATAGATAAGCTTGTAACCCAGGAGCATAACAACTATAGAATATTTCTTTAAGTAAGGGTACTTTTGGCCTCGTGGACTACAAATAAACTAATTTTAAACACATATCTTTCAATAACAATGACCAGCAGTTGACCATATGGCAATTCTGTCATTTTTCTAAAGCATCATGAACATTTCCACCACACTGTCATTTCCGTCACATCTCGAATTATGTAATGTGTAACAGCATTCTGTAGTGGAAATGATTTTGGAAAAAAATACTGGAATCTTTTGGCTAATTGCACATCTAGTAGTCTGTGTATCTTAAAAACACACAATTACATAATATTTTCACACTTTTTGCATAATTTAACTAAATTAAAGCCACAAAAATATATAGCTTCAGGACCCAGCAATTACATCTACCAATCCACACTGGACTGAAAATACTAGTGTTATTTTTAATTTTGAAAAAGCAATTAAAATTGTATTCATTACTTGAAATAAAGCTGAAAAAAAAAAAATTATATAAATATTAGACTTAGATTAGAAAATGTTTTTGCCTTGGTAACTAAACGGAGTAGGTTTATGTTTAAGAACAAAAAGTGAAACAAAAACTGAGATTAAAAAAAAAAATGAAATAGCAAATATATAATGAAAAGCATATTCAAAATCTTAACAAATACTATTAATAGTACATAAATAGTACATTAAAATAATACTGAAAGCTTACTGCTGCAACTATCTAGCGCCAATTTCAGCAAAAATAAGATTACCGGGCGAACATCACATCATTTTATTAATATTTATAAACACTTGTAAAGATTGTGCCCCCCCTAACCTTTACCATCTAATCCCACCTAAGTCTTAGGTAACCAACTTCTGGCTAACATCCCTCCCTATGTTCAAATGCGTAAGAAGGGATGGCGAGGATGTGGAAACGTGACTCCAGTCCATCTCCTCACATCCTGTTACTACAGGATATAGACATCGCGGCTAGGTCCTCAGGTCAGCTTCTGGAAGGGTCCCGCGGCTACTTTCACAGCTTCAGCGAGAGCCTATGTATTGTTCCCTACGCGAAAGGTGCAAGATTAAAGATACACTGCCAAGTGCAAAATCCTCTCAGGAAAAAAACACTCTACCAATGTGTGACAGTCCAAGCTTGAGAAGGGTGGAGAGAGCTCGTATTTATAGCACGTTTACCTTTCGAATATCTGTGTGCAGGGTCGGCAGGACATAAACAAAGCAAACAGAAATGAAATGTGGGGCTTTTTTGAGCAAGGAGGGAGGATAGGGATGTCATATCACTAGCATATCCTAAAACAGTTTCCATCCTGCATGTGAGGAGCCAAAGGCAGCGCGACGGGAACTGGTCAACTTGTTCTTTTCCGTTTCCTCTTCTCATCTGAAATTCATCCTGAAATGCTTAAGTCCTTTTTTAAACCCTCTTGAGACTTTTGTTGCCATTTTTGGACTCATACTACGTCTCCAGAGATACAGTAGTGTATCTAATCACATCACAAATCCACAACAAGCCATCTTTTTAGCTTCATTCCTCAAATCTCTGTCTGTGCCACCAGCTGTGGAAGACATCAGTCTGCATGAGGTGGTCTCGGCGTCATCTCCTTGGCTTTGTGCAGTGCCAACAAGAAAAGGAAGCTGTGGGCGCCGCTCTCTCTGAGCATCGGCTTAAAGTATCCATGTCATGCTGAGCCAAGAAGACTTCTGTACATCCCCTCCACATGCCCTCACGAACACACAGACATCCGAACTGGCACGAAGAGACGCACACTTGCCCTTATAACCTGGGGTGATTGTTAGATAAGGACAGGGAGAGTTTGTGAATGAGAGTGAGAGGATGCACTCCATGTATGGCAGTGGAAGCCATAGATAAGAGTAGGGATTGGCACGAATAGCTGAGTACAGAAGTACTTGGCGCTAACGATCGGTCTTTTTAAGTTTATTTGGAATAACGATTCGTCACATGTCAATTTGCTTCAAAATCAACTTTCAGTCCAGTGCAACAACAGCGTTAAAATGCTTAGAAAGCGCACACACCCCAAAGTGTAGCGATTGCGTACATGCACACACACAGAGTAGATGCACGTTCTTACTTTCAAACAGCAAAACGGAGCTGAATGTAAGAGAACACAAGGTCTTTAGAGAGGTTCTTGTAAAATATAGATTTTAACGCCATTAAAACGTGATGCAAGTAAAGAACATGAAAATAGCAGTGCACGCTTTTTAAAGTAATCATGAGCTGTGTCACAAATGATACACTATGCACTTATGCACTGTGCACACAACTGTGTATGAATTAGATAATACAATTTTTTCATTCATAATCGTAGTCTGATATCTCCTCCCCCTCTACTATTTGTAATTAAAGCTGCGACGGTTGAGTGCATGAAGTGTCAAACATTCCACACTTCTTTTTTTGTGATTAAATGTGCCGTTTGGGTATTTAAAGTGCACATTTGCTTCATGGAATTTTGTGAACAAGCTACTTGCTCTAGAACGGGATCAAATAGTGCATGAGTACACAAATTGGGACGCACATACAGTCATCAGATTTCAATTCTGAAAGATTTTCTGAGTATAGAGCAGTTTTTATATTTTTATAACAGAGAGATGTTAAAAATTGTCTGTTGAATACTCAAACAGACATAATTAATAAAAACACTCATCCTTAGACATACAGAGTTTGTCTCAGAACAATCAGACAAAGCATCGTAAAGCAACAACTTATGAGTTATCCCTTTCAAAATAGTGGCTCTAGTTCTCTGGATGCCCCTACGCACTGTCAAAATCTGATTGGTTCTTAATCCAGCATTAACATCAAATATCTTCTGAATGGTTCTAAACACCAATTAGTTTCCAGTTCTCGGGATGGCTCCGCCCACTTCCCTCATTGGTCTATAATTCTGCAATTACACATCAGAAATGTTCCAATTGGCTGAGACTGTCTCGCATGTTGCGTTCAGTGCTGAGAAACAGCTTGTTTCTTTTTCCTGGAATGAGGGAAAGCTGGTGTGTCTTATGAAATGATCTGGGCTGCGTTTCCCAAAAGCATCGTAAGCTTAAGTACATCGTAGACCCATTGAAACTAATGGAGCTACGATCAACTTCGGCTTACGGTGCTTTGGGGAAACGCAGCCCTGTTTGACTCACAGCTGAGACACTCACCTTGACCAACGAGACTTTGGCATCTGGGTTTGTGACTCTGCAGGGGAAGACCAATGGCTCTCCCTCCTTCAAGTACACCACGTCGAGGATCTCTGACTGCTGCTTTACAAATGGCCGCTGGCTATCTGAAACGCCAATGCTGAGGTCAGGAACAAACATACAAACAGCAGATGCTGACAACAATCTAGAGTCAGCAACAAATACACAGAGAATGCTCGCTTGTTATCAAACGCTCTCTCTCTCTGTTGTTTTCTCGGTTGCACTTTCGCCCCAGTTGCAATATTCTTGTGGCAATGAAAGGCTTTGGGTGTTGCTCGCCCTATTGTTCGAAGCCCTGGTGTTATTAAAGGAACGGAAAAAAATCTCTGAACATTTTAACAAAAGTACCCCAAGGACTGTTGGATGCTTCCTTGTCGTGCTTTGATTCAATATAAAGGACGAAGGGTGAGGCTAAATGGACATGGCCGCGAGAGCGATTGATGGTCCTCAGGGGCCTTGTTGGCTAACCGGGGGCCGCACCTAGTGACCTGGGGCACCTCTTAGCCTTCCTTAATGCCTAACCAGGGAGGATTTCAGTCTCTTCTGCCCCGGCATGCCCTCAAGGTGCCCACTCCCATGTACAGACACGCATCCCAACAAACATATACAAGGAGACATCGCATCCTCTATCCTTGTCTCCAAGTTGTCCCTCCCCCCAGAGCAGCACAGGATATGGACGGCCGGGCTGAGGGAGATAGATAAGGCCGGGTACCCTGGGAAAGGCTGCCCAAGAGCTGAGCCTTTCAACAGCTGGGGCTATTTCTGTCCCCTCGAGGTAGCACGTAAATGAAAGTTATCGTTTAAATTTAGTCAGAAGTGAGAGAGGACAGCCTACGGTGTGAGCAAAAACAAAAAATGCCCGTGTGAATCCGTGCCAGACACTCACTTAGTCGGATGTGTTGCCTCGAGAGAAAAATGGTGTTTAGGTATTATTTGCTTCCTGAGGTTTCCTGTTTAGCCTTAAGCAACAGTAATGGTCAGTGAGATGGCCAAGCTATTAAACGGAGGCCGTGACAAGTTGGGTCCTCTCTGGAAATCGGGTCCCCGCTAGGACTTCAAGTGATGCAGTGTTTCTCTTTAGCACCTCATAAGAATTCCTACAAAATCTAATGTTGTTTAAATTTCGCTTTAAGGCCCATTTGCACCAACAACAATGACTAATGCCAATTACAATGTAACTACAGCATCAGCATCAATGGACGATAACATTCGCTTTAAATGCTACAGCTTTTAAAGTCAAGTGAATTTTGATTGGCTGTCAGTGTTTAGTGTCAGAAAGTAATTCCAAGAATGTTGTTTCTATGTCATTAACGTTATAGAATAAGAATGATAATTAAAACTTTAGAATTAACTTAACCATTGCATTTAGATAAGATACTAGCACAGAATACAGATATCCAATTAGCCTGATATCTTAGGTTATACAACATGCATTTGCACTTACCCTACATGTATTCGTGTCCAATCTTTAATGTAATAACCTGTTAAATAACCAAATATTTGATGCTCAAATATTCATTTTTTATTGTTTTTTTTTGTCTACTCTAGTTTGCTTTCTAATTTTGTTGTCAAATAAACCTAACATTTTATTCTACAAATAGTGCTGACTCCTAGAAGAATTGTTTTTTTTTCTCTTTTGCTTTGGATAAAAGTGACAGATAAATGTAAATGTGATGCATTACTAATTAACAGTTTATCAACTTAATGAAATTACAATATCTTCAGTCTGATATATTATGCACTAAACACTTATTCTATATTAATCGCCTTTGTGTTTACTTGGTATACCTATTAAATGAGAGCTGAAGACCTGATGGACATGATTTCAAGGAAGTACCCAACACTGGAAAGAGAGGGTTAAAGTGTTCACGTGAAGCATCTTACCTGTGATGTAGACGTACACAGAGGCCTGTTTGCGCTGCTTTTGGCGGTACCTGCAGCGGTAAGAGCCAGTGTGTTGAGCTAAAGCAGGACTGAGCGTCAGGCGGCTGCAGTACTGGTTATTTTTCTTCCCGCATCGAGTCTCTTCTATCTGGGTGCCGTGGTAGACTTTCGGGACACCTGATGGCAAAACCCAGTGGAGCTCCCACCGTCCCCTGAAACATCACACTTGGATTATACAAGGAACTCTATACCTAATGGTCCAAGTACATCATCATCTCAGCAATCAACACATATTGGAGTCCTATAGTTTGGGACCACTAATAAAAATGTCAGTTTTTTTAGTATTTAATTATGCTTTAATGACAGCATCACACAAAATGAATAAAATCTGATGATCAAGTTCTGCAGGATGAAAGACTCTTGTGCATGAACTTTTGACCTTTTATAGAAATGAGCTAATAGTCAAATTTGATTATTGGTTAGTGACCTAGAAATAACGCACAATGTTAAATATTTCAGTCATTTAAATACCCAAAGTGTTCTGTTTATTTCAAAGTTTAAATCAAATTATGTATTCCATATATATATATATATATGCTCTTAAGATTTTAACCTCACTCAGTTCTCATCTTTAAAGTTTAATGTTTGCATTTTACAATCCCTCACTCCTTGGTCCTCCTGACCAAAATCTGTATAACCTCTGTTAATCATAAAGCCATACATGACTCATCCAAAACACGATGACCCACTTTTAGCCACTTCCTCCTCTTTTAACCACAAGATTAAGCCTCCTTTAGGCATGACAAATCACTCACCTGCAGTTTAGCTGAAGTGTCTGATTTCTCTCTATAATAATCTGCTTTTCAGTAACATCCAACACTGGAGAACTGAACCTCCCTTTTGTGTCTGTATCTTTCAGATAGAAAACAGAAAGGCATGTTAGAGGTTGCTGAATAGGATAATGTGAAGCTTTTACAGAGTGACACTGACCACACTTAGGTGATAAGAGTCCATGTAGAACTTACATAAAATAGGACTATGCCATCTAAAGCTATAGAAACATGACAACAGTTCCTGATAATACTGATAGAGTTAGCTTCTGAGGACAGCACTACTTTTTCAAGGTTGTTACTGAAGGTCAACAGAGTATTGTTCAAAGATACTTGAGGACCTTTACAAGGCAATGTTTATAAATGAAATAAAGGAGATTCATTGAATAAAAATCATCGGAAAACATCACATTAATGTGCTATTTAAAAGAAAATATATATTAACAATAGCCTAATAAAAAGTAAATACATCAAATTCTTTTAGATTTTCATTTTTTTTAATGTTGGTAAATAAGTACCCTACATAAATAATAATAAAAAAGGTAAAATATCAGCTGTAGTTCTAAATATCATCAAAAACATTTTACTTGTGACAGATACAATTCTTTTATTCTAGAATAAAGTATTTTATATAATAACGTATTTTCAATTATTTTTTTTAAACAATAATATATGTACATAAATACAAGCATAAATTACATTTTATTTATCTGATTTATTAGACAGCACGCCCAATGGAATATAAATCGAACGTAACGACGGTATTTTGTACTGAATAACAGGCCTATAAAAATGATTTACCATATCCGCGTTATGCTGACATTAATAGCCTATTTAATATGCAAAATCACATGTTATAGTACGCACAAAAACAATAAATCAAAAAGAGTGTTCGCATGCTCCAGCTTTCATCTCTTTTTGTCGTTTACAGGGAAAAACACACTTTACTGTGGGTTAAGGTGCCACATAATTCAATACGACATGCAGACGTTTCTATACAATACGAACAGCTCTAACCATTGTTTATTGCTTTAGAAAAGAAAACTTACAGCATCATTTCCTTTTCATTATTCACACGCTATGCGCAGGCCATGTGCCGCCTATACATTAAAATTGTATTGTAGTTAGACCAATGAAAAAAGGAAGTAGGAGTCAAGCACTTTTTCCCACAGCGAGTCCCGCATGGGATTGAAACAGGCTCGTTATCAGCCGGTCCACACGCTGAGGTTCAGAAAACCCTCAACAAGAGCGCCTGCCACTAATGACGGCACAAAAACCTGCCAAATTCAACAAACCTTACACGTCACATTTGAATAAACGCTACTGAACCAGAGCAAATAAGGCTGAAGTTTAATCAGCAGCGAAGCACGCAGGCAAAACGAAAAAAGATGTAGAACATAAAAACACTGAATGGATGTTGCACGCGCATAAAAATGACTTTCATTTTTGTCGGAACCACTACGCACTTGCATCATTTTTGTGTTTACTAATTTAATTCTACAGTCTTTCCTTGTGTGACAACTTAAAATATCACAAGAAGAACAAAAAAAAGCCTTAATATCTATAAATGACTGATTCGTAACATTGTTAGCAGCTAAAACAGCACACACTGGGAAACTAGTTCTATTACATAAGCTACTGAGAATGGAAAAGGAAAACTTTTCTTGATAAGAAGGTGAACGCTTAAGGTGCTGCAAACTAGAACTTTAATTTTTTACAAGAATAAGCTAAACGAAATGCTATAATTATTATAACTATTTCGTTTGCATAACTGCATTTTTAAATAGCCTTCATTTGAAATAGTTTTATTAGTGCATTTTGTTGTTTGTAGGAATCTTTCTAAAATACAATATCCTGATTAATTTTAGAAAACATTTTTTTCCGACATAGCCTAACTGTATGATTTTGTGCACGCAGATGGGACGTATGCTTAAAACACATGTTTGGCCCTTAATCAATTTCAGTTTTCCATCCTGTGGTGTGAGCGGTGAATTGTTGACCAATAAAGCATTAATAATCACGCAGTGTGTCCAGTACATCGCTTCACCCCCTGCTTCCTCCCCATGGGTCTGTTTTAGCTATAACACCCTGATTAGCGCTGGTTCCTGCCTCACGGTGGTCATGACCCCGAAGTCATTTATATTAGAACTTCCATTACACAAAGTCATCAGGCTCAGGAAATAACGCCCTCTCTGATTCAACCAGGGCCAAACATTAAAGACGAATGCCAAGTAAGAGCAGAAAGGTCTCTGCTATCAAAACAACTTGTGCGACTATGGCAGGCTAATTTAGCATTTATTTCTTAAAACGAACTAAATGTCTGTTTTTATATTAATAGCCAACTTATTTTTATTATCAATAAGCAATTATATTTGTAAATTATTGTGTCTCTATAATTGTATGTTGTACATTTGTGTTTTGTCTACTGTGCACACAAATAATTTTGTCTGTGGTGAATTTTTATATGCATTTTTTATTGTTCGTTCTGATTTCCATTTCACTTGTTCATTCAGTATTAGCTACCAGACTGCTAGATTGCAGCATTCCCATCAAAATAGTTACACGTAACTTTTTTTTCTCTCTAACAAAATGTATTTTATTTAATCTAATGTTACAGATATGAGTTTTAGCTACCAACTATCTCTTCAGTTATCTTTCAGACAAGTCCTTTGGACAATTTTGATTAATTGTATGGATAGTCAGTTTGGACTGCTATCAGTAACAAAAAAAAAAATTGTTTTAAATTTTAAATTTAAATGTTAAATAGGCTTGCCATAGTCTTGATTTAGCGCGTAATTTTGCGTTTTTGCAGTACGCATTATTGAAAACTCGGCATGAATACAAATAATAATAAAAAAATGCTAACAAGTATGTTTTTTCCAAAGTGAATGGAAGTCTCCTCAATATGAAATGCAAATGATGCGCTGTAACTAAGGAATGCCACCCTCACATCCTCAAGCATTCCCAAAATGTTCTTTCATCCTCTCGCACTGATGGAGTATGAAACCGTGCGTATTTGACAAATAAATGTATCGCTTTAATATGAATAAATATGAAAACAGTGAAGTTCATTATACTTACCTTTAGTCAGAACACTCCCTGACAATCCAAATATCATCACAAATAATATATCGAACATTCTCTTGGTCTCGCTCGAGGTCCTTTGCTTGGATATGAACACCTATGAAGAAACACTGCAGATCCAATACTCCAGAGAATCAATTCACCTTACAACACCAAACTCCTCAAACCCTGCTTTCACATGGACTACAATCAACTTCAGTATCGTCCGGAGTATATGAACTCTTGAAGCAGGAGGACCACGCATGAATTCCAGTTAAACTTTTGCCCATTATGACCGCGGGCTGGGATTTATTCATTTCCCTCTGCCACCGGAGCTTCCGTGACGCTCATCGACACACCCATCCCGCGCGACTGACGTGACCTACAAGGGTCCGATGTACCGCACCGCTCCTGTGTCTCTTCTCCACTTCATCAATCAAATCATGAATAAACAAGCTTATTGCTGTAAATCCAGCGCTGTCTGAAGTTATCCCACCCTTGCAATCCTTAAAAGAGGAGATTAAATCCATGAGGGGAAACAACTGAGGGTTCTTTCAGAGAGACTAGGAGTGAGGAAAAAAAGATAGCGAAGGTCAAAGGAAATTATGGTTATGCTGCTTGCACATTAACAATGCAAAATATAGGAAGTTAATACAAACGCACAGAAAAGTAGGCTAATTAATAGAAAATAGCACTAAGGATATTTGCATTAAGATACCACTTTTTCCATTTTATCCTCCATTATATTTCTTTTCAGAATGAACTTTGTCTTGGATATTTCTCCTAAAATTCCTCAGGTGAAATAAAAATGGACACAAATGAGACAATTGTCATTCAAAAAGCTCAGATAATTGGTCATGGAAAAATTTGCTGAGAAATGTTTGATTATACTGAAATCTCTCATTTTAATTTAAATGAAAAATCTGAGCCTAGTTTGAGTCTTTGTCAAGATCTCTTGAAAATCTCAGGGACAGATGAGATCAATTCAATACTCTTCTCAAAAGAAAAAGCTAATGAAAAAGAGGAAGAAATAAAAACGTATCTTTTATCTCATCGCTGTCTATGAGAAACAACTGACTCATGTGTGTTTTCATACCTCGAAAAACGTATTACACACATTACCTATGATCCTATTCACATTAAATAAGAATGAAACCAGTAAGATTTACACTTCATTGAAACATGCAATATAAAAACAGATCACAGAGTGGAAGTAATGTAGCACCTCTTTTTAATATAATTCTATTTTTCATATATCTAATATAAAGTATCCACATTTGCTCAGTTTTGACATTTACATCTGGTTTTTTCAGGTATACAGATCATAATGTGTGCGTAACTAAAGAAGTACTGAGTAAGATGTAATGTCAAATCACGACCAGTAGAGAGAGTCTTAGGGGCTTCCGATGCTCTCTCCCAATAAAGGAGAAGCCAATAATCTTTTGTGATAACAAAAACCCTACAAAAACATACAAAACAGTAACAATAATGACTAAAATTCATGTTGGTCATCATTTCTGACATGCAATCAGTTTCACAGTTGGACATATTTGAAAAGGACCATGAAGTGGAGGGTTTATATCACTCTTAAACAATGAGAAAAATCAAAATGATTCCATTAACATGAATAAATGAATGAAAACTAATATTTAGCCACTGTATGCAAATAACACAAATCTTACCAAGAGAACTCTTTCCACTGCAAATAATCTCCTCAATCTCTACACTAGTAGTCCGCTGTCGAGGCTTTACAGAGTACAGTTGGTTTGTAGGTGGTTTTTATGAGTTTGGGGCATAAAGAGGGGAGTGAAGCTGCTGGCAGACCGTGGGTAGAGGTTTCAAACGCTGAGCAACAGGAATTGGTGGGAAATTGTTTCCGATGCAGAGGTGTTGATGTTTGCTGTGTGTCTGGGCACCATGAGAGCTGGACCGGTGCACCTCGATCACATGCAACTGAGTGTGGGCCAATCACCCGTTCTCTGGTGTAAATATATGTGTGCGTGTGTAAGTCACACCTGGCCTTTCGTCTGCTGGTGAATCCAGTCTGTGAACTTTATGACACGTGTGTAAACTCCGGGCCGGTTCTGTCGGGCGCAGCCCTCACCCCAGCTCACGATGCCGGCTAGAAACCACCTCCGGCCACGTTCCAGGCACACTAAAGGTCCCCCAGAGTCTCCCTGTGCGAACACAGATGTGAATATATGAACGGTGAACACTGACAAGCAGTGAACACAAAAGCACACACCAACCTGACAAGCATCCACTCCTCCTTGAACGTTTCCAGCGCAAAGCATTCTGGCAGTGACCGCATCGTCATACATTTTATTACAAGTGTTGTGACTGATGATGTTAACGGTGGCCTCTTGCAGCAATGTGGCCAATTCACCTGAAATCAAAAGTTTTATTTTTAAAAGGAAAAGAAATGCATGTAATGACAGATTTTACTTTTTAAATCTGATTTATTTCTAAGTCTACAGACATAAAAACATAAAAAATAGAAATAAATTAATTTCTTATTAGTCAGGCATGCGTTTTAAAATAATTTCGAAAATAAGATCTCCATAGCAAATATAAGTACCAATGAATTTCATATCATAAATCTAGCAAAAACAAATTTAGAAAACCAGTTAAACCTGCTGCGTTTGTGTTTTTTTCAATGAACGGCTAAAGGAGTCATGGCAAATTTGACATATTTCTTTCTCAATATAATTGTTCCTCATTTGCAAGGTAATAGCAATGCTATAACAGATTCTTCTTTTGATATTGGGTGCAAATGAGAACATAAAAATATATTAATATATTTCTTTTAGTTTCCATTAATCACTTTAGAAGTTTACCCAACTACGATGATTCTGCTTCTGTGAAGCATGGAAATGTGAAACATATCTAACGTATGACTTATGATTGGGATCCTGGGGATTTTTCGGTGGGTGTGGTCAAAGATGGTTTCTTTAGAATGCATTTTTCCTTCCTTTAGTCATTGTATGAATCATATGTTTCAAGACACATCATATGTTTCTTGCTTCAGCTCAACAAGAAGTAATTCTTTGTTCTGAATCAGTTTCTACAATGTGCCATACCTTCTTCTGATAGAACCCCCCATCCAGTAACAAAGCAGCTGGTTCCAGAGGTGAAGGCGTGAGAGGAGGCAGGAATGCAGACGGGCTGTACCAACTCATTGAAAAAGACAGGGGCGCTCAGTTCTAGAAGGGCGATGTCATAGTCAGAGGTGAATTGGTCGTATTGCGAATGCAAGACGATGCGACGGATTTGTCTGGTGGCCGCTGCGTTGCTGACCGAGTTCATTACTCGCATTCCCATGTAGGCCCTCCATGATCGTGCATCAGAATACCTGCCAAAACATAAACAAACACCTTATACCTGGACTGTCACATATTTTGGAGTCCTAGTGTAAGTCACAAATTTTTCTGTCATTCTGTCAAATTCTGTCAAATTCTGTCATTAATTATTCACCCTCAAACCTGTAAGACTTTTGTTCATCTTCAGAACACAAATGAAGATATTTCTGATGCATTCCGAGAGCACTCTGACCCTCCAATAAACAGTAAGGATCCTTACACAAACAAGGCTCAGAAAAGTAGCAAGGAGTAAAATAATTTATGTGACATCAGGAGTTCAACCGCAACCTGCTTAGAACATCTAGGACATGTTTTGTTAATACCAATGTTACCAATGCACCAAACAGTTGTACTGCTTAATATTTTTGTGGAAACTCTAATGAATTTTTTCAGGATTCCTTAAAGAATAAAAAGTATAAAAGAACAGCATTTATCTTTTTTAACATTATAAATGCCTTTACTATCACTTTTAATACATTCAATGTATCCTTGCTGAATAACACTAAAATCTTCCAAAAAATGAATACTGACCCCAACCTTTTTGAACGGTAGTGCATGTGCCTGAAAAAAACCTCACTTGATTGCATCCGAGTCCTGAAAGCAGTGAGCTGCAGAGACAAGCCAGCGGCTGGCCACCAGAGATGCCCCGCACACATGACCATAGCGCTCCATCTGAAGGCTGACCTGCCACGGCCATGAGCCTGCCTGTGCATCTGTGCCACCTACAATCTTCGCCCTCTTCCTGGGCCTCGTGCCACAACCTACATGCACAGCATGACATTTGTAGGATTTGTTATGCAAGCAAAGAGTCTTACATGCAAGAAAAATGTAATTGCCTATAATATATTAGATGTGAATATGTAATTGTATGAGAATGCTCACTACAGCGCAACTCATCTGAACCATCTTTGCAGTCTTTAATGCCATCACACTCCGGATTGATCTTAGTCAAGCACTTTCCACTGGCACATTTGAAGGAGGAAGGAGAGCATCCTTTAGAAACTGCCATGATTAGAGAGACAGAATATTCAGCATTACTGATCAAATTAAAGAACTAGAGGACATGATCATAAAAAATTTCACACAGATTGTGCCATTTGCGTTTGTTATGAATGTGTTCATACTAAAATCCATGTGGCTTGATTGTCAAAATGCATTTTTGGTCCGGTAAGCAAGGAAAGATGACAAAATAGAGCAGAATTGCAAGTAAAGTGGGTTTTACTCACATGCTCTTGTGCAGTTGAGTTCATCACTGCGGTCTTTGCAGTCCACGATCCCATCGCACACTGAGACTTTGGGGAGGCAGATTTTGTTTGAGCACATATGGTAGCATTTACCTCCTAAGAAGTGGGAAAATTGAAGACAAAAAGGAAACGAATTTAACAAACAAATAAGTTGTTGGTGACAATCAGCATTGCTCTGTGAAATTTTACAAAGTTAAAATGAGTCCCAAACAGATTTTGCTCATGTTCAAGTTGTTCAAGCCTCACAAAAAAGATACTTAATTTGAAATGGACTTGTCTGTGAGTGCTTTATAGCTATTTTGCACATCATTTTCATTAACGTGACAGCAGATATAGGTGACTACATGCACACACACACACACATACACACACACTGAAACATATGCAGATCTTACCACAAATTCTCCCCACACGTCTGTAGCAATGAAAATAGACATCTCTAAGTGTCAGTGAAAGCAGGAAGAGAAAAATTGCGCATGCTGAAGCATTAAATCATCTCATGGATTAATAAAAACAACTTACCACAGTTATTCTCTTCACTGCTGTCACCACAGGCAGTATTACACTGGCTGTGTGGTCTGCACTGACCCATACAATAAACTTCTCCAGGTTTACACGTGTCTAATGGAAAAGTAGAGCAGGGTTAAATAACATAACTACACTTGGCTGACAAGAATGTATGGAAAATCTAACTCATGCACTTACTGCATTTGGCCTCATCTCGTCCATCAGAACAGTCTTTGTCACCATCACACACTTTCCTCAGAGGAATACACTTGCCATCTCCACAGCGGAACTGCCTCGGACATGCTAATATGGGAGAAAAAGCATGACTAATGAAGTGTACATTTGTTTTTTTGGATTCCATTTGCTCATAATTCTTCATAAGATAACGCTATGATACGTAGGTTAAGGATTTTGTTTTGGAAAATAAATAAGTGTGTAAAGAATAGGGAGCAAAATTTGGCCTCAATCTCAATAAAAATGTATGTAAATTTCTATTTTTATTTGTTAGTTTAACTTCATTTAACCTTCAGAAATCATTACTCTCATTCATACCCCAAAAACCTGGGTAATAGGGTTTAATGCTTTAATATAAAATGTGTAAAAACTGATTATTTATTCGTTTTCCTACTACATGGTACAAACAGTCCATATTATGTTACTTCTTAAATGTCACAATTTTAAGGAATTAAAAGAATTTTATAATGCATTTTTTTATTTAATTATTTATTTTTGTGACGGGGGAAAAACATGCTCTTACAAGGTTGCACACAAAATGTGTGGCATAATTATCATTTTGCAATTAAAATAGATAATAATAAAAATACTTCACTGGAGTTAATCGGATTAATATATTGTGAAAATAATGACATTGTTGTATGACTTTATTCTTTTTAAAAATTTTATTAAACCACAATTTTAAAGGTGTTATACACATTTCATGTATTTAAAACTAAAACCCTTTTGAGACAGATTAATTTTATATTAAATAGTTTGTCTAACAAATAGTTTAAATAGTTTAAATAGTTTGTCTAACAAATATAACTAAATTATAGACACAAATATCCCGCATTCATTAAAGACACAAAACAAACACTAAACCCTAAATCAAGTTACTTTACAAAATAAGGAAAAAATCTTCAATATGCTTTTTCTAGAAACCACATAAAGACTCACCACTTTCAGGAGAGAAGGCCCTGTAAATCAGATAAAAACCTTTATGGGTCAAAGACTCATCCGAGTGAAAATGCAGCAGGACGGGTGAAGAGTAGATCCTCTTTCTGCTGTTGTCCCCAATTGGGTTACAGAGTCTGTGCAAAACAGAATAGTGTACACATGCATACAAATATGCCAGCACTTCAATAAAAACATTTGACATGATGTATTATAATCCTAGTCACAGCTCGTATAGGGCAGTTTAGGTCAGCTGCTTTCTAGTCATGAATACATGAATAACATGACACTCACTTGACGCCGCCTATTTCCAACCAATCTTTTTCGCAGGTGCTTGAGGCCGGTGAATCCTGAATGTCTAGCATCACAATGGTCACGGAGAGAAGGTATCCCGGCAACGGAGCCTAAAAGAGAAACCAGACTCTCAACGGACGCACTCTTACACAAAGCCGCAGCCACCCAGCGCTCCTCATCTCAAAGAGGGAGCATCCCAGGCCTCTGAATGGGGTTCACGGGGCACTGAGGAAGAGGCTCATGGGATACCTGGGAAAGCCTTTAGCCTTAGCTCACCCTGATTTTCCAGTTACAGTCCACATTTGGAGGGTAGTAGGCGGGGTAGTATGGGGACGTCACCGTGCCGTTCCACGCAGTGAGGAAACCACCACACTCTACAGAAACAGTGTCACAGAACCAAAGCATTTCTGAAACCTGAACAGAATAATGACTAAAGTTATAGCATCTCGTCTGACTGCTAATTCACACACCAGTTTTGGGTATAGCTTGGAAATAAGCTTTGAAGATGGCTCCTTGTCTCTGACGACTGAAAGAAAATGTGACAAGCATGACGTTTCCAGAAGATGTCAGTTTCATTACAGGAGATGTTCCTGATATTGGCAGACCACACCATCTGGGAAGAAGAGAGATGTGGTTTGATGTTAAGTCAACTTTTCTCTGAAAATGACAGTACAAAAACAATAAAATGGCATCATGCTCTGAGTAAAGAGAATCACACTTTTTGGAGAAAGAAAAGCAAGATAAGTTTAAATCATTTGTATGCTTAAATCACATTTTTGATGGTATTTGATTTAAATTACGGCATATATAATGCTCACATGTCTGGCTTTTAAGATCTAACCTGGTGTGCAATGTTATGGTGCGATATATTGTAATTTAAATGATATTTGAGAGCTAATATCTAAATTCTGTCCATTTCTTACAACAAAAAAACATAGGAATTCAGAAGACTTGAAATATATATTACTGTTCAAACGTCTGAGGTCAGTAGAATTATTTTTAAAGAAATAATTTTTTTTATTTTGCAACGATGCATTAAATCGATTAAATTGATTTTACAGTTACAAAATATTTGTATTTCAAATAAATGCTGTTCTTTAAACTTTTTATTTAACAAAGAATCCTGAAAAAATTTATCCACAAAAGTATTAAGCAGATCAACTGTTTTGTGTCTTGCACATCACATTAACATATTGTGATTTCTGAAGCCCAATGTGATACTAAAAAGTAAGCTTTGTCCTTAAATAAATTTAACATTTTAAAATAGAAAATAGAAAATAGAAAATAATACAAATAAATAATACAAAATAAAATAAAATTTCCACATTTAGGTTGTTTTTTTGCCATGTTTAGAACTTGACAGCTTCTGTTTCCATCATCATTTTATATCTTAAGTATGGAGATTCTCCAAAATATTATTTGTTATATATTTGTTAAATACAAAATATATATTGCTTTGACAGTAAATGCCAGAATTTTTTATATTTGGGTGAACTAGCCCTCCAAGTATTGTAATTAAATCAATAACACCAGAAATATAAAAAGATGCAAATGAACAAAAACTGATTCTCTCCAAGTGCTGTCCCACTTACCTCGCGATGATCTTGTTCTGAAGAGGCAGTAGGAAATCATAAGCAGACAGCTTGTTGGCAGAGCAGCTTCCTGGTGTCGCCCCTTGAAGTGTGAGAATGACAAGTCGCACAACGTGACCGGACGGCACCCGGAGCCTCCACTGGTAATACGGCTTCTTCGGACTGACAAGACTGAGTGTGCGATTGTTTCCATACTTAGCGTACAGGTCGAAAGACATGGCTGTTAGGCAGATGAGAGTAAGACGTGATCAAAATGAGTGAATAAATTAAGAATACAACCAAAATAATGATTGTAGAGGAGTTTTCATGACAGAATGATAGTATTATAGTGATGATAGTACACTGTAAAACCTGCCTGGTGGAAAGACTTGCATGCAGAGTTTACTCAGAGGATTAATGGGACATGGTTGCATTTGAATTGCCTTACCTATGCGTGGCCTACTTGTGTTTATCTTCATGGTACGATGTATCATGGAGGATATAGAAGAGCTTAGTTTAACCAACATTTGGCAACTCAAATAAGTCAGTGTTCATAAATCATGTGAGTAAACTCAACAGGCTTTACAGTGTATTATGGTTGTACCCTGCAGCCCCAACTGCCACTTGCCACTCTGTAAAGAGTTTGGGTTCTTTATTTTTTCCGCTTTGTCATCAGAGTCTTCATCGTCTTCATCCTCGGCATCACCACCATTATCTGCATTCAAACCTGCAGACACAGGAACATACGTTAAGAAGTTTTCCTTACTTTGGAGTGACAAAAACAGAGCGATGGAATGCTCTTAACCCAGCAGACGCAGTGTGTCCTCATCCCTCTCCATGTAGTAGCGTTCCTCATTCCTGCTAAAAAGGACCTTGTTGGTTCCAGGTAGACGCCGTTGCAACCGGGACGGGTTCACTCTCCGGAGTTCCTCAGCAATAGCGGGAGGAGCAGAGAATTTACTCCAGTAGTACACACAAAGACCTTCCACTCCTTCACTGTCGTCAGGACACATGACTTTTAACAAGATGGGTTTATAGGCTTTGGATTTACATCAAGTGGGGGAAATGCATATGTTCGCAGGTGCCAAATGCATGACATAGAAACCCACAAATTATAAGGCTGGTTAAAAGACTACTAAGGCACGAAAGCTTATTATGTGCACATTCAATCAGGATCAGGTGGAACACTGCTGATCAAGTCATCCTAAAAACACCTCCATTCAAACACACACTTAGTATTCTGCACATTTCATTTAGCATTGAATGGCACCAGATCAGAGAATAAAGGCTATTGGGTATGCTGTGCCATCACTGACAGACTACAAAGAAACCAGCGCACTGAGTA
>JAUMHE010000082.1:9900799-9925002 GCA_032359235.1 Enteromius mattozi
GTATATATAATAAATATATAATATATATATATATATATATATATAATATATAATAGAATATTATAAAGTCAGAACGTTATGTAAAAAGATCCAAATGAATATTTTTAAATATATTTATGTATACACTGTATATATACACACAGTACAAACATAACACAAACTTTTACTTTGGATGCGATTAATCGCGATTAATCGTTTGGCAGCCCTAAAAATAATAATACTTTACAAGTATTTTGGGGGTCAGTAAGATCTTTTTTTAGAATTAATATTAATTATTTTATTTAAAAAAGGTGCATTGAATTAATCAGAATTGACAATAAAGAGATAAAGTAACAAAATATTTATTTTTCAAACAAATGCTGTTATTTTGAACTTTCCGCTTGTCAAAGAATCCTGAAAAAAGTTATTTACCATTTCAACAAATAATATTAAGCAGCACAATTGCATTCAACATTGATAACGATAATAACAAATCACCAAAATCAGCATATTATAATGATTTCTGAAGGATCATGCGACACTGATGTAAATTGCTGCTAAATATTCAGCATTGCCATCATAGGAATAAATTACATTTTTAAATACATCACAGCAGAAAATAGTTTATTTAATTTGTACTAATATTGTGAAATACGCTTTGAAATGTAATCTAATGGATAAATGTGATGGCATATTACTGTTTTCACTGTATTCACATATATCATATGAATTTAAAAACATATCTAGCAGCTCAGTGTATATGCGTAGCCTATCCAATAAAACAGGAACATTTTCAAGCTCCCTTTGAAGAATCTCCTTGGATGGCCAAGGATGAGAGGCTTGACTAGCTATACTGGAACATACCAGATCATAATCTCAGCATTCCTCTACAGCACAGGGTCTTAACTTACATGCAAGGAAATGGAGAGTCAGTGCAATGGCAGCCGAGAGAGGGAGGAGGGGGGAGGCTCTCAGTGCCCACTTACTCCATGCCCTGCAATTCGCTCTCTTGCCCACCGGGCTCTTGATGTCAGACTTGCTGCTAGACAGACTTGACGTCTCGGTGGGTTTCGTCACAAGGTCCTCCTAAACACAAGTCGAGAAACTTTGCCTTAACATCACTCGTTGAGACAGCATACTACATAGTCATGATCACTATCGCAACCTTTCTGTCACCCTACAACACCCTACGTGTCGTATTTAATTGGCTTCCTGCCGCATCATTCTAAACATCTTTTCATTAGGAAGAAGGGGTCACGGAACTAGGATATCCTGGTGGAATCCCCCTGTGGAGTCACACAAAGCGTAATTTGAGGGTCTGCTTTCCCACGGCCCCTCTCAGCGGTGTCAGCACTCCATCTTTGACAAGCACATTCATGAGACTATCAAGACCAACGTTTAGACACAGGCAAAATAAAAGGTTTTAATTCATTATCACAGCTGAAATGAGCTTAAAATGCCTTTTGTAAGTTTGTATAGGAGAGAGTGGGGAGTGTTGTAACACGGGGTGAGTTGTAACACGTCAGTTTAACCAATTAGACACTGGAAACTCTTCAAAATAAAGACTCCAAAAGGGGTTTTCATGGTGATTCCATTGAAGAACCATTTTTGGTTCTTTTCAGTGAATAGTTCTTTTTTTGCTAGTGTGAACCATTTTATTCTTAGTGTAAAGAACATTGTAAAAATCTAAAGACATTCCACTATAAAGAACCGTTTAAAGAACGAAAAGGGTCAATAGAAATTGTTAAATGTTCTTCATGGAACCATAGATGCATGGCCCCATGACACATAAGTTACAAGACCAAGGCAGTTTTTAAAAAGTATAATTTTACACATAATCTGAGTCAGAAATATATAGAAATATAGTTGTACCACAAAGATTTGCACAAAATATAGAACTGCATTTGCACCGTTACTAAATTACATTTAGATATGATTTCTGTGTCTCTCAATGTGTTTGTTTTAAAATAAAATGTGTCCTTAAATGTGTAAAAAGATGGGTTAAATAAAATTTTATTTCATTTTAATCATAGCCTACTAAATAACATTTTCACGTATTGCTAAAAAATTAAAATATATTAATTAATGCTATTCTGGTATTTATCTGCTACTAATTAATTTCACTTTTTAAACGGGAACGATTTATCAAAGTTTGAGACTAAAAGCAGATGGCATGCATACACTGGAACAATGTTTCCCTCACACAATAGAATGATACGTATTTAAGTAAGTATCAATTCATTTCAATCAGCTGTATTGAAAATAAGACGCCAAAAGTGCTCAGAAGCATCATGACAGTGTTGAATTCGCTGTAGTCGCTGTGTCTGCGCGCGAGGTGCTGATGGAGGGTCTCTTACCTGTGCAGGTGCACCGGCGGGGGCGCAGGCTCCCAAACCAGAGACGCTGTAAACTTCGCAGCTTCTGTTTTTGGGAAAAGTCCTCATGGCCCGCTCTCTTATGGCTCCGATGCAGCGATACAGAACAATACCTCGGGCAGAGAAATCAGCCCGCAGACGTAGTGCGATCCCGGAGAAACCCGACCTGAGCGGGTCTGGCGCTGCGAGCATTCACTCTCCGTGTCTCTCCGTACACAGGTGCTGCGCGGCACCCAGCATGCACCGCGGCACAAAGGGAGCACTATGAGCAGGTACAATCCACATAGCCATCCGTGCGACAGAAATTGTGGGCAAACTTCTCTCGTGGTGTGCGTGTGCCATGGGCCACAATGGGCAGGCTGATGTTACATGATTAGAGCGTCATTAAATTAAAAGCGGAGAAGAATGCATCGTTACAGCGGTCCGTCTGCTGGGGATGAAAAACATCAGCGCATAGCTAAAATATTTGTTTAAGAGCAGTCGGTGTGGATGAAATATTTCCCTGTTGTTTCCCCCGTGTCTCACGTTACGAGCCAGCGAGGCGTGCAGCCTGAGAGCAAAGTGGACTCAATATATCCCCGTGTGCTGCACACTGTATTGATTACTAACGAGTCCTGGGCCAAACTGGGACATTTTCCTTCTTATGAGAGTATTTACTATAATTATTGTCATTTTCGATGTGAATGGGTGTGCTTTTATTTAAAAAATCTCAACATGGCCATGTGGTGCTCGTAACAACAATAAAGCACTACTTAGACTATTGTTTATAATCATTAATAATTACTGTATTTCTGTGAATGTGCCAGGCTTCCGGATCATTACCCGCTGTAGGCAAATAACAATAAGAAGTGTTCATAATTACATTACAATAATCACACCAGTTTGCAATATCAAGCTACATACAGCTAAAAATAGCTAGTAGTGACAGTCACCCGAGGCCAGACACATCAAATTTACACCAGAAATTAGCATATTTAGCTACAAAGTGACATGTCTACCTATCTGAGATAAACATTCCAGAAAATCGTGAAATGAAATTGTATTAATAGTTATTTTTATGTATTATATTAACCATGCTGGCAACTGTAAGATGGTTAGCTGGTATTAAGTAGCTGGTTAGTTGGCCTCCTGCCTGGCCAAGATAGAGATGGCCAAAAACGGTCCAAACCCCTCTAAAACCAGCCTACAAACCAGCTAATATATGCCATTTCTAATGTAAGTTAGATCATTTAAAAAGGTTTAAAATATGCCTAATATAGATAATATAAATGTTAACTTGTTTTTTATTTGGCAGGAATTATTTGTAATTGCTGAAAAAAAAAAAAAGACTACAAGAAATCTTTTATTCAAGAAAAAAGTATTATAATGGTGTTATATGATTGACATACCATTAAGTAACACATATTTGCTGTGGAACAGTTAAGATGACAATGGCTTGTTTTGAGTATACGAAATACATAATTTATTGTAAGGTGGATTTATTGGCTGTGCATTTCATAAGTTTTGAATATGTCTTTGGATCCAGTCTATGAACTTGGCCACTCTGGTGTAAACTCCGGGAAGGTTGGGTCTGCCACAGCCGGACCCCCAGCTCACAATGCCCATCAGAAACCAGCGGCCGCCCGAGTGGGCTTGACAGGACAGAGGACCACCTGAGTCTCCCTGGAATCAGAAATTAGTTATGTAAAAATCCACAGAGACAGCTCACTTTCATCAGTGATAAAAGGCTAGTCCTTTAATAATGCTCTGAAATGAGATACTAAGCTTATGCTCGGTTCATAAAGCAGGAACCAGTCCAACGGTTGTTATCTCCCCTCACCCGGCAGGCATCCTGCTCTCCTGAGGGCACGCCAGCACACAGCATGCGGGGTGATATAGCACCATAGCTTCTTTTGCATTCACTCTGGCTTATAATGCTAACTTCTGCTTTCTGCAGTACAGTGGGTAGAACCTTATCTGTATAAAGAGAGAGAATATATACTATTTTTATATTTTTAAAAAAATGTAGTAAAAAACAAACAAGAGAAACTGACACTTTTTTTTTGTTTAAGCACCGTTTAAATGTTTGGGTTGAAAAATAAATACTTTTATTCAGCAAGGACGAGTCAAAACTGAAAGTAAAGCCATTTAGAGTTTCTACAAAAAAATTAAGTAGTAAGTTTCGTGAGCATCAAATCTGCATATTAGAATGATCATGTGACACTATAAAGACTGACGTAATAACTGCTGAAAATTCAGCTTTTCCATCACAGGAATAAATTACATTTTAAAATATATTAAAATAGAAAACTGTTTTTTTAAATGGTAATAATATTTCACAATATTACTGTACTATTGATCAGATAAATGCAGCCTTGGTAAACATGAGAGGCTTCATTCAGAAACATAAAAAAATGTACTGAGACCAAAACTTTAAACGTTACTGTTAATTTTAAAGTTTTCTAGCTCTTTACCCTGTTCAGAGCGATAGCCCCAGCCGGTGACCCAACAGCGATGTCCTTCAGTGAAGGTCTGTGAAGGGGCTGGCAGGCAGATAGGCTGGATATATTGTTCCAGACTGCTGGGCCAGGCCTTCTTCAACTGCACAAGGGCGATGTCATAATCAAAATTTCTTGCGTTGTAGTATTCATGCACAACAAATCGACGGATCTCGGCCACATGCTTGGCATTGCCCTGGTTTAGCATGCCCAGATGAGCCATCCACATACGTGGATCTGCCAACCTGAAAGCATCAAAGATCACAAATGCTCAAACTGTATTAAGACCTGCAGATTCCTGCTAACAAAAAAGGTATTGAACTTTGATATTGAGCGATTTATACTGTAGGTCTACCTGACATTTCTCACCTTTCTTTGCTGAAACAGTGTGCTGCTGAAATGAGCCACTCATCAGAGAGGACCGATGCTCCGCAATACAGCTGACCAGAAAAATGCATGCTGACCTGCCATGGCCACTCCCCCTCCAGCGCATTGATCCCGCCCACAATACGCTGCTGTGTGGCATCGCTGTCAGATGCTCGCTTTGAATTGGTGGGATTGCCACAGGCTACAAATTATATGGAAACATAATAGACACAAGAAAATTATATACTTTGCATTGGTGTACAAGCATCCAAAATGAATGACAGGATATGTAATGATGTAAAAATGTTTGAAATAATTATAATTGATCAAAACAACTATTTTCAACATTAATAAGAACCATTATTAATTACTGTGAATCAATAATATTTCATAATAGCTGAAACCTGAATTGATGCTATATGCCAACATGCTAACTATGAGGCTATTTGCACCAAGAATTATTCAAAACTTTTGACCAGAAGAGTATGTTTGTGTGTGCATAAACTGCTCAGCCATGACAGGTGCTTCTGATGAGCCAAAACCATTAAAATCAGAAAGCGTTCAGAAAGACAATAAAGCATGATCAAAGCTCAGCCTGACTCCTGTAATCGCCCTCTGATTCAACTCCAACACACACCAATTACCAAACACAATTTCAAGTCAACCAGTACAAAAAGGTCAACAGATCATAATAATAGCAGCGATATCATCATGGGAACATGAGAGCTAATTTGGGTTGAATGGATAGCCAGTCATACGTAAAAATTGGTTGTCCTAAATTAACTTTTGGAGTCTCTTTGTAATAATTGTCTTTAGTTTTATAATTACTTTTGATTATTTTTAAATCTGTGAGGGCAATACATTGACATCAAACTGACGCCATATTGATAACTCATAACCATATTGCTGATTATTTGGTTCATGTGAAATTTTGATAATAATGCTGGAATTCAAGAGTAAGACTAAAATACCCCCCAAAAAACATGAATGGTGTTTAAACTATGAAAAATCTATGCCGTCTCTTTATATGTCTACAAACCAATTTGATGAGTAACACAATATTTATGGATGTTATCACAGTAAAACTCACCACAGTCCTTCTCGTCACTGCGGTCGTAGCAGTCGGGTAAGCCATCACATTTAGCATTTTTCTTAAGAATGCAGGCTCCATTGCCACATTGGTAACTGACTCCAGAACAGCTAGTCTCTGCACAGCCAACACATCAATCACTGTACATATAATTAACATCTCAAAGTGTGAATATTTAAATAGTTCCCACGTTACCCTGAGTACAGTTGTTCTCATCTTTACCACTGGAACAGTCCATCTCTCCATTACAGATGTACAACGGGTGCAAAGCGGATGAACCTCCACAGATTTTAGGAGGTTTAGCTGTTGGATAATGATAATTAATGAATATTGACAAAATTTTGATAGTTTTACTATTGTAGAACTACTGGGTTTACATGATTCTGTGGTTAACGTACAACAAAAAATCTCATCGCTTTCATCCTGACAGTCATCCAGTCCATCACAGCGCCTGAACTTCTCCACACACAGACCTGTGGAGCACAGGAAGTGACCCTCTGGACATGCTTGAAAGATAAAAAAACAAGACCAGAGTAAGAACATTTGGTGCCATGAGTCATTTTAGTGACTTATATTACTCCTTTGCTCGTAAGTGAGAATGTACTGCTGATGAAAAATGACAGTGGGAATTGTTCTGCATTTCCTCTGTTTTGGCAGCATTGTTCTTACGCTGGCTGGTGTTGTAGCTGCTGTAAGTGGCACTGAAGGGTTGGTCGGCATTTCGTGAGCTGCAGCGGAAAACCACTTCAGGGTTTTGCACAGGAATACGGAAGACGGTTGAATAGTCAATGTAATTTCCACAGTATCTGTAAATCAGTTGCAGTTATTTCTATACCAAAATGTTTATATCAGTCTATAACCTGATTAAATATCAACATGAAAGGAACAGATCACCATCTGTCACTATTTACTCACCATAATGTTCCATATCTGTTTGACCATCTTGCAATGTTTTAGACAAATGTTATAGGCAAAACATTTGGTTTGTATGGAACATTTTCATGGCTCTTTTTGGTGTTTGGTTAGTGTAAACTATTACCTACCTGGTCTCACCATGGCACAAATGTACCTTGGTGCACTTTTTAGCGAGACACAAAATATGTACCAACAAGTACATATCACTGCAGTTTCCAAAAGAAATGACCACTAGAGGCTGTAAAACTCTGACCCCTTCAATCCTTTTCACACATATTTACAGAGTTTTGATTAATAAAGCGTAATTTTTCCACAATTACTTGAAGAATATCATGTTATGACCTCAAAACAATGTTAATATGCTGGGATATTTGAAATCTGATGCTTTTGAATGTTAGCATCACACATATCCAGCTTCATATCTATGGGTTTTCATAGATGGTAGGTTTGTTCAGTGGCTCAGGGAGTATAGTGATGAGAGGCGAGGAGCTCGGTTTGAATCCTGTGTAACTACAGTTTGACAAAACAGTTCAAATCTGTGTAAAAGGCAGTTGAAACGGCATGGTTGCATCAACAAATGCGTTTTCATATCAGCTTTGCATTTGTTAAAACTATCGGGAGGGTTGGATTTGGTGTAGGGCATATTTCCACCATGATAGAGCATTAACAGTCCATTGATTATTTTAATTTTGAACCGCCGAAATACATACCTATATCAACGTAATAAAACATACCAGGGTTCACGTATTGAACCTGTGTTTTAGCGCCACTCAGTGGACATTTCTCTTTGAAACTGCGGAGAGATGTGCAGTAAGGCACGTAAAAGCGGTGTTGCACAAAAAGTGCACAGACATACATATTTTTTATGAGATCTTTAGATCTCTTCGATCGTTAAAAGATGTAATGTTTGCTTTCACAGAACAGTAAAAATGTAAAATGGGTGAGTAAATAATGATAATAGTTTATTGGTGGGTGGGGGGCTTTTCTAAAAAATATATATGGTACTAGTACAGAAATAAAATTAACTTTAACAAAAATGTACTCTGAAATATCACTTACATAATCTCATTGACTTTCCACCAGCCGTGTTCACAGTTTTGCAAGTCTTTTAGTTTTAGCATGTAGTTCTGGAACCTGATAGCCACACCAAGAGAACTGCTTGACATCTGACAGATAAACATAAAAAAAACCCAACAAAAAAAAACATTTGTCACATGGATGCTGTGGATAATATTGCTACACATTAAAAAAGCTTTTGATTGTGTGCAGTACCTGAAACAACCATGTGCAGGAGCACTGACGGGGCAACAGACTGGGGTAGAATGGACTGGTCATCACTCCAGCATTACCTGGGCCAGCGGGTAACGCTATCATATTCATACACTCTGTGTACAGTAAAGATGAAAGGGCCTCAGGATCACAATCAGACATACAAACATACAGATACTTTAGTCAAGGGACTCACGCTCTTCCATGAGAGCCTGGAAGAGTCCTCGGAAGATCTTGTTGCCTTGAGTGAGTGTGAAGGAGAGCAGCATGACATTGGAGGTGGAGACCAATGAGATGGGTGCTGACACTGATTCACAAAACCTTTAAAAAAAAATGTATCAAAATTAAACTGACCATCTCCGTTTTTTTCTGTTGTTTTGTTGATTACTTTGCCTGTAGTTTTTTCCTTGATAATCTGTTCTGGAGCATTTGAACTTGTTGCAAAATACTGTATCTACCATAAAATGCAGATGTTCTGGAATGATTTCTCACAAAATCCTAAAAAAAAGCTATATATCCATAGGCATATAATAATAAAGCAATCTACACTACCTGTACAGAATCATGCCTCTCATGGGAAGCAGAGAGTCATACACGGTGAGGGCATCATAGACGCAGTCACTGGGGTCAATACGAAAACTCTTCACAGTGAGATGAATGACAGAGCCTGGAGCACTTGTCAGTTTTATGTAGCAGCTCAAGCCTCCCCATGAGGAAAACACATTGAGGGGAATACTCACATCAGGAACGCCAGCATACAGCTTATCCACACACTGAGAGCCTGGACACACAGAGAGATGATAACAGCACCCATCATACACTCAACTGCTATAATACAGTACAAGGTTTTCTTAGTAAAAATAAACATTCAAAAAGTCTTTGTTTATGCATGGTTGGGTAAAATTTAGAATTTAAGAATTACAATTTAAGTGTGAATTTGAACTGAACTGGCATACAGGATTTTGAACTGGAATCGGTGTCATGATTTTCATTAGTCCAATACAAGTTTTGAGACAAAACATAATAAATACAATATTAATATATATATTAATATTGTATTTATTATGTTATGTATGTATATATATACATTCAAATCAAAGAAAGAATTACATCTATTTAAATTTATAAAACATTTATTAAAAGAAAATATATAAAAAAGATATTGACATCCTTGATTCCATTTTCAAGACTGGGATAAATGTTTTCCACCTGTTCTGTGAAACAAAATTTAAATAAAGAAATATGAAGAAATATGTACCATTCAAAGGTTTGTGGTCAGTACGATATTTTTTTGTTTGTTTAAAAAGAAAGAAATACTTCTCTTCATTAAAGAAGGATCCATTAAATAGAGTTACAGTTTAGAACATTAACATTTACATTTCTTTTAAACATTCTGTTCAACAAAAAATCCTAAAAAGTGTACCATGGTTTCCACAAAAATTTATTGACTGATGATATATAAAAATATACTGACAGACTCCTAACTTTCAACTTCTAACGTTTTTTTTTATTATTATTTAAATTGAAGTATTGCATTCTTTCTGCTACCTTAAATATAAATAAACTAGAATTTCAAAAGCAGTTCTGAATTGTCCACAAACTCGGTTTGTCATGTGTATGTACTTATCAGTTTGACTCACTCACCCACAGCTGTTGATGTGTAATCTGAGCGTAAAGCAACTGAGAACACAAGAAAACAGAAATTGTTACTGAAATTATTTACAAAAAATTTAACAAAGAATATGTTCCCAAAATGTAACATTATGTAAAGTAGGTTAACAGTGGCAGATATTACCATTAACAAGAATAGAGTCGATGTCCACAGGAAGGCCCTGCAGGAAGCCCACTGAAGACCTGTTCTTTAGACTCATTTGCACAGAGTCTTTGAGGATGGCACTCACACAGTCCTCGCACACCGATGGAGCCTTCAGGTACGGCACCACGAAGATCATCCAGAAATGCACCAGTACACCACCTTGATTGTTATTACTGAAGAATAGAGGTCACAGAGACTTCATGTTGGCTTTAAATGTGAACTTACAAATGAAAACTAAGTAGTGTAAATTTTCAGTGGATACTTTACTGACATTATAAATCTTCCATATCTTCCTAGCAGAGTAATACTGGATTGACTGTACCTCAGATCAGAGATGATGGTTTGTTTGTAGAGTCTGGACACTGATGATGTTCGGTATACGCTGGTTATCTTATTGGATTCAGATATTAAGGTTAGGGTTTTAATGGTTTTTAAGGCCTTTCATTCTTATGATATATTTATGCTGTGTCACTCACCACATGTTGAATGCGGTTTGCCATGGACACAAACTCACTGGAGTCAGCGTGCCGGTACTCTGGTATAAACTCAACGTTGGCAACACGGAACATACCAGCAAAATACACACCACTGTTGCTCTCTCTCCGGACTACAAAACACAAAGTGCGCATTTCAATGCAGTTAAACTGTGGACATTACTTTGTACACCCATGTGAACAGGTTTATATTGGTGATTGTTTTTAGCTTACATATAAAAACCCACAGAAGTGACCACATTATCACCACAACGACAAACACCACCACTGTGATGAGGATGGCCAGATTCTGTAGCTCAAATATTGGGTTTTTCTTCTTTATCTTTTTTGCTCTTCTTCTGCGTCTGTTGTATCTTCTGCATAGTTTATTAAGAGTTGCGTCCACCGTAGCCACTTCCACAGACACATCAGCTACCTGAAACCACAGGAATGGATCACATTCTGATCTGATGTAACACATGCACAAAAAAAGCCATCTGCTGTTAATGGAGAATCGACAGTGTGATGACCTGGATTATGGTGATTTGTAAAAGTACTGTAATCATTTTATTACACAATGCAAGAGTCATAAAGATATCAAACCTTATGCTACTAGCTCTACTATCATTTCAGGGCTTAATGTTTTTCACGTCTCTTGAGTAAGTACACCACCTTGTCCTTGTTTTTAAGGGTTCAAGAAAAACAAGTGGGAAATCAGTGGCTCCGGTTTTGGATTTAAGGTGTGTGTTGTGACCTTATCACAAACAGATATTATTGCAATGAGTGGTTAGAGTTACATGGTAAAGCCACTCAGTAATTCTGAGAAAGATCCAACTGGGTTACAAAATCCACCTCACTCTGAGCTCACAATGACCTGCCTCCAGTCTGATGGATGCATTTAGGCCAGGGCTTTCTAGATATGAACATGTCTAAACTACACTAGTCAACATTTTAAATGGATCATAATCTTTCACCAAACTTATCCTAAAGGACAACTATTTTGATCCACTTCAAACGTTGACTACCTTATATTCATTTCATGCAGTCATCCACTGGTGTCAGAATGAACATAAAAAAAATACAATAAATTATCCCATACTCTAAACTGAAGTTCACAACAACTTACAAAAGTGGTATTGTATTTTTTATTAGCATGGTAACACCTGGGTATTTTTTTTTTTTTTTTAACTTTGCAATAATTATTAACTTCAAATTTCATTAAAAAAAAGTAAAGTAAAATTCATTAGCCATAAACAAACATTTCTGAAGGATAAGTTAGAGTGAAAACAAAGGACAAGAGCGTACTACAGTCTGGTCTGGTTGGTTCACTTGTGTTTTGCGACCATCACCATGAGTGTCGCGTTCATTGCGGTTGTCCAGTCATACATTATTTACACGATGTCATCCCATCTCGTTTGCTGTATTTACAACTTGTTAACATGGGTTAAAAGTCTTCCCGAGACTTAATATTTTTCAGACAACAGCGAACTGTCTTTTATTTGACATCAAGAAAATTTCACGTTCGCCTTCTGAAAATTTAGCTGAAACGCAAAAATGTTAAGGACCGTCTGCGAAGTACAAACGATAAAGGTAGAAGAACGTGTAATGGCTCTGTCACAATACATTTCTGAAGAGCAAATGTAGATGTGCACACGTACACAGCTATTTCTGCTTCATGCATTTTTGTGTTTTCCTTTGTGTAAATTATTTGTGTTCACTTTCAATGACAGACACTGAACATTTTCTTAGTCAGAACCACTTTGCACACGGTCCCTATCTTTCGCCTTGGAGGTATGGTGATTATACACACTGCAAAATATACTATAATGATATTAGATGATAACGTTAGACAAACACATTTTTATGCAATTATATATTTTAAGGATCAAATGCAGTTTTCAAGTCTTACTATCAGAAAAATGTAAAATTTCAAACTCTAAATTCATCATTTCACCAGAGACCAAAGTCTTTACCCCTCACAGAAACGACTATGGTGACGTAACTGTTAACGTAACTATTATTATAATGAAAATGTAATTTTAAAATGTCGACATGCAATCAAATAAATAAATAAAAGCAAGATAATATGTATCTATTTTTTATTATTTGAAGGATATCCCACACTACTTTATATTGTGATTTCGCAGTAACAACAATAACTTAAGTATGTTATTTTGTCGGAAACTGTGGTTATAATCGTGGTATTTAAGGGGTCCAGCAGCATGAATTACTCACACTTGTGGAGTCTTCTTGGGCCGCGTCATCCTCGCTCCCCTGCGCGCACTCTTCTCGCGCTCTCTCCATGGCGTACAGTCATTCATTTGGACCGGCAATCTTAAATGCTCGGGTCCAGTCCGGCATTGTTAAAACTGTCTCCCCCAAAATACCCGTCTACACTCTCAACATGAACGCGAGCCGCCGAATGAAGGCAAACGACACGAGGCGTTTCGTTTCCACCTAACAGTGTAACTGTATCCAGGCAGGTGTACAGACAGTGAGCCTTGTGTTCACTTATCCTATAGATGCATTCAGCTCCTTTGTACCACAGGGACTACCTTAACTTATATATTATATAAAAATCAGTAAGTAATGTATTTAAAGACTTGCAGGCACTTGCACATTTGGTTCAAGTTTATTTACACAATAATAGATGTTAGTGTTTGCTGTTGTTACACTTTAGAAGGCTCCAGCCTCAGGTAAAAGCAATAAAATTATATAGACATTTAACTAAAAAGCAGAATACAACTCTTTGTCATAAAAGACACACATTTAGGTGAGGTGAGGGATGGGAGAAGCCCAATGGGAAGCAGCTTTTTGACCATATCAGTAAAATGACATGACAAAAAAACAAAAACCTAACACTTTCCACACTAACACACTGACTTAAGGCTAAATAATGAGCCTTTATACTGAGGCACATGTGTCATTTGTACACACATATGTATATAAATATTCATGTATATTCAGTTGAATATGAAATAAAAACAGATGTGTCATTATGGATTTCATCAGCCAATGTAAAAACACTAAATGTTGTCCGAAGTGTCTCTTTTGGTCATTTCCTGAAGAGGGCACTGCGTGCAAGTGAATACAGCAGGTGAGCCGGTTTCTTCTTTGGCTCTGCTAAAGAGAAGACCTGCTGCTGGGGGATGCTGGTTGGCACAGTCACATGTCGCTGATGGAGAGGATGCAGCGGCTGATGGTGAGGAGGCGCAGGATGATCAGAATAATTCATTTCTGGAAAAGCACAGAGAAAAAGTGAGTATGATTCATCGTAGTATGAAAATGTAATCTTAACCAACTGTTTCTGGAAATCATTTAATTTCCAATATGTATATATTGTCTTGATTGAAAATAGCTGCCTGGGGCCATGGACAAGATGGTCACCGAAGGAACAAAAACTAAAAACAAAATACATTTTTGTGAAACCGACTAACTATAAAATAAAAAGGTTTACAAATTTAGTTTTTTCATATATGGTTCTTAAAACCTGAAACCTGTGTGACCTGCGTGTATAAAAGATGAAAACGCCTTTAGAAATCTATTACAATACATTGAAAATGAACATTAATAATTGTTTTTACATTATATCAGCTCATTATCTTGGGACACCCTAAATATTAAAAAGATCTAAAGAAAACTTTATTGCAACAAAGTACATTAAAATGAAAAACTAACAATAATGACAAATTAAAATAAAAATGCAATAAATAAAAAAAGAACAGAAAAGAGACTGGTGATATTTTCAAATGACCACGTCATCATTTTTTAAAAATAAAATGAAAACTTATTGAAAAACGAAACTTAACTAAAACGGACTAAACTAAAATCATCCAAAAATTTATTTGTAGTTTTTGAAATATGGTTCATCTCATCTGTGTTGAACATGAAAATGTCTCTAGATAAACAGTTTTAAATTAATCTTATACATCTAAACTCTAAAATAAACCAAAAAAATAAAAAATAAATAATAATAATAATAATAATAGAAATAAATACATTAAAAATTTAATTCAAATCTATCATAACTCTGCTTTGACCTCTGGTTCCAACAAGACAACAAATATACATACTCTTCATATTTCCTCGTTTAGTTTTCCTGGCGTTCTGAACTGCTTGCCTCCTCTGGGCCTCAGTAATCTCCATCCCTGTAAAGCCATGAAAATGACGAACGTCATTCTTAGAATTCATAGCATTTCATATCAGAAGCGAACACATATTCCTTCAGCTGTAAGACTCACCCATCTCTTGGTCTTCCTGTACCCGTCTGCGCTCTCGAGCAAAGGCTTGCAGCCATCGCTGCTTGTCCTGGCTCTTTTTGCAGCACAGCACACACAGCACATTCAAGTTCTCTGCGTGCCGCAGGAGAAAGGCGTTCTTCAGGAGGCCCAGCTCAGCGTGCCGTCCATCAGGCAGGTCGACTGGCTCCAGAAGGTCAGTGTCCATACGGCCGCGGTAATGCAGCAGGTCTCTCCGCAGGACGTCTTTCTTACAGAACACCAGCTGGTGGTCAAACAGGAAGTAGCTGCGTTGCTGTGTCTTACCGGGCCGCACTATCCGTGTTAACTCGCCGGAGTGGATGAGCTCAGAGCTTCGCGTTAACACATCTTCACCCTAAAGGAAATATTTTTCAATTTTTTCACGTTTAAACCTGAAAATGTCATTCTGTAGTACACAACGCCTCATCTAGCTCTGTGAATGACCCAGCGCATTAACGAACAAGTAATCTAATAAACAGATCAACATGGTATCCAATTAATATCTTATTGCATTAGACATGCACACGTCTGCGAATTAATCAAATTTCTTGATACGAAAACATCAGAGAAGGCTGTGGATGCTACCTGAATAATTCAGAAATAATGTTTCATGCTGAAAAGAGTGTAAATGTGTGTAAATATCACTGACCGCCCAGTGGAGGATGGCCACCTGCCAGTGAGCAATGGTGTCGATGCTCTCGAGTCGTCTTTTCCTTTCATTTATCAGACTTGCCACGTTCTTCATGGCTATATGTGCAGCACACACCCCTGCGTAATCACTGAGGAGAAAAACATGATTTTATATGATCCTTTTGATGACTAACAAATGAATAATATATATATATATATATATATATATTATATATATATATATATATACACACACACATACATACACAAAACAAGTTTGGGTGAGTACAGCATTCCTTTAGAAAGGAATTTATACTTTTATTCAGCTAAGACACACTGGTTTACACAAAAATATTAAGCAGCACAACTGTTTTCAATATTGATAATAATAAGAAATGTTTCTTAAGCCCCAAACCATGATAATGTCACTCGAGACTGAAGTAATGGCTGCTTAAAATTAAGCTTTGCCATAATAAGAATAAATTGGGTTTTAAAATATATTAAAATAGAAAACATTTATTTTACAATTTAATAACTATTTTTACTACCAATTGTCTTAAAATATTGCTTTAATGTGTTATAGGTACCAAAGGTAATTGCTAAACCTCATTGGCATTTCTCATGTAAATTTTTCATTCTTAATTTTTTGATAATTCCCCTAATACCATGGAAATCACATACAAATTATATACAATCGTAATCGTTCATTTATTAGCTTCATAATTCTTTTGTAGAAATGTGGAGAGTGTAACACAGTGCAAAAAGAATAGATTAAGTCTAAAAGAAACAAAGTAAACATATGTAAAGATATCAGTATTTCTCCAAAAATGAACATTTTTGACTAAAAGCCCTAACCTTTGTTGACAGCCCAGCCAATGCAGCACAAGATCTGACTGAGACAGCCACCTTATAAATCTTTATGCAGAAAAAAACAGAATTGTGCCAACTCCAAACTTCTGAATAGTAGTGTACAGTATGTAAGTCAAATAAGCTACCTGTGGTCTTTGGGTGTGTATTTCAAGAGCTCTCCAAGCTGAAGAGGGTATTTACAAATCTTCTGTACAGGTGTGAGCAGGAAGCCAGCGATGGAGATGTCAATCATCTGCTGTAAGAGACGACAGGCTTCGAAGAAGTGTTTATATCTGCCTTGTTTTATCAACCGTTGTAATTCAGCACATGCCACTGGATGTGTGTTACAGTATTCAGAGTATATGGAGAAACCTTCCTCCTGAGAGGGAGAAAAAGATATAAAGAAAAATAAGCAATTTGTGAGGAAAACATTCATTCCATTGGTTCTTGTGTGTGTAAAGGTACCTGTTGCAGGAAGCAGGAGCCAATCTCACTCAGATGAGGGTTTTCGGGGTTGTATTTCTTTTCTAGGTCCTTGAGAAACGTTCTCTGGAACCTGTAGATGTCCTCAATGTTGCTGAAGATTGTCTTAAGCTGTGCATCAGTAAACATGCCAGGGTGCTTCCTACACTGACGGATATATCCCTATAACAACAAATCATTTTGGATTGAAATAACAAATTTAGCATTTCTTAATTCAGATATTTTTGCATTGCTTTGAAAAATATTTTTTTGCCTTTGACCAGCAGAGGTCATCAATGAGACTGTTGGATAAACACAATCTGATGGATGAACTCTACTTAACTCTCGTTTTGATAAGATTTCTGAATGTTAGGATGCTTTTCAAACAAACCTGGTTTAAAATACAATTATTTCTTTCGACAGGACTCCACTTGCATAAATAAAAATGCAAAGCGGTGAAGTCCCATGACCACACTTTAGCATACTGTTTTGGATATATTCACCATTGCATCAATATCTAAAACACCATTTAGTTTAAAATACCTAAAATAATGACAATAATCATCATCACTATCATGATAATCAGCACAGAGTATATATTACCCTGGACCAAGTCTCAAGTTGCTGGGGTATATTTGTAGCAATAGCCAAAAATACACTATAGGTCAAAATGATCGATTTTTCTTTTATACCAAAAATCATTAGAATATTAAGTAAATATTATGTTTCATGAAGATAATTTGTACATTTCCTACTGTAAATATATTAAAACATAATTTTTGATTAGTAATATGCATTGCTAAGAACTTCATTTGGACAACTTTAAAGGTGATTTTTTTTTTTGCACCCTCAGATTCCAGATATTCAAATGGTTTTATCTTGACCAGATATTGTCCTACTTTAAGAACTACCATTCTAAAAGTTTGAGCATTTGATCAATATACACTAAAAACAGTAAAACAATAAATAAAAAAATATTTAAAATGTAATTTATTACTGTGATGTAAAAGTTGAATTTTCAGCATCATTACTCCAGTCTTCAGTGTCACTTCAGAAATCGTTCTAATTTGCTGCTCAAAAAGCATTTTTTTTTACATTATTATCAATGTTGAAAGTAGTTGTGCTGTTTAATTTTAATTATTTTTATTTTTTGTGGAAAATGTGATGCATTACTTTCTCTAATGAACAGAAAAAAACAGCAAGTATTTATGAATATAAATATAAATAGAAAACTTCTGTAACATAAAAAGAAGTAAAAAATATTCTGCCCTTTTGAAGGGTAGTGTACAATATAGTATGCTAGTACTCCACTAGGGTGGAGTTAAAAATCATTGAACTACTCTGAGCACTAAACCGATATTCTGAGAAGAGAGATAATGTTATCTTGAAAGAAAGCAAATGTGTTTCAATCTTGATCTCATATTAAAAATGCTGGGCATAGGAGATTGATTACCATGCAGGTTAAAGAATAATTAAAGATAAGGGTTCTTTTATAATAGAGAACGTACACAGACCACAAAACAGACATATTCAATTAAAACAAATGTAAATGGACTAGGATGGAGGCTCACCTCACAGATGTCTTTGAGATGTTTGATGTAAACGCGCTCTGTGTCCATGATCTCTTTGACCACATTGATTCTCATCTGCTGTCTGTGCTCTGAGTTTTGTTTGTGAGCATCTGTTGGGACGGACTCCTCTGCATCCTGTGTGATTTCCACACTATCGCTGCTTGAATCCTCCTGATTCACCCGCACCTTGACAACAACACATCATTATATTAATTCCAGAGGATAAACCTGAAGGGTACAGTGATTAGGCACAATTTTAAGACGACAATCATTTGTGATTGAGACTGGATGATCCACTTCTACAGGAAGTCTTGATGAAATCACCTAAAGCCTCTTTTGTGTCTGATTGACTCATCTTGTTGGAGCCATAATTTGACAATGGGATGCATTAATGTACAGCTCAAAACAATAAAAAGCATCATTCCGTACACCCGCATTTCTTCCAAACCGGTCAATCAACACATGCTACCGTGATGACACATCTAGCATTTCCTCTTGGGTCACCCGATGCAACCGCACAGGATGTCTTACTACGTTCAAGTGTTACTTTTAAGCTGTGTGGCTTTTGTTTCACACTCATTACTCTGAGAGGGTCATAGTGCAACTCACTCGCACAAAGCTGGAGGGAAACCAGGCCTCGCGGTCGCCCACTGCCCCCCACCACCAGTCCTGCTCCCGAACATCCAGAACACGGATCACATCCCCGGCTTTGAAGGCCAGCTCCTGCTCTTCCATGGTGACATGGTCCCACAGAGCCTCTGCATACACAGCATGTCCTGACTGTATGTACTGGAGAAAGAGAGAGAGTCAGGTCAAACACATAGAGACTAAAGGTCAGACATGATAAAAACAGTACGGAATGACAACATGCACACGAAGTGTGACGATCCCACACAAGTACATATGCAAACACTAGAACGACTCCAAATAAACACATGATTGAACAGATAAGATAAACAGTGAAATATGACCTGTACTGTATAGCACAGCCCATAAGGGCAAAAAAGAAAAAAAAGGTGTAAATGTACTAAAAGTAGATTTTATATAACATTTAGGTGCACAAAGTAATTACTACTGTAGTTTTACCCCACTATAAAAGCTGAGAAAATGAATAGTATATTTCTTAAATGTTTGCATTAATGTTCACATTGAATTTTAGTGCAATAGAATAAAAATCTAAATACAGTCAGTCTACAAAAATAAAAATATATAAAATATGACGTATTTAAATAAATTTATATTATTTAAACATGTATTTGTACTTGTGCAATCTACTTATGGCTATAAATCATAAATTGTATTTATAAACTGAACATAATATTAAAATACTAATAAATTACATTAAATAATAATTAAATAATTATAGTAAATTATAATACAATTAATTAATAAATTAATAATATTATAATGTAAAAAAAATTATTATAAAAATTTTAAATGAACCTGATTGAGTGTGCAAAAATCAACTTCTGGTTGTAGATACGGTGTTCCTTCAGTCAGTTCTTCAAAGCTGCCGTCCTCTTCACTCACACTGTCATCAAGCATTGGATCAGAGCTGCCATCTATAATATGATCACACTGAATTAAGTTTATGTCATAAAAAAAACAATATTCCCTCTCCATCAAAAACTCTCCACTGAGGTTCTCATGTTTGTAGGTCAAGTGCATACACTTAAGCATACTAACAAAAACAGACTCACCGCTGAGCACTCTGCGTCCTCTGCGCCGCCCCATCCTATCCAGACCGATAGGTGTGCTTTGGGAAAAGACGCAAGGTCTCAGACGGGCAGATACGGCCCGGTATGGAGGCACTCTATGAGAGGGCACTGGAGGACGGGATACCGGCTGAAACAAAGTATGACAGATTATACTTTAATCCCAGCCTTAAAAAGGAGCCCACTTTCCAGCAGGCCTTATGTTCAGAGTTCAGTGACTGTACAGAGCAGGACAATGACCTATGATTAGATAACACAGCAATTTCAGCTCATCTGCTCGGCCAAGTACATAACATTATAACCATAACATAGGATTTCTTGCTGAATCTCACAAAGAAATGTGTAGATTATATTTGCCAGTAATTAAAAACAAAAATTCTATTTTGCATTGAAAATGAAGCCTATTTTAGTTTAATTATTTTTTCTTCATATTTGTTTCATAAGCTTTTTGTGGTATTATTGTTATTTTTATCATATTTCCACACAAATTATTATATATTATAATTATAATTATTTTATTATAAGGTAAGATAAAAAATGTAAAATAAATAAATGAATAAATAAATAAACATCATCCTATTTGGACACATTACCAAAAGCCTAAATACTACCATAATAAGATGTATATATACTTACAATTTAAACATTGCCACGTCAATAAAATAATGTTCAGAATACGTTCATATAATCATACACTGAAATGTTTTAAGAAAAGTAATGTGGAAGGGACAATAATTTAACTCCTGCTGCCCTGCTGCGGACCTCCTGTTGAAGACCACTGTATTACATTAAGTCTGTTTTTAGGATTTTTAATCATTAATTTTCTCATATGCATTTTTTTAACGTTTCGTTAGATTCACCATCCTGCATTTCAGTGAAATTAGGCATCAAAGAGTTTACTTGAAGCAGCATTTCTTCTAAATAACACATGTATCACATAGATGTTTAGGAAAAAAAGTATGGACATTCAGGGTTTAAAAAGTTTTTTGAAGTCACCTGAACTATGACATTATAAACCCATGATGCTAGGGAGAGACCTAATGGGACCATGTTAGTGTTTAGATCATTAAACATCTGTATGTTCTTAAGGATTGAGCTTCTAGGACACTTCTACAGTAAGTTTAAACTTTTAAACTCTTAAACTAAATTTTAAACTTCACAAGGCCTATCAGAACAGTGGGCTAATCACAAATACCAGCTTCACTCTTGCAAATGGTGCAGAAATCTACCAACAAAACCAAGTTTAGAAAAAGGAAATGGCCTTACAGAAGGCAAGCTTTCAGAGTCGTCCTTCTGCTCAGCAGCTGGGGAAGAATACAGATCCACTCCTCCAATAACAGAGATGGGACGTCTCTTTCTGCTCTCTATTTGAGTGTACACACGACCATTCTCTGGTCTGTGGCTCTCTGTGTAGCTGCCATTGCTATTGTAGTCCTTTTGGGAAGTGTAGTCCATAGTCTCGGACTCCCTGTCCTCCTCTGGGATGCAGTATTTTGAGCTGGCCAGCTGGCCATAGTCAGACACTGGCCGGGGTCTGGAGCGACCTGCCCTTTTCCTGGGCACTACAGAAGCAGGAGAGTCACTGGCGAAGGGTGGAGAGATTGGTGTTGTTGGAGTTACCAGTGGAGACTCTGAGGAACAGGTGTTTGTGACAGGTGAAGCAGCAGTGGATGAGATCTCATCACTTTTGAGAAACGCTTTTGTGATATCTGATGAAGCCTAAGGCAGAGTCAGAAGTCAAACGTCATCGGTTATTTTATGCTGTAAGACCTGCATCATCAGATAAATGATTTAACATATTTTAAATATTTTTCCATTGACATTAGCGCGGTCAAAACCCAGTGAGCATGTAATACAAAAACTACAGTAAATCCTAAAGTGATTATAGCTCACTATTAGTGATGACTTATAATTCATTAAATAAAATCAGACAATTTAAATGATTTACATTTCAGATAAATATCAAATCAAGGCATCTGGTTTCATAGGGAAAATTTATAACTTGTTACACATCAATCATTGCTCAATAATAAGGATTATTAACTAATAGTTCAGAAATGTACTTTCCCCAACTTAGCATATCTTCTTCATAACTAAACTAATATATTTTATTTGCATGCATATATTATGACTTTATTATTAGTTTTTAACATTTCAACATTTTTAATTTCTAGCAAATTTTACATAACAATTTTTTATTTAATGTTAAGTTAAAAAAAGAAAAGAAAAGAAAAGAAAATTAAAGAAAAAAAACAATTTATTTGAATGTATTGTAATTCACAGTAATTGCTGAAAATCATAGCACTAAAAAAACGACACTCAATTAAAGCTTTGAAATCATTGGCATACTTTGTGGCAAAATAAAAGATATGGTTCATATCATTAATTTTTATTCGTACAATTCTTACAAATGAAGCAAGTAATAGTGGCAGAATAAATTCAGAAAGCCAATTTTTAGTGATAAATAAAACAGATTTTTAAAGCAATACTGTTTGACAAAAAAGAAATAAGCAGATTGAATGGAAGTCTGTCTGTACAAAATGTCAATGTCAGTCTGTAATCTACTGTGTAAAAAAAAAAAGAAAAGAAATAATAGATCTCTTACCTCAAGATCATCAGTCTCCCTCTCTTCAGTCCATAGACACTGAAAAGGCACACAATAAATAAGCACCATGTTAAAGACAGAACACAACACAAATATGCAAATACTTCCATGCACACACGTGCAAACACAAATAGACAAACAAAAAGTTTGACTGGGATCATTCCAGCTGGTCTACTTCTTTCTGTTATATTCCCCTGACCTATTGGAGTCCATTTGCACTTAGTTTGATTGCTGGACTTTGGCCCTTGGGTTGTTCTTCTGGGGAGGAGACAGTGTCCTTGCTGATACGTGTCCAGTCTCAGGTCCAGAAGCTGTGTTTAAGCAATCCCGCTAATCATAAACATCCGCTAATCATTAACTCTACCTGCTGTGTGCCTCACAACTGAGCAGCCCATGTGACACTGACGCAATGTACCACTCCAGAACAATGACTGTGAAATAAGATGTCATTTATCCAATAAAAAAAAATACAGTTGTTTTGTTAGAGAGTGATCAACCAATCAAACCAGAGCAATGAAATGCATTAGTTTGTCCTACAAAATGATATCAGGCTGTGGTTGCATTGTCAGATACAAGGGTCACCCATGTGAAGAACATATGACGCAAAGCATTAAAGTTCATGCTTCAACAAAAATCTGTCTACTGTAATTTATGACTTCCTATGTTAAGGTCAAGGTCATCCAATGAATGGACTGTTACAGTTATTAAGTGTTTAGAATTACATTGCCATGTCCTTTTTGACTTTAAGGCAATCGTTGATATGACGTACAATCTGACAACTGTCTTGTGCTTTTTTAGAGATTTCACATGGTCTGAAAGAAAAGTGCTTGTTCAGTCTTGCTGCTTATTATCAGCGAGACTCATTTAAACAACAACAACAACAGTTAATCAATATCGTCTCAACGAGGAAAAACAAGTTACTTATGAAATCTTGCCACAGTCTGTAACATAGGCAGCACACACTAATTTTCTGTTTTGTTGTATGCAAGTAATGTCTGACTCTGAAACCCATTTCGGGCCACAAACTGCAAGTCTTCAACGTTCTGGGTTCAACACCACACCATAATTTATAGCATAATGCAACACAGAAAATAACTATTTAAGGTATGGTAAAAAATAAGAAAGAATGAATAAATAAATAATTGTACTATAAAGTTATCTAAACTATCTTTTTGTTTTGAGTCTACCTATTCTAGAAAGACCACTACATGAAATTAACTGGGTTTTAACTGGGGCAGTCGTGGCCTAATGGATAGGGAGTTGACTTGTAACCCAAAAGGTTGTGGGTTCGAGTCCCAGGTCCGGCAGGGATTGTGGGTGGTGGGAGTGAATTCCCAGCACTCTCTCCACCT
>JAUMHE010000082.1:9925164-9936940 GCA_032359235.1 Enteromius mattozi
TAAATGCAGAGCACAACTTCCTAGTATGGGAAACCATACCTGGCCACATGTCACGTCCTTTCCTTTTCCTTTCCTTTACCATTTTACCTGGTCCTGACATGAGTGAAAAGACCATTTTACACAGACAAAGCTGGTAAATGATTATGGCACACAAAACTATAATTATATCACACTTTAGTTTGAACAAACAACTGTAGCTTGGTTTCGTACAGCATGTACATACCTAGCCCTGACTACAATTACCCGTGACGATGTGACACACAATGTGTATTTAATCATTTAAATATTTTGTTGCACATTGTGTCTTCTTGGACAAAGCATGATTACACCAAAAAGAATTGTAGTTTGATTACAACTGTGAATGCAAATGTACTTGCTGTGTACAACTGTATATTGAGAACCATTATTTTCCCTGTGGTAAATGACATTAAGCAACAAATGTTGTGTGTAGATCTAAACTTGTATTGAAAAGTTGACAATCGTCTTACCTCTAAGTTAACATTGACGGTCTGCTTTTGACTGGGGCTTGAGCACTGCTTTGTCATGTGAGAGTAGTGGTTATTTATTCCATTTTGATGGCACTCCATAGGTTCACAGTATTTTTCCAGCGGGGCTTCTGAACGGAAATCTGTTGACACAGCCATCTGAACATAGTCACTTATTAGGGCTGTTGTTTTGCTGGGAGGCTCCAGAGAGTCATCTAGAAAGGAGCTAAAAACAGCTGGGCAGGAGGGTGCAGGGTGTAAAGTTGGGGTGTGTTGGTGAGCGTTGGCCTGCTGGGGTTTGCTGGGTGTGGGTGAAGGCCTCCGCTGACGCCCACTCATTGGCACACATGGGGTTCTGCGGGAGTAGTCATCATGTAGCTGACTGAGAGGTGACACAGGTATACTGGAGGCGGGGCCTGGTGTGTTTTTATGCTTGACAGACAGGTCGGTTAAACTACCGACAAGCTTTTGCAAATGTCCACGTGTCTTCATGGGGCTTTGATGCTGAACTGAACCATGTTCCTTCAAGTCAACCGATGAAGAACTGTTGTTCCTCTGAAGAATTATAGCACTGGGGCATTCTGGGTTCTGTGGCTCTGCTTTGCGTCTAAAAGGACTCTTAAAGACGTGGAGATTATCTGCACTCTTGCTTAGTCTTTTGAGAACCTTGACATTTTCTTGAGTTTCAAGGTTCTTGCAAGGTACGACTGACTCCACAATGCTACTGGGGTCAGGCTCACTGTTAGCCAGACTCTCTGTCTTGACTATGTCGAGCAATGAGATCCGTCCTGCCCCATAAGCCTTGCGGATACTCTGAGAGAAATGGGAGTTTCTCAGAAACCCACTCACTTCCTCCTCACAATCATCTTCATCCAAAACTGAAGACGTCTTTCCAGTTTGAGCTGTCCCGTTTGACACTTTGTCAGTTTCCTGGATTTGATTGGTCGCAACCTCTCGTTTGGTTACTAAGAAACTACCGCCATCCTCAAACATCGAGGATGGATTTCTCTCCTGACCTGCTGCCATCGCATTGCTCCGGTTCTGGATTCCTTGGAGCACAGAAGTCCGCAGTTTTTTGAAAGAACCCATGACACGGAAACTAGCCAATCCAGACCAAGCCTGTGGTGTGACAGGTGGTCCTCTGAGTGGAGCACTGTCCTCACATTTTGTCTGGGTGGAAAACAGACGTACAGCCCTGGAGGGATACAGCTTGGCCTGGCCATCAGCAATCACAGGAACAGACTGGCCCTGAGAATTCAGTCTGTTAAGCCGGTTCTCTTCATAGTGAGGCTCGGACTGGACTGGTCGCATATGAACAGTACAACCAGAACTCAGACTTGGATTCATCAGCTGCTCCTCTGTGAAAGGGTGACTCTGTGGATCATTGTTGTGAGAGGAGCCCTGTGGGTCTGATGAAGGTGCCTGCAGAACCAGATTGAAGTAAGTTTAATCTTGATGAACAGGCCGACAAATCAGCAAATCAAGTCTTGCAACAAAGAACACAAATCACGTGATGTCAAATGAGACAATAAATGACCCATCGTCTTGTCTGAGGAAGATTTTAAACTACACACTTCAATGAAACAATACAGCACCAGTGTGATAACCATAACCAGGATAAGTCACATTATGAAAGAACTTTCAACTATATCCTTATATTACCTGTTTGATTACTTGACCTATGCAATACTAAAACTCAGCACAGGTGAAGCAATTCAAAGTGCTCTTATCCACCCACAAGTGTAAATCAAGCTTCAGCGTTCCTCCTATGGATGAATAATGCCTTTATCTGGCAAACTGGAGGGTGTCAGTTAGTAGCATGAGAGCTTTGCTCACGGGTAGGTTACACAAAGTGCTGTAAATTTCCTGTAAACGATTTAAGTTATGCCTTTTTCCTAAGAAAGAGAGGCCCCTCTACACCAGGGTGTGGATATTGTTGCCTGGTGCGATGTTCGCTATGATGAAAGGCTTTTGTGAGCATGACTAAGCAATGAAAACCGCTAATCCATTGTGATTAATGCAATAAATTGCCCAAGCTTTTCTAGTCATATTCTGAGTGAGGAGAGAGGGGTCCACTTTAGGAGGCTGAACTGCTTTAACCCATTATTACCAAGTAAGAATGAAAAGATGCTGATAATCATAACTAAGTCACATCAATTTGAATATCATAATTTGCCCCCAAAATCAAAGTAATTCAAAGAAATTGTGTCAATTGCTGAGGAAACTGTGGAAAATTAAATTCTATATTTACAGTGTAGATTAAATGCGATCCAGTCCTCTTACCCCACTGAGAGGTTTCTCAAATCTCTTGTCCTTTCATGTTGTATCAAAGATTTGGACCTTTGACATTAAATAGTTTATAACCACTTCATTGTTCTGAGTATGTACAAGTGGCCATAAAAAATACTTTGACACCTAAGCAAAATTTAAAAGTGATTAGACATTAATATAATGATAACTTAAAAATTCACACATTATATAATGTCAAAGCAAATGAGCTAAACCACTTTCTAATTAATAACACATTCATTTCATTTTCAACCAACTAGTATTATGTTTTTAATCTGCTGGTGTTAAGGTGATTTAAGTGGATGTGTAAAGTTAGTTTCCTTCAAGTTAACAGTTCATCACGTTAACTATGGAAATATTTCTTGTTTAACCATCAGAATTACTTTTTAATCTTTAAAAAAACATTTTAAATGTTAGAACAAACATGTACTGATCTTTCTTTACAAAAAAATACCAGTTGGCTTAGGTTTTTGTTATCTAATACAAACATTCAAATATTAAGCATGGATTAAGTGTTCAAACACTTCCTGGGACCACTGTATATAGATTAACCTCCTGTACCTTTTGACCTCATGTCTTGCCGTGTGAGCATTGGTTGATTCTGGCTGAGTTTTCAACTCAAATGCTGATCTCTATCACATCAAGTCCTGCTACCCATAAACACTTAGCTCCATCGAGGCATGAGGAAGAAGCTGCCACCTGACCTTTTTGTTTAACTATAACTTTAAAAGAATGCAATTAACTCAACTTCCAAGACACTCCTCAGTCTACTCACATGTCCAACATTTAATGGTGAACTTCTCTCCTACTCTTCCTCCTGTTTACCCGTCACTGATGCAGAGTAAGAAATAATTAGAAGCCCAAACAACCTCTGTGCAGCTACTAGCTGGAATCAGGCTCAAACTAAACTCCCTAAACAAGTACTCAGACAAACATAAACACGAGCATGCCTACGGAAGCCTCTAATACACCCCAACACACCTACAACTAATATGCAGTGATGTACGCGTAAACACTGACACGGCATTCTTAAAGCCAAGCACGCCTTTATGATGCATACAGACAGCAGTCAAAAACTACTTTATTCATTTTCCAGCTCCAGATGGGGGAGGATAAAGAATTTATGCTTCTTGATAAACAACTTACTTGTGCCAAAAAAAAAAGATTACTTACATAAGGGTTTTAACGCAAAGAAGAACACTCGCAGAAGCATTAAACATAGGGCTCCATGATTAATTAAAATACAATTTTTAACAATTATTTTGATATGGCCTGGGTATTACAACAAAAGAGAAGTTTTAATGGCTCTACAGTTTCCTAACATAAATAATAGCAAAATGAAGTCATTAAGACACATAAACAAACCGTGATTTTACAGTGTAAAATAGCTTTTTATTAGTCATTTATTTATTTTACAGTGAAATATTACAATTGTAATATTTTTTATTTTGCTTAATACTTTTTGTTTGTATGTTTTTTTTGGTTGATAATAATAATTTCCTGAAATACAATCACAAGCCCAACAAACAATCACAGTGAACCTGCAGCTTCAAAACAAACAAACAAAAAATAATTAAAAGAAAAAGCATAGTTCTTAAAGGGACAGGTTCACTTAAAAAATCTAAATAAATAAATAAAATCTGATTTAGTCAACATGTCATTCCAAACCTTTATGACTTTCTTTTAAGAAAAACAAAAGAACGTTTCCTGAAAATATCTCAGTGTTCAAACAGAAAATTATCTTCTGTGCTCCACAGAAAGAAAAAAGTTACACTGGTTTGGATCGGCATGATGTTGACTAAATTATGACAGTGTTCATGTTTGGAATGAACTGTCCCTTTAAAATGAAGGTGGCAGCTGTGAAGGATGACATCGTACAACTCAAATAAAAACATACAAGCCCAAAATGATGCTTCCTGACTTAGGAAATTCCTAAGAATAACCCACCACACCAGTTTTCTTAATCTGCCCATCAAGACAAGCAAGTCTTGCCATGCTGTCACATCACTATGGAATGAAGTCAATGTTTGCTTTATTTAAATAGTAGGAAAATTACCAGAGCCACAATTGCTACAAGCTTTTTTAACTTTTTTTTAACTCTTTTTTGGGTGGCTACACCACCCTTTAGCCATCCAGACTTTCTGCTTTATTTATATCTTAGTTCATTATCTTATGTTTATATTCAAGTGAGAGTGAAAAGATTTCATTTGACTCACCGGTTGATGATCCTTTCACAGAGTTTCACAGTGAAAATGTTTCAGGAAGCTAGCTTTCCTCATCCCTCTGGACAAGATTGCACTCGCTCAAACACACATGATAACATGCAGCACCCCTCTCCCTGTCCTAATCTGATTATAGGGCTTTATCAGTCTGGACTCGCATCAATATATCTGCATACTGTCAAACACGCTCACACACATAACCACGTGTGTAGAGAGAGAAGATGTTCTCTGAAGCGATAACCTCTTGGGTTTGCCGTGATTTATTATTTTTGTTTGGTTACTGATACCACCTACTATATTACGGCCCAGTTCTCTTTTTTGTCAGGGAGAACAAGGAGCACAGTTAGTAGGCAAACACACCCTGCCTGCTTCAGGCATGGGAAGCGTCAAGTAATGCTACATTCGACACCCCATTCATCTCACCTGTCTCATGACCTGCATTTGTCTACTCCAAGTCCACTGGTGGAAACATGTCAAAGAAGTGCATGTCAATACAACTGAGAAAAAACAGTGCTGAGCTTTAAGGAAAGGTCAGATCTTTCACTATACATGTGTAGCTAGAAGGGCTTTGGGTAAGTTGCATTTAAAGGAACGGTTCACCCAAAAATGAAAATTGTCATTGTTTACTAACCCTCAAGTTTTTCCTGACTTGTATGAGTTTCTTTTTTCTGTTAAGTGCAAAAGATGATATTTTGAAGAATGTTGGTAACCAAACAGTTGACGGTAGCCATTGACTACCATAATATAGAAAAAATACTATGGAAGTCAATGGCTGCCGTCAACTGTTTGGTTACCAACATTCTTCAAAGTATCTTCTTTTGTGTTCAGCAAAACAAAGAAGGTTGGACCAACTTGAGGGTGAGTAAATAATAGCAAAATTTTTATTTCAGGTAAATTATCCCTTTTAAGAGAGAGCAAAATATCATCATTTATATACGTGTAATTCCTTCTGTTTTTTTCCCCACACAAATTTCTCTTTTTAGTCAGTGGAACACAAAACTGCATAATATAAATAATAATAATAATGATATGAATATTTTAATATTCCTGAATATTTAAATTAATATTATCGATTTAATTAAATTAAAATACTATCGATTTTACTGTACTGACACTGCTGAATGAGAATAAATGTGAACTGAATTGAGCTGAATAATAACATTATGTCCTTCTGTAGAGCTGTTTTATAATTGATTATGTTTCATTATTACAGTTTTGGTTTATTAAAGTGAGGCTGCTATGGAAGAATTTGTATTGAATAAAGTGCTATATTAAAAACAATGTAGTACCTCTTTTCAATGCAATAACAGTGAATGGAGACTTAAGATTTTAAGCTTTAAAAAGGTTGCAAAAGCATCATAAAAGTAGTTCATATTACTTGTCTACTGTTTTACAGGTTTCTCAAGTCATACAATAGCTTTGTGTGAGAAAGAGACTTAAAGAAGTTATTTAGTGATAATCGTCACCTTTAGTGAGCAGTGAACCATAGCGAATGGACTGTTGAATCAATAAGCTGAACTAGAGAATGGGATCAGTCCGGTTTGTAAACGATTCATTCAGACAGGTTTTGTGAATTGCATTAACTGTGATTAAAAAGAGCCGACTCAAAAGAATGATTTCTTCAAAGTATCGCTGCTTCTCTCGTGAACTCTCATGAACTTACCAAGGAGAGCCAGGACAGATGTCAGTCCTTTCATTTCTGTCTGTTTCTCACACAAAAGTAGGATTGCAGAAAACTTGTACAGCACGAAAATCATCTGAACCACATTTATTTTATGTTTATGGTCATTTTGGAGCCAGCTCTCATTCACTACTGCATATTAAAAACAGCAGCCAGAATATCTATCAAAAATTAATTGTTTTTCACAGAAGACAATCACATAACATGACAGCGAATAAATATTGAATAAAAGACAAGATTGTTTTTGCATCTTTGAACTAACCCTTTAAGCTGCATGCATGCATAGAATTCAAAGAATAATATGACTTTCAAACATAAGCACTTTCAAATAAACGCTTTCCACTGAAATAACACCATTAAACACTTAACACATCAATGCATTTGCACGATATCAGGGAGTAAGATCATCGTAAGTGAGATTTAGCATTCATTTATGGCAGTCATAGATTAGGAGGCACCCAGTGAGGCATTAAAGTTCCTTGTGCGTGTCTTGTGATAATGCAAACGCTCTCATTATGTGTGTAGGAGTGCACTCCGGCACAATCCAGTGTTGACGTTTTAAAGCGAGGCAACTGTTTAGAGAAGCGAAAGTGCTGGGCAAAGTACTTTTACCCAGCTGTTACCGTGAATTACATTACATTATTTTTTCTTGCATGTTTAATTTATCTGTCATAAATAATGATGTCAACAGCAGCACATGGCTTGCATATGACGAACACGTGGCAGACTTTAGACAATGCATGACAAATGAGACGCTTACAAACCTAAATGTAATCTATTTTACAAAAATATTGAATGCAGTGCTTCTCACAGTGGATTTGACGGACCCCCACAGTCCAATACGATGACTGAAGGCCCCCCATGTAGGCTAAAATACTTTAATTCATGTGCTTTGGCTGTAATGATGACAAAGCTGCTTGTTTTCAACCGATTAACACAATTAACCTTGATTATTTTCGTAATTCCTAAAGTCTCACGAATGGCATGTTCCCACACTTTCTGATCTAGGAATTTTCATGACTTTTGTAGTTGTTAGTGATTAGTGGATAAGGATTTTAATCATTAAACTACAATTATAACTAATATCTGACAGCTCAAGTTTTCATTTCATAGAATATTTTAGAGAGATAAATAACTAGAAAAACCTATAGGCCTTAAAATCACTCTTTTTAAACTTACTCTGAATAAATATTAAAAATAAGATGATTTTTTTAAGATATCTTATTACGATATGTTATGTCAGTTTCGATGGTACATAAAAATGTTTATACTTGAAAGAAAGAAAGTTTTGTGAAAAGCGCTATACAAATAAACTTGAATTGAATTGAGTATGCTGGATGGTCAAGCAGGTTTTAGAGAGGTTTTAAGTAGGTGACCAATCAGCTCGGCCAAAACTTGAGACCAGCTAAACCAGTTCAGAACAGCAAACCACTGTAGCCTGGTTTAAGCTGGGTTTTTTGGCCCCCTAGTGGGCCTCAGCCCCCTTGTTGAGAAGCAGACATTTATAAAACAGAGTGAAATGTTTGTTTTTTAACATAGCTGAAAAATCCCCTTTGGTTCCACCACAAAGAAAACCTTTCAAGCAGGACAGATCAAGACAAATATTTCAGCTTTAAAAGCGAGCTGCGGGTATTAATGAAGGCGATTACGGAGTTGGGTTTTTTTCCACGGAAGGAAAAAAAGCCGTAGTTTATTTGTGAGTTTAATTAACTCAGTCTCTCCATAAAGCTCTTTAAGACGCACCCCAAACAGCCAGCCAACCCCCTCCACGTCTCCTCGGATCTCCCTAAACGCTTTGCGCGCTCCTACACCCCCCCCATCACTATGGCAACCAGTTGGATAGTAACGCATACACACAATACCCCCCCCCCCCCCTCCTCCTCCTCCCTTCAGCTTTCTTTTGAACCCAACGGAACTGGCAAGATGATAAAGAGCTGCCAAACTTTTGAACGCACATTTTTAATTCATTCGACATATGTATTCTCAATTTCAGAATCAGTATGGACTCTCTAAATAAACACGACAATTATTTGTTACTTACACGCCGAATCTTACCTTTATCATACTTCTTGAGTGGTATCTTGGCTCGGTGTCACAACACTTGTGCGGCTTCGATCGACTCGGCAGCAGCCGCGACTAACTCCTCCGACGGTCCAACGTCCGACGAATTACGCATATTAACTTGACGGAAATCGTTAAACTGCCTAATGGTGAATGTGAAAGCACACAGTGAACAGCCAGGCAATATTTCGTCCGGTGCGTGTATTCACAAGAACAAACACCCCGCAGTCACAGATCTATCTATCGAGACGGAAAACTTTCCATGAAATGTGTGGCTCAAGCACTCCCTCAGGCGATTTAACGGCACATGACCGAATTTTACCAGGACACGAAGCAGATTTGCGAGTCAGAAGGGCTTCGTGTAAAAGTTTAAAGTTGGTTCTGTGCGTTGGAAATGCTCAGCCAGAGAGCCATGACTCCAGGCGGCGTCGCGACGGTATTGGACAGCATCCGTGCACTTGTTGCGCTGATTGCTTCGGGGCGGAGAAACAAGTCGACTGTGATACGCGGTTTACAGTCTGCCCACGGGACGCCAGCCAAAATCAAACCCTATGACTGCTATAAAAAATATGGTGATATCACAGTATTTCAGCATTTAGAAAACATTCTCCTGAAGATATGCTTTGACTAGACACGTTTCAGCCCTCAAAACGACTATACTATGCTTTTCTGTTCTGCTCTGTCCAATACTAAATACTAAAGAAAATGTTAGTGCTACTTTGTCTGTGTAGAACTCGCAAGGGTGGATACCAGAGGGCTGCTTTGCAGTTACTTAAATGAGCTGAGTGTTTTTAGCTAAGTGCGAGGTGTTTGCTGGTTCTTGCTTGGCACCATTCATTTGTGACCTCTATTATACATTCAAGATTATTTTAGGTACGCTTAATTTCTTTAACACAGTGTGGGATGAGAGCAAATATTTTTTTTCACAAAGGGTGTATTCAAATTCTCCAAGTAGGTCACGAGCCTGTAAATTATACGATTTGGAAGATGTTTATCCTAATGGATCACTTAGGAAACCTTATTTTGTTTTTTACCAGGCCAAGTCTCCATGCAATCAAAATGGACGATCTTATTTTTTAATAGAATGTCACAGTGTTTATTAGGTTGTAAATTACTTCCATGCTGAGAAACACACAGCTAAAACCAACATGGCTAGGCTAGGAGACCAGCTAAAACCAGCTACTTCCAGCTTAAACAGCTAAGGCCAGCCAGCTTGCTTAAATTGATTTTAGCTATTTTTTTTTCATGATAATAGTTTTCTAATTCAGGTGCCTTCATTAATCCAAAAATCATCCCCTCTTCGTAACAGCTCTCTCTTTTGTTTTACTGACCAATTGGAAGTTAGCATCACTCTGGTTCCCTCAACAAAAAACCAAATAGTATTTTTTCCATTGTCTTTTGGATTACTGCAGAAAATAAGCTCTGTGTCCAACAAAGGTTTATGAAATTATCATTCTTGCATATATTGTTCATAATGATACTATTCACAAAATAACACAATTCCTTAAGTCTAAATACTATCACCAGAAGTAAAAGGCTAAGCATAGATGAACCACACTTTACTGTCACCATCATTAAGCTTCTGACTACTCTTTCAGTCTGAATGTTTGAGCAGTTCACGAGAGCATGATTATAAACAATGAATCTGTGAAAGCAGAGAAGTAAATGAATTTACCTGTTGAGGACATTTAATATTTTTTGTAGTCACATTTAGCCACTTGTTGGCAACGCCTTTTTCTAGACAAGGAAACGCTTTATAAAAAAAATCACAAGGGGTATTACATCATTCCATGTTGTAGAATAAAATGTGACAATATCTTAAGCTTGCGTACATACTGACCTTATTTTAAGCATTTAACTAAAAACCCATTGATTTCAGGATGATTGAACCATAAGAGCTAAAATGCAAACTTGTTGTAATGTTTGCTTTAGTAAAAATACACAGAGGCACATCATTTTTGTCACAAAATTAACATAAGAAACAAAAATGATTGAATTGATTTATAACAGAACATTATGATGACATCATTTAGTGAATTTAAAATCTCTTTCAAAGCATGGTTTTGCACTAAATTTCCATTCATAGCAGCGTCTTTAGATTGCAAAGAGAAGAAACCCAGAAAAAACAGTATCGTCGTCTTCATCTGCATATAACCCATTAAATAGCAATTTATCAGCCACTTGCAACCAAACTTTGTCTCCGGCTTCTAGTTCTATAACAGCTCCTCCAGAAGCCTGGTCCTCACCACCTTGATAGCTGTCCATAGTGTAGATCACTCGCTGACCGTTCTTCATCAGGACCACTTTTACATTGCGAGAGAACACAGTGATATGGTAGGTGAAATAATACACTCCTTTGATGGCACAAGTGAAGCGGCCAGTCTGAGTATCGTAGTGTCCCTGACGGTTATAGAGGATTTTATCAAAGATAATTGGAGTGTTAGTGGCAGGTAATTTGGAGCTTTCACTCAGTCTGGCTGAGAAGGCACTTTTTGGTATCTCAGGCATGTCCCCCTTTGGGCCTTGCTCCCCTATGTCTCCTTTTGAGCCTTTCTCACCACGAACACCAGTGCTGCCTTTGATACCTGGATGGCCGACTTCACCCTTTGGGCCTGGTCGCCCTGGGGGCCCCAAAGGACCCTGTATGCCCTTGTCTCCCTTATAACCAATGTCTCCTTGTGGTCCTACAGGGCCTATAGGACCCAGGTCCCCTTTGATGCCCTGTGGTCCTGGGAAACCAAGTTCTCCCTTCTGACCTTTTAAACCCAGTGGCCCTGAGAAGCCTTGAGGCCCCATTTTGCCAGGTGGACCCCTTTCTCCATTGTCTCCACGCTTCCCCTTTGCACCAGCTATGCCAGGAACACCTAAAAAAGAACCAACCAATTGAAAACTTTGAATTCAAATATTTACTATAGCATCCATGTATTAAGAAACACACACACATATATATACCAATTTATATATATACAGTGCCCTCCACTAATATTGGCACTCTTGGTAAATCTGAGCAAAGGTGGCTGTGAAAATAAATCTGCATT
>JAUMHE010000082.1:9937040-9980496 GCA_032359235.1 Enteromius mattozi
CCTAGGTCCTCTACTATTTTCAATATACATGCTGCCCCTTGGTAATATTATTAGAAAACACGGGATTAATTTTCATTCTTATGCTGATGATACTCAACTATATATCTCAACAAAACCAGATGAATTTCTAAATTATGTAATCTAACAGAGTGTGTAAAAAATGTAAAAGACTGGATGACCAATAATTTTCTCCTATTAAACTCAGACAAGACTATTACTTATTGAACCACAAAACTGTACACAGAATCTCTTGGATTGCAGTTTGCAGTTAGATGGATGTCCTGTTACTTCCTCAAAAAAGTCTAGGTGTTATAGTAGACAGCAACTTCATATTTCTCATGTTACAAAAACAGCATTGCTCCATCTCAGAAACATTGCTAAGCTACGAAACATGTTACCCATTTCTGATGCAGAAAAGATAATTCATGCATTCATGACCTCTAGACTGGACTATTGTAATGCACTGCTAGCTGGTTGTCCTGCATCTTCAATAAACAAGCTACAAATAGTCCAAAATGATCATATTACTCCCATTTTACAGTCTCTGCACTGGCTACCTATTAAGTTCCGTATCAGTTACAAAATATTATTACTTAACGGTTTAACTAGTCTCTACCACGCTACAATCCAAGCTGGTCCCTAAGGTCACAAAACTCTGGACGTTTGGTAGTACCTAGGATAGCAGTGTTTCCACAGACTTTATCAGACATTACATGCAATATGAAATGAAAATGACATAAAAAATTTTTTTAAGCCAGTCAATTTCATTAAGAAATACAGTGATATAAAAACACCCTCACCGGGCTTCGATTTTGAAATGTGTAGCATGTGTATTCAACGAAGCCAAAGCCTTTTAAAACATTTTTTGGTGGCGGTCAGTTTTGATATTGCTTAGCAAAGGAAGCGTATAACAAAATCCACTAAAGGAGGTAGAGCTTTTTCACTTTTCTCCCCCAAACTCTGGAATAGCCTTCCTGATAACGTTACCTGACTGATTACTGCTATACAGTCTACTAACAATATCTGAAATGTATATTTTACAGAAACTGAAGGACATGCTTTGTCATTAGCTGCTGCTGTCAGAAGAGATGCTGAACTCATTCATCTCAGTGATAGAAGAGGACTGGGACGAAGAGCTGTCCAGAGCTCAGACTAATAACAACATAACATCATATGTTTTTCAACACCTATAAAGTGATCAGTCATCATTATTAGTGTCAGAATGAGAAGAGTGAGAAACAAAGTAAAGACAGACATGACTAATCAGCACTCTTCTGTAAACTTTCTCAGAAATGAACCATCTTCTTGAGAAGCTTCCGGGACGTCATCTTAGAAGAGGACTGGTTTAGAGAGCCCCTCCACAGCGAACCATGTCTGCAAAGAGTAAGAAAGAAAGATGCTTTTGATCAATTCAGGCCTTTTAAATTACAAAGAGCTCTTTTTAATTGAATTTATTTGGACTGTTTAACTGTTAAAGGAATAGATCACCAATAAAAGATAATTCATTATTTATCTTTGTTCTGCTGAAAACAAAAGAAGACGTTTTGAAGAAAGTTTGTAACCAGGCTGTTTTGGTCACCATTGGCTTCTGTAGTCTGAAAAAAATAATATGGAAGCCAATGTTTTTTACTGCCACTATTTATTAATTTAATGCACCCTTGCTGAAGGGAAGGTCCCTGTTTCTACACAAAGAGCAAACAAATTCTGACTTCTGAATATACTGTATCATTTTATAAAACTACCAGTTATAGCTACATCAGAACATTAAGTGCATATTATAGATAAATCAATCCTCTAGGGGGCACCAGTAGAGCTCTGCCTGATTTCTGATCTTCTGGCTGCTTTTTCAACAACTATTAAAATGTAAATATGTATATAAATATGAGAACAAAACAAAACTAGAGTCAACCTAAGAGCAAAGCTTACGCTTGTATTTTCCTGACTGTTAAGATATTCTACTGCAGCAAGTCTCCCAGAGCACTATTTTTTATTTTTCATGTTTTGTAAAACCTTTTTTTAATGCTAAAAATAAATGTATGGCAGATATACAGAGAGAGTGAGAGTAAATAATGACTGAACTTATTTTTGGAAAAAGGGCACTTTAAGAAATGACTAATGACCTTTAAGTTGATGCATGAATATACAGCTTTAAATAAATGTAAATGTGCTTAAGATGCTGCAAGCTGTTCCTGGTGGCTCTTCATCTGTGAAAGTCATCAGTAAAATATTGCAAATATCAATACAAATTAAAATGTATTTTTGTTTTGACACCTTTGAGAAGAGATGCATCGCTCACATCTCCAGCCTGTCCATAACCCGTCCAACTAGGTCTGACACCTCAAAAATGTGCATTACCCGTCGAAAGTCTGGAATCTGCCTGGAAGTCTGTAGCTATCCTGAAGACCTTGATCAGCTGCTGGGGCTGGAGCTCAACTCTCATCCAGGACTAGATGGCAACCAATACTTGAAAGAAGCCGTTCAATGTTAACTTCTTTGATGGTAAGCAGATTTCTCAGCAAACACAAAGGAAAATAAATATATTATTGATTACCAACCCTGTTTCTTTGCTAAGGCTTGAAGTTGAATCTGCAGTGTTTGAGTTTCTCCAGCAGGTGTCAGCGTTTGTCTTTCACTCAAATATGATTCAGTTCATTCCTCAGTTGCTGGATTTTGAAAGGTGTCCGAGCATCTAAAGCTGTTTGCTGGTGCTGTGGAGGTTATTTCGTGTGTCTGTGTTCATCACTGACTGCTTTGATTCGTTAATCAGCAGATCTTTGTGTTTTAAATGAAACTGCTAATTAATAATGAGGTCATAATGCCCTTCACTGATCAGGTGTGTTGCGTCACACAGATCTCATGAATAATGTAAAATCATCATCTTTAGTGACCTCTAGAGGGCGTGATGACGTCATCGAGTCTGTCAGGTTAAAGCTAGAATAGACCAATAGTTTTTGGTGCCATTTTCTACATTTCTTCACTTCACAGAATCATGAAGGACTGAGTTTACAGTTAAGGTCGCATTCATTGTCTCCAATAGGAGGATCTGTCATTTTAATGTGTGTGTGTCTGTGATTTTCTCTTGGCATTTTCAATGTTTCCTCTTCATAATCTGTAGTGAATTTTCATGTTTGTTATGGCTAAATAAATATACAAAGTTCAATAATCACATAATGAATGAATAAATAAATAAATAAAACAAATAAATTAAAATAAATTAATAAATAAATTAAACATTTTATTAAATTTAAATTATGAAATTACCAAGTAAAATCAATCTGTAAATCATAACTTGCATAAGCAAAATATATGAATAAAATAAAAAAATCAAATGTATAAATGTATTATAAAATAACTAAATATGTAACAAATTATGTAAATGATGTGAATGAATACATTCGATAAAACATAAAATAAAATATATGAATAAAATAAAATGAAAATTAATAATAAAAATCAATACATTTTTATAAAAATAAAGTAAAATAAATTTTAAAGTGAAGTGAATAAATGTATTTAATTAATAAAAATGAACTTAAAATATTACAATGAATAAATAAATTAAATAAATAAAAATAATATTGAAGTGAATAAATTAAGTGATCAAATAAATAAAATGAATAAACAATTAAGTAAATAAATAAATAAATTATAAGTAAAATCAATCCATAAATAATAACTTGCATAAATAAGAATGAAAATAAAAAATATTTAAAAATAAAATAAATACAGTTAATATAAAGTAAATAACATGTAAAAAGTAAAAATAACTAACTTGACAAATTATGAAATTAACTGAATAAATGAATTTGATTAAAAATAAGTAAAATAAATTAATAAAAAATAACTAAAGTAAAATAAATGATAAAATGAATTAATACATTCAATAACTACCTAATAAAACTGAATAAAATGAGTAATGAATCAATTAATTTGATATTTGAGTAAATCGATTTTATAGAAAATAAATAGTAAAAATATAATAAAAATAAGTGAATAAATAAATCTAATGAAAACGAATAAAGGTGTGTTTCAGAGGCGGGAGAAGTGTTTGTAGGATCACGGGTGTCTTGTGTTTGTGTGGAAGCTCTCGTAGAGATCTGCTCTTCTGACAGTCGTTAAACTGAAGCAGTCATCAATAATTAATCGTACATGTTTCAGCAAAGACACGCAGCGGCTCCTGCTGATGGTTTTATAGGGTCGTAACGGGCTCGATTAGCCCCTCGTTTATGTACCGTCCAACACTCATCTGAAGAATGAGCAATATTAGTGCTTCTTGAGCTTTGAGAAGTTATCAGTGTGCTCTGAAGTTAGGAAAACATGCACAGAATACAAATGTCCTCTAAAACAGTCTTATTTATTCAGAAACCTTTAAACTTGCTATAATTTAATAACATATGACATGATCTGAACAAATTCATCTTGATAATGTCAGATAACCTGCATTATAGTGTCCTGCACCCGCTAGTAAAAAAGAAATTAAATAAAATGATATCTGGTGTCTGAATAATTTTAACAGTCCTTCTTTAATGAACTATTTCTTTGTTTTCTGTTCTGATCTGATGCTCTCTGTCTATTTCTTCGCCTGCTTTATCTTCATGGAACCAAAGTGCACTTTTTTTCCATCTAATGGAGGCCCAGCAGTGATATTTTCTGCTGTTATTGTGCTTTTATCGTGTCATTAGGCCTCTCTTTATGACCACGGACTCGTCAGATCCATAAACTACAGCCGCGTCAGCAAAACTTTGGTCATTAAGAGACATTTAAAGGTAATTATTTATTGATAGCTCTTATGATTTACTCTCCGGGTGAGTTTTAATGCGGCTCGAGATTGGAGACGTGTCTTTACGGCCGTTTAAAGACCACAGCGTTCGAGAGATTAGCATGTTAGCATCTGCTCTCAGCGCCGCCGGAGATAAAACACGAGGCTGTGGAAAGAGCTTTTAGAGCAAACGCTTCATCTTTAGTCAAATGATCAGATACTAAGATCACCTGGCTTTGGGTTGTTTTTAAAGGGACAGTTCACGCAAAAAAAGAGAAAGTAGTCACTCTTGGACCATCCAAGCAAATGAATGGATGTGAATGGGTGCCGTCAGAATGAGAGTCTGGTAAAAACATCACAATAATCCACAGCACTCCAGTCCATCAGTTAACATCTGGAGAAGACAGAAGATCAAACTAATCCAGCATTAAGATGATTATAACTAAAACCATTCCTTATGGTGAAAATAGAGACCATAATCCATAATAACAGTGAAATAAATACATTTAAAGTGAATATATGAACAAATAAATAATTAACAAGTAATTAAAATGAAAAAGTGAATACTTTCATGGTTTTAATCACTTTTTTTTTATTCATAAACTTCATCTAAATTAAATTATTAATTGTATTATTAATTTTTTTAATTAAATATATTTGTTTATTCACTTCATTATTTATTGTATTTATTATTTAACTTTTTTAAATAATTTCATTAATTATTTTTGTAATTTATTGTTGAATTTCTTTTACAAGAATCTCTATCTGTATCTATTTTAGAGGTTCTGTTTGTAGGATGGTTTCTAGCTGGTCGTCAGAGCCATACATTAGATGGTTGTTGAGCTTAAATATCACTTTGTTTGGTAGAATATCTTATGTTGCATTTGCTAAATAAATAAATGTACATAATCTTGGCGCATATAAAACGATGACAAATATTCTCTATTAAATGCTCTGTATTTTAGAGGTTTTTAAACAGAGCATAAAAACTTCTCTTTAAAATATGCCACATTATGTTTTTCAGCAGCACTCATAAACTAGGATCTCTGTGTGTGCGACGCTCTCAGATGAAGCTGTTATTTAAGAGTCTGTAATTAGATTGAAGTTGCAGTGTAAAGCACTCTATATCAAATTAATTGCAGCCATTAAGGCACAATTTCATGCAAAGTGAGGCTTTATTGTGCGTTTCACACATGTGTGTTTGACTCGAGTCCCTGCGCTAACATTCGCCGGAGCATTTCACTAGTTTATTACATCTTTCACGGTTTATAGCATCTGCTTTAGTGCTCGTCTGATATTATCTGGCCCTGATTATTCTCACAGTTTATTCAGGCTTCATACAGAAATCACTAAAGCAAAAATTCATTAGCTAATGTTCTCAGAACGTTCTGGCAAACATTCTCTTAACGTTATGAACAAACGTTCTACCAGGAACATCAATAGAATGCTTATTCAGAGTTGTCTGGTCTTTAATAATTTATTATTGAATTTTTTTACAAAACTTACAAAATTCGTACAATTTTCCAAATTTGCCTGATTTTCCAAAAAACAAAAAATAATACTAATTTGTTTGATTTTCTACAAAACTTACAAACTTGTACAATTTTCCACAGAACTTACAAATTCATACAGTTTTCCTCAAAATGTACAAACTTGCCTGATTCAGAATATTAGCTCAAAAAGCATTATTTATACATCATCATGGAGTGATTTTCCCCCTGAAACATTTTAGTTGGACATTCATCTAACGTCTTTTAAATGTTGCTACTTCTTTCAAAACGTTCAGAGAACATTTAAATGTAATGTTTCCAAAATTTGGTTGCAAAAGATTTTCCATTAACGTTCACATAACCAAGAACAACAATGAAAATGATGTGAAATTCTCCAGTTACTGTATGGAGCAAAGAAAGACAATCGTGTCATAATTCAGATCAATTCAGTGTCAGTACATTAAACTGAAAATATTTTGAATATTTAACTCAAGTAAACAAGTCTAATTTAATAAAGGACTTAAATAAAAGTCCATAGAGTTTGCATAAATGTTTTCAAAATACCAATATTTTGTATTAAGTTTTATTAAGTTAAGTATTATTTGTTTACTGGTGTGCAATTCTTGCTATTATGACACACATACACACACAAAGATATCCAATTAAGAAAGAGTACTTAAGCATTGGAAAAAATATTGGTTTATTGGTGAACCTCATTGATTGAATAAAGCTAAGAAGAGTGTTTTTATCACAGCTGCTGTAGAAACACACAATCTCCAGTGCATTTTTGATTTTATGACATGCCAACAACAGCAATATGACAAAATATGTAATAAAGCATGCAGAATGAAGTGCTCCGCTCTGTCCTTATCAAGGTTAACAAAGCTATCAAATCAATCACACACACAGCGATCCAGCTGTGAAAGGAAAGATCTCATTTCCAGTGTGTGATTTGTCAGTACAGTAGAGTGTTTCTGATCAATGAAGAAGACGTTATAGCATGCCTCATCTATTCTGTGCTCTCAGAGGATTTATATTAGTCTAATATCAACTCAACTTTCAGCTCCATTTGCTTTTGTATGGTTTACAGATTTGTATTATTTGCATATCTCAGCCTCATTTTTACTTGTTTTTTGGATTTAAGTTTATCACAGACAAGGGTTAAGCCTAGCCCTACACTAAATGCAAATCTGAACTGTTTCAACTGAAAGAAACTTGCAGGAACTGATCTTAAAACATTGTTTTGGTTCTGTTTTTTTTTAAGATGCACAACTGTGATGCTTTTTTTTAAGGCATGATTATTAAAAAAAAAAAAAAATCTATGAATTGCGTTGTATTTATCTATTTTTGATCTATTTTTTGCTTTCAATATAGTATGCCTTTAATTTAAGTATAAAAACCTGAAAAACAAGTCAATTCAACTTAAATTACATTAAACCGTCTTGAAAATCAAGTAGAATTTCATATAACTTATAAAAAAAAGTTGAAATTGATTAACTCAATAAGCAATAAAAACTCTAATGATTTTTAGATTTCTACCCCTTTGGAAATGTTTACTTATTTGTTATTAAATCTGAATATTAGTAATGAATAATCTAATGTAAATGCTCAAAGATTTAATGAAAATGTTGAAAACTGCTTCTTTATTTTTCCCGCTTAACAACTATTAGATGTTTATTTTTCTTAAATTTGAATACTAAAATAACCAAACTGAAATAAGATACTCAAAAGTTTAATAACAATAATGAAACAGTTTTTGTCCCCCATCCCCCGATATTATTTATATTAAATGTTTATTTATAATAAACATTTTCATTTATAATAAATATATTATAGTATAATACAGTGCCCTCCACTAATATTGGCACCCTTGGTAAATCTGAGCAAAGGTGGCTGTAAAAATAAATCTGCATTGTTCATCCTTTTGATCTTTCATTCAAACAATTCACACAATTCTAACCTATCATTGTTGACCACAATTATTTGGCACCCCTAGAATTTTGTAAGAGTAAAATATCTCTGAAGTATATTCTCATTCATATTCACAATTTTGAGCACTCCAGGGTGATTATGGACATGAAAATATCTAGCCCTGGCTTCCTGTTTCACAGAAATATATATAGGAGGGAAAACAAAGCCCAGAATCCCTTAATCATCAACACAATGAGAAAAAACAAATAATCTATTTATGATAATGATAACTGAGCTTCACCAATTAGTGAAGTGGCTTTAAGAAAAGAGCTAGAGCAGTGAAAATGACCATTTCCACCATCAGGGAAATAATTAAGAATTTCCAATCAACATAAAATGTTCTGAAGCTGCCTGGAAGAGGATGTGTGAACTTATGAAAATATATATTAATGTAAATGAACTTTACATTAAAAAAAATATGTTTTGGCAATTATAGGCATATTTTTACATTTTGAATAAATAAATTAGTGCTGTCAAGCGATTAATCACGATTAATTGCATCCAAATTAATTGCATCCAAAAAGTTTTTGTTTACATGTATTATGTATATATAAATGCAAACACTTTTGTGCATACATTTAAGAAAAATTTAATGTTTATATATATATATATATAATATCAGTATAAATATATATAAGTAAATACATGTAACTGTTTTCAAAATATATGTGTGTGTATTTATAGATACATAATAAACATTACACACACATGTATTATGTAAACAAAAATTCACAATTTTGGACACAATTAATCGCAATTAATCATTTTACAGCACTAAAATAAATACAAATTTCACTTCTTCCTATTATGGGAAGGTATGGAAAACACACAAAGACATTGTTAATATTTACCAGGCTCTCCTCTATCTCCTTTTGGTCCATCTTTACCAGATGTGCCGCACGTTCCTGTATCACCTTTAGATCACATAAAAAGTTTTTTTGTATGTATCATATGAAACAATTCTATTGCATTCAGGAAGGTCAGAATGCTTTTAATCTGCCAAACCGAGCTTGAACTTTAACATCTTAATGTCAAATAGTACAGCAAACATCTTTCCAAAGAACAACATTGTTTCATTTGTGTACCTATCTGACCTCATAACTTAGATCAAATGTGACTGATTAACTGGAGTAAAAGGTTTTCTTTCATTCTTACCTATGTCTCCTTTATCACCTTTGGCCCCATCTCTGCCATCTCGTCCTGGCATTCCATTGTGTCCCGGGTCTCCAGGGATCCCGGGGTGACCGTACACACAGCCACTGTTTTTGTCAGAAACACTTTGCTCTGCAGCATTGACCAATACAACTAGAGAAAGCATACAAATCTGTGTGGGAAAGAGCATGGTCCTCTCATGCACTTAAGCAGCTGGAGTCAAAGAACAGTCTCTGTGTTTGAGGAAATGTAATGTGCACAAACATTTGAAGAGTTTTTCAGACTTAACATACTGCAAATCTGCTATTTCATTGGTCAGAAAGTCATTGTTTAGATTACTTATTTTACCCAAATATGTTACACATCACTTGTGCACTCTATTGCAATTCCTTTTTGCTTAGATAATAATCAACCTGAAGCATGCTATTGCCCAATCCATATTAGCATAGTTTTTTGCTAACAACACCATTTATATTCAGTATGTTGTGGAGTAAAGCTAATATTAAACTGAACAAACCTTAGTGAAAGTCAGCCTGTCACTTCTTTAAGGGCTTTGGGATGTTATGTGACGAGCATCTTGTGTTTTAATTTGCCGTTATTGATTTGGTTGCTTTAGAAATGTTACTGAACAGTCATAAAGTCTGAAGAGCATCATGCAATTCAGTGCTTAATGCATATGGTCCCATGTAGCTCCTTATGGGAGTTACTCTATCTTGATTAAATTTCCACTTCAGTGACACTGCAAATGCAATCCGGCGCATCCCAAAGCTTGACCTTACGAATCCATTTGGCCAACCAAGCTTTTGAAATATGTCATGTCTGCCTTCCTCCCCCCTTAAACATAAAGGTTTCAATTAGAGCTAAAAGGTTTCTACGGCCATTTAGGAGAAACTGCAAAACACCTTCAATGTACACTAAGAGAAACGCATATGACAGACATATGAAATTGTAAATTAAAATACTGTGACTTTACATTGCTAAACTAAATATATAAAAATACTTTAAGGCCATATTAAACACACAGGTTATTATATGTAAACTTGATTCCATATCTTACTCAGACCCATTATTTTACTCATAAGACTTCAAGAAGAAATCTGTAAAGAACTATATAAGCAATTCAAAACCTCAAGTATAAGAAAAGTATACTTAAATATTATACAGCATTTTTTGGCTTAACTTCATGCCATGTTAGAAACATATTACACATTAACCAATCATGTTAAGGTACCAATTTATTAAACATTTACATAGAATATGGTCACCAAAACCAAGCTTATGAAACTGACATGGAACGTTTACACACAACAACGGACAACATAAATTAATATATTTCTACATTTATGACTATCATTAATCTGCATACAGTTCTTCCGGTTAGTATGTGCATTGACATCTTTTACTATTAAAACAGCAAAAGAACTGATCACAATAACAGGTGCAATACAGTATTTGCAAGGGCAAACGTTTGTCCTTTAATGTACATTCAAACACTGTGTAAACAAGTATACTGTTGCTGTCTGTTATTTGGTATATCAACACACTGTTTGCTCATAGAGAATAAAGCAGTTTTGACTTGCTTCGATAAAACTATCACTTTGCATACATTTACAAATAAATAAATAAGTTTTTATCACAAGCTGAGCCAACAAAATGTAAAATAGATATGCCTAGCATGCTCTAATATCTTAAAATTTCTATGCTTTGACTTTACTAAGACTGCTCCTCTTCATCAAATAGATGCACCATCAAAGAACACTGCTTGGTGAAGGCTGGGGTGAAGGGTTTAAGGTCTTCTGGGTGTTGCTGGGCATTAGTATAGTTTTACATAATCTGCCGATGCATGCCGTAACCAGTCATGCCAGCCTGAGATGCCCCACGGTTACTGCCCATCTGTAAGCCAATCAGATTCTGACCCTGCCGCAACTGCTCCTCAGAAAACTCTCGCCGGTTGCCTTGAGATTTCCTGTCACACGAGATCAAAAAGAGTTCACATGGCACTGAGACACAACAAAGTCTATTCAGTCCAACCAGACAGGACCTAACGCCCCGCTATGAATTAGTCTGGCGGTAATCTTCACAGGAATTGTCTTGCTCACCTGTGAAACCAGTCCCGGTTACCTCGGTAAAGTCCATCGTCTTTTGTGAGAGCAACGCTACCCAGGGCCATTAGTGTTCTCTGGACGGCTGCCATGTCTTTTCCTTTAACCAAGGGAACCGACAAGCATTGAAGTTACTTTGGCTACACACCAAGAACGCAACTCGCAATGCTTTCTAAGATGATGTACTGTAGTATGCAAGGCCTGACTGATTAAAAGCAATCTTTCAAAACAATTCAAACTCGTATATATTAATTTTCTACAGCAGTTTGCTTTTACAAGCGCCAAGATAAATCCGAAGTCCATGAAGTGCTGTTCCAGAACTTATAAAAGCAAATTTTACTGTACCTTCCCACAAGTCCACTGTCTGAAAAATGTCTGTGGTTATTACTCCGTAAGCTTCAGCTGCCTGCAGGAACTGGGAGATCTTTTCCATCTGCTTAAAGGCCATCTGAGTCTCTGGGATCTTCTTAATAGGCTCCTTACCACGTGGATACAAACTGTTAATGAGTCTACAGAGGATCTGCAGACGTGGACGAATGGGGAGATGATGATAGATAAAAGACGAACGGAATCATGCTGGTGTGATATTGTCAAACTGGTATTTACTCACAGTGCCATCCATTAGCCAGTTTTGAAAGTCTTGCTTCCCCGGCTGTGGTTTCTCTATATTTCCTCCACACTGAGCGACAATCCAGTCCACCAGTCGAGACTCCAGCTCTGGGTCGTACTTCTGCTCGATCTTCTCCTGCACCTCACGGCTCAGTCCATAACTGGGTCCTCGGTTTGCCATGGTCAAATTTAATAAGTCTAGGTCTTTACCCAGTATATCTAAAAACAACAACAACCAAAAATTTACACACCAGCCGAATCTGTACTACAAAGAGAAGAAAACATAAGGCTTTAAAATTACTTTTTTGGGGGGTTACTGTGTAACATATTTTGAATATTAATTAAACCATAATAAGTTGTGATTTTAATGTATTATGACACATAATACCTAATCTTTATACAACACATGATCTGATAATGGGTAATATTGACTGGGGTGTGGTCCATGCCTCTGTTCCCATGCCTGACTTTAAAGAAATATAAATCTCTAACAATATAAAGCCATTTCGTATAATAATAATAATAATAATAATCCATGAGATCATTCAACGATTCTTTATAATCAAGTAGAGCGTGCAGACGCAAAAAAAGAAGCAGCACGTGCATATTTGACACAAATTAGTTTTAAACTGCTCCATTCAAACAGTACTGATAATTATTTAATTCTGCTTGTGTTATAATTATACAAATCATTAAGTCAAGAATAAAGCTTTACTTACTGGAAGCAGATGCGCGTGTCGTCCTCCTGTGCAGCGAGGTCAAATCCTTCCTGTGGTCAGTGCTGAGAGATGCTGGACTGAAACATCCATGCGGCGGGGGACGGGGCGTGGCTCCAGCGCACTGTCCGGTGCGCGGAATCATACTATGGTGAGGCTTGGCCTATGAATATTAATTAGCTTACGTCCGTGGACGCCGGTGGAAAGTTACCAAGAAGCGTCGGCGTGACTTATTTAACATTCATGAGCTGAGCATTTTCGGATGTGCAATTCGTAAAAGAATGACACAAAATGGGATCAGAATTTTGGGCCATTTAAATAAACATACATTATAATAAAATATTAGTTTTAAAAAGAGTTGTACCTAACAAAATATATATTTAAACCTCCTTATATAACGTTAAATCTGTTTTCGTAATGCCAGATTTAAGAAGAAAAATGAAAGACAGGAAAAAAAGACTTCCTTTTGCTCTTGTCCTCTCAGTAATAAATAACCAAGCCCATTTCCAATTAGATTAAGATGCATTACTGATGCATGCAAATTCTGCGAGTAAAAAATGAGCAGCACGTGATAAACAGGAAAAACTAGTCATCTATTGCTAAAATAATTACTGAAATCTTTAAGCATGGCTTAAAGCTACTTTAGCCAATACTAAATAAACGTTTTTTCTTAAGTAGACCTAAGTGAGTAAATCTTACGTAATAAACGACATACCTCTTAGATAAACTACAGTGTTTTATAATAGTGTAATAGTAGCTAAACAACATCAAAATATAAGGCAGCTTATATAGTACTAGCAAGCTCTTCAATTGAGCAATTACTTTGGTTTAAATGACACCGGAATGATGTATTCACGTCTTGTCATGTATTATTTTGCATTAACAGTTTGGTGCCATTTCAATTTAGAGGCCTTCGATAATCAACTGATATAGAAAGGTCAGTCTGGTTGTTAAAGCTCATTGGATTGGGATGGGGTAAAAAAAAAAAAAAGCCCCTGGCCCTTTGAATCCAGTCCAACACTAATCATGCACGTTAATAAACAACCAAGCTGTTTCTGGAGCAGTGGCCCAATACGTCCTCCAAACAAACAGAGAACGCAAAGGGCAGAAGAGAACAGAAAGGTCAGCTTTAATATAACATGCTTATTTCTTAGTGGGACGTTCAGGGGGGCTAAAGCAGTAGAACACACACACACACACACACACCACTAATTCCTTACAAGTTACTGGCCTAAAAGGAACTTTCAGTGTATGTATATTAATGATGGATTAAAATATAGAAAATTATGATAATATAAAACGATTGATAAAGCTTAACTTAACAATAAACCTGGACTATTGATTTGAGGAATTTAAGAAACAGTGTTTAACTAATCCAAAACACTGTATATTGGTATACAGAGGATTTATTTCCATAAAACAGTGTGAAATACAGTAAAAAAGGCACAGAAGATCTAAACAAACCTTATGCTAGACAAACAGCAGCTTTACCTAAAAGGTTTAATGGCACAGTATTGTGGTAAACATGTAAATAAACTATTTTGTCCTCCCACAGTTTGCCTTTTCCATCATTCTTGTCTTGCACAACAAAACAGGAAGCGGGTGTTTGGCAAAGAAACTGGGAGAGGGTCTTAAGGCAGGTTGCTCAGTAACCCCATCCCAAACGGTGTTTCACACCATGGTGGTAAGCTTGTCTATGAGGTCATCAATGGTGTAGACAATGAGCTTGATGTCATCTTTTTCAGCCATGCGGTGCTGGCCGTGGCGCCGCAGAATGATGTCTACGTCGGGGCTCAGCACCCGCTCTGCCACCTGCATGGAGATGTGCCAAGGCACATCCTCGTCTTTCAGGCCGTGAATGAGACGTACTGGGCAGGTGATAGGGATGGGGCTCTGTAGGATGCAGTGGTTCTCTGCCTCACGCAGGAAGTCCATACTCACTGTGTACATGCCTTCCTCGTTACTTTTCGTGGGGATTGTCCAAACACCCTTGTCCTCACATTCTTTTCTCACCTGAATAACAAATGTGACTGATTTTTGAATATTAATACCCCAACATGTGAGAGACATTAACCAGCAAGATGAGCAAAAAACTAAAACATATCACATTACGTCATCTCACCTCTATAGGAAGTGTCTTAAAGCCTGTAACAAAATGATCTGCTGCTGTAGAAATGCCCACCAATGCTTTTGTCTTCTCTGGGCGAGCGATAGCAACCAAAAGCATCAGCCAGCCGCCCATACTGGAGCCCACGAGAATCTAGGAGACAGCGTACTACAGTACTTACAGTCAAAGCCAGTGCTCCATGCTATATTTAAAAGTATTAGTGACCTCTAGTGGTCACTCTTTAAAATGAATTAAGAATTAAAAGTATAGTTTACCCAGAACTTTCTTTCTTTTGAAGAAAGTGGGAAACCAAACAGTTTCTGGTCCTCATTGACTTCCAGATTATTTTCCATAATATGGAAGTCAATGGGGACCAGCTACTGCTTTGTTACCCACATTTTTCAAAACATCTGTTATGCTAGCAGAAAAAAGTAATTCATATAGGTTTGGATTGACGTAAGAGTGACTAAATAATAAAAGAAATAACATTTCTGGGTGAACTATACCTTTAGGGGAAGACACTGAACATGATTATTCAAAAATTAGAAATATCTTTTCCTTTTAACGTAAAAGACAAAAGGTCTTCTAAAAAAACACAAATGTTAACATTTTACCAGCTGGCCCTAATATTGACTCGGGTCTATCAGTGTCTGTGCTGTCTAGATGTAACCGTGAAAACCTTGTCAAGTCTCTTCAGCCTTACCTGGGGACCTTCAGCAAGTTCATCTAACATAAACAGGACATCTTTTTTCCATGTTCCAATGGTGCCTTCTGAAAATACACCCTCTGAAGCTCCATGACCAGAGTAATCAAACCTGTAAATCCACAAAAACAGACCGGAGTTTGGTATGAACTTTCACCTAGAGGATTTCAACACACAGTGGTGGGACATTATTTGATTGCTGGAAAAAAAAAAAATTAAGAACTTAAACTTAGCAACTTTTTTTCCCAGCAATCAAATAATGTCCCACCACTGTGTTTATATATATATATATAAAGATTAAACTATGCATGATTCAAATTATTGTCATCAGCACAGAAAGTGATTCCAAAAATAAAAATCTGAACAAGGCAAATGCTTTTATTTTGCTTTTCCCCCCAGTTAAACTCCTGATGATCATGCTCATGACCCAAGGAGACTATTGAGCTTCAAAGAAAGAGAATCTGACCATCTGTACAAAAGGTTAGTTGATTAGTAGCCTAGAAATAATGCAGATAATACAGAATCTTCAACCATTTTGACATCATAACATTTTTAAATATATATATTTTTATATAGAATTCCAGTTCTCTGAAATATGGACTTCACTGCACGTATTTGTGAATGAATAACAGACACAAACCTCAGGAAGGCATGACCTAATGACCTGCAGAAGTCCTCCAGGGCCTCTGCCTTCTGTCCGCTCATGTTAGATCCATATCCAGGCAGGAACACGACACCAGGACTCTTTCCCTTCACTCTCCGATAGGCCAGCTTCGGATGATCAGGCCGTGATATATACTGTACTGTAGTTTTCTGTCTAACTCCTGCAAATAAACATAACAGTGTGTCAAAAACAGGGCTTTAGAGTTTATTCTGCATTTTTTACACTAGCATTCAAAAGACTGTGGTCAGTATGATTTTTTTTTTAAATACCTTTGATTAAAAAGACAAACAGTAAACAGAAATGTTTTTGTTTTTAAAAGAAAAGTCTACTTCAACAAATATTTTAAAGTGTAATTTATTTAAAGCTTATTTTTCAGCATCATTACTCCAGTCTTCAGTGTCAAAGGATCCTTCAAAAATCAGAGAAATAAGCGGATTTGCTTTTTATTTACTGCCCTTTTTGTTGAAAGGGGTTTATGGCTCAACGTTGACTCGCTTTCTAACAAACCTGCGATGGCATAAGCACAACTTAAAGGAACATACTTTTACGGTTTTAAAGGTTTAAAAGAGCACTTCTATTACTCTTTCTAGTTATTAGGGATAATATGCAGTGAATCCCACTCGCCTAAGGCGACTTCATGCCACACCCCCTTCATTTGCCTAGTTTTTAACAAACTGAGCTTCCTTGTCTGTCATCTAAACGCAACTTATTAAAAGTTAGTTGTACTGACCCTCGAGGATCCTCGACCTGACAGTGCTGACAACTCCATTGCCCGAGTTCTGTAAAAGTCCTCCCCAACAACGCCTCAACACCACCGCTGCCATGCTGTCTCACCACCCACCACTGAAATAACGCGAGAGTACATGGGTTGCCATGTTATGGTGCAAACCGCGACTTTGCAATGTTGCCAAATATATGCAAATCCCCCTTCATTTTTTTTTTTTTTTTGCATCAACGATGCAAAACACCAAATTGTACTTCTCATTGTTTAAGCAACTTCAAAAGAGTAAGGTCAATGCATCTCTGTCCAATGTCTGACCAAATTTACAAGACTTTTTCAGTTGCTTGTTTCTCTGGATAAGCATTTTACCAATCAAAAATCATTTCTAGCAAATGACAAAAGCTAGCTGCAAAAATAAATTATTTGGTTGTTGTTATAAAAATGTACATTCCTTAAGATTTTATTCATTTTCATGGCTTTTTATGAGTGGATGGAAAATGAAGAGAAAGCAATTGTGTGGATTGTTGATTTAGTGTGTCACACGTTGTAGAATTATAGTGTTTTTAACATTTATGTCTCACATTTTAAACAACATGTCATAGAAAGTGCTTTTAGAAAACGTATAAACTTAATGTATGTATCAAATGCATGTATGTAACAGCTGTAGGGAAGACATTTTGAAAATAAAAGCAGAAATCTACATAAACACACTCATATAACAGTAGCGATAGATGTTGGTGAAGCATCCTAGAATGTTCAACAGTGGTTCCTCATCGTCTCATCAAAGTGCCTCTTTCCATCCAGGTACAGCATAGACTCTGAAGATGATTAAATGATTTAAATTACAAATACTATTTTAAAATGAAATAACTAAATAAATTGTATATACATTTTATTATATTACATGAAAATATATTATAATTACAAGAAAATTATGAATACATTATTTACGTTTTATAATAATATTTAGATTTATAAAAAGAAAATATTTTTTTTACCTCCATAGCTCTGTGGGACAACAGCTGGGACATCCTTTTCAAGACGGAAAGTGAAGTGAAACACATTGGTGGTGTTGTGTTGCCGGGTCAAAGGATCAAGCACCTCTGTGTGAACCCTGACCTGGACGTACATCCCTTCTGTGTAACAAACCTGTTTAAGATAGTACAGTTTTGTTAGTGCGAATGATATTTAAATAAGCTGAAACAGCAAAAGCTACTGACCTGAGAAGACAGCAGGAGTAAAGAACCGATTTCAACTGGCTTACGAAATAAGATATCATCCACAGCCACCACAGTTGGTCTGCAGCCACTGAAAGATACAAACAGAGCCATAAAAACATTGAACATTTTCAACATGTGAGGAAAAGCAGTTATTTTTCCTCTTACGCAAATGCACAGGCATTGGCTCGACCAAGTTCATAGGCTTTCCTCATAAGAAAACCACCAAATATCCGGTTGAAGATATTTCTTTCCTGTATAAAGACCAGATTATATTCACAAATATGAACACAATATTTAAACACATACATGCATACACACACACACACACACGTCATAGAAAGCACATTAAATGTAAGTAAAATTTCTACTTTTAAGGTTTCAAATACGTTTTTGGAGTATAAATTGTCAAAATTTGGTTAAAATAATGTTACATTCAGTGAAACAATATTTTTGCAAATATTCAAACAGCATGCTTATTCTGACTTGTACACATTAAATTAAATAAAACAATAAGGAAGCAAATTAAATTTTATTGTGTTTTAAATGAGAAATAAAATCTTACTGACAAATGGGTAAAACCTAAAATAATGGCAAATTTAAAAAATTTAGTATTACAACTAATTAGTATTTGGGGTAAAAGTAATCCAGATTTTTGTTGTAAATATGCCTGACAAGACTGTTAAACTGAATGACATTTTAGGTAAATTTAGTAAATCAGAGGAAAAATGTGTGATATTTATTTTTGGCTTAGAAAAACAAAAACAAAATTAATGTAAGTAGAAAACTTTTACATTTTGGTGGGGGGAAACAACAACAACTTAAGGAGGTATTGCACTTACTGTTTTTATGGTTAAACCCTTTTTCATCTTTGACCCACATACATACATCTCTCACCTCTGGATGGCATATCTCTAGCCCTTTGAGTTTGGCGTCCTCCATCCACACCGAATTAGGCGGAAGAATACGACCACGAAAACTCACACGTCTACAGTAAAGGAAGAAATCTTTTTATTTAATACCCATATTAAAAATAAAGACATATATTTACAACTGTTGGGTGATGATAAATCTGACCGTGTGTCTAGAGTGTTGAGGAACAGGTTGTGAATGAGAGTCCTCTCCTCAGCTGTAGGAGCCACTTTCAGAAGAGACGCTGTGTTCAGCTCCACACGCCTCGTCTTGTTAACTGATCAATATAAATTTGGCAATAAAAGCTTTTTTAAATGAAAACATACAAACAAACAAATAAATTAAGGTAATGTACCCTTTGCATAAATCTTCTTGATTTAATAATTTGCATTTATCCTTAACAAAAAGATCCAATCTGCAAACCTGAACACATTTTTAAATATCTTTAATCTATTAAAGGCTTCTGAGTTAAAGAGGCCAATTTAATTGTTGAAAGACTACACACCTTCACCCTGATGAAAAATGGCCTCTTCCTCCGGACCCTCAGGTTTGAGTGGGTTTACAAAAGCTGCCCTAAGAAAAGAATACATGCATTAACTCACAGATACAGCAAATCAATTTTACACACACTGATCAAATCAGAGAGCTGTGATACCTTTTATTTTCAGGATCTCGTGCTACCATGACAAACGTGGCATCTAATACATCTGTGTACGTACCATCTTGGTACTGAGAAAACAGTTCAGTTTAGTTTAAAGATATTCTTATAATACTATACAAAGAATACATTAATAAAAACTGGAAAACAATACCTGAGACATGTGCATTTTAGCTTCTATTGAGGTTTTGCCAACCCATGTCACGTGACCTGTGAACTTGATGTCACAGTCTGGGTGGATGATGTTTTGTCTCATGTCTGAGACACAAAAGCAATAGCATATGAAGGAATAATTAACAGTAAAGTATAAATACATATACAGTATAATATCTAAAAAATGTAGTGGAAATAAAATATGAATTAAGGAGCTTTTGAAGAAGTTTTGTGAATAAATTAAAGGAAATACCGATCTTGTCCACTAGGGCGGTGACAATAGACAGTGGGGATCTTTGCAGCTCCTTATTCCATGTGTGAGAGTAACAGATGAGCACTGAAGAGACAAGAATAAGACAGCTTGATACCTTGTGTTTATGTGATTACTCTCAGCTGTTACATCATACATTAACTGTAGGGCTGGGCAATATAGCAAAACCTTAAGAAAAGAAAATGTTCTCTCTCTTCATATATATTTTTTAATGGTGTTTTTTTTGTTTACACTCCCTTGGAACAAACACATGATCTGGATGAACAGCTATTGTTACAAAGTACATTTAACGCAAAGGCAACATTTAAAACATGTACTTAAAGATGCTATTATAAAAGTATGAAAAAACACAATATTTTGATTGATGCAACAACATAGTGAGTTATCTGAATGTCAAAGAAACCAATTATGAACAAAGAATTACATTTAACATAGGACAAGTGGTGGGTATTTGTACTCCAAAACATAAAGCACAGATCTGTTTTGACATACAGTATAGATTATACTGAATCTCAAAATAGATCTGTGCTTTATATATACTGCAGTATCAGATTTTTTTGTCCCGTAATCAAATTTTTATATTGTCAACAAATATATAATATCAATAATGTTTGATATATCATCCAGCCTAAGTATATTACTTATATAATTTATATTATTAAAATCTATATTACCTCCTAAACAGTCCAAGTCCTCCAAAATCCGACCAAACCTTTGAAGAAAACAGAAAAATCAAAAACAGAACGACACTGTTTTTTCCCCCCATTAACAATACAATACATGCTAGCAGCAATTACTAAACTGGATGTGGGTAGTTGATGTATTAATGGTGTTACAGTAAAAATGTAAAAAATAAATAAATAAATAAAAAATAACAACCTCTAACACTGAAGATAAACCGCTCTCATGCTATTTGTAATTCTAAGAATGAAGATACATTTTTCTTATGTTATTTGTCTGTTAAGTTATTTTTTCAGCATTTTTGCCATGTTGTACCATAGGACAGTCCAATTTTGTTTTTGTCAACTACCCATGCGCAGAATAATGGTTTAGCACCTGACACTGTTGTGAGAGTTAAGATATTTCTCTCTTAAAGCAGGCTGGGAACCCAGAGGAAGATGCGCCTCTATCATACTGTCCTTCATTCTTTTTGGAGGCAGTTGATCCTGACTCTGAACAAGATACTGGCTTAATGACGCACGCTCGGCCAGCACATGCTGATGATCTCTGTGTATTATGGAGAAAATACATCATAAAATGTGCATTTCAGGGACTTCCAATTTATTTGAATAATGTTTGATGATTGTGATATGTTACATTAGGAACTTACTGCCAGTTGGTAGATGCACCGACTATTTCTCTCAGTCTGTTGCGAACTGTGAAGAAAACAACAACAAAAAAAAAATTTATAGGAGACATCACAGATTCAAGTGGTTAGCCTGTTTTGGTTTTAGAAACAGTGAGAGTTAAAGTTTTACACTAAAGAGTTTAACAATGCAAGGTCAATTTATGGCAACTGCATTATTAAAAAAATTGTTTTGTTGGTCAAAACAGCTCTTAAGAAAATAAAGCCGAAGGGAGGAAAATGTAGATAATGGACACGGGTGACAAAACTGGAAGCAAAAGGCAGGCTGCTCATAGAAGGCAAGGTATAAGGTCTTGAAAGATAACAGCATGAAAAACATCATATGCACTAAAGGCTACATGCATATATTTTTAAATAATGCTTTATATAACTTTAAATAACAGGACAGCAGACACATGCAGACAGAAAGAAAGTAAAAGCTCAATATGCATGCATTCAAAATTAATAGTAAAAAAAAAAAAGACAGAAAAAGAAAAGGAAAATTTAATTTTCTTCCAGTTTACCATTGCTGGCAAGTAAAAAAAAAAAAACACACCATTGATGAATAAATGTCTATATCTATATTAGCAAATGATTCTGTGATGTTTTGTGTATTAGTTATTTGATATCAATTTAAAACATCTTATCCTGTTGGATAACATTTAAATTTAGATAATAAACTATTACATTTATCAAACTGACACTCTTACTCTGTTAAGACAAATTCATTCACTGAACAATGTCTTACTTTTTATTTCTACTATTCATTTATGCATTGTATTATGTTTTTTTTGACATTGAGAAAAGTTTTTAAAAAGTGCAAGTGCCTGAGCTCAACATATATTAAAAAAAAAAAAAAAGCCTGTTATGTAGACAATATGTATATTTTACTAAACATATTCAAAAAGCACTGCATAACAGGAACGACCAGTCTATTTCAGCAGTTACCTTCTCCCATATCAGGGATCTTCCCTTGCTGGGATATTTGACCCACTGAATACTTCCTACAGGAGAAGGACACTGCAGACTTCAGGACCCTATCCAAAATGAATGAGCTGAAAGGAAAATAGAGTCACAAGAGGACCTGCTAAAAGTGAAGCACGCATTTAAAAGAGAACTTTTTGCCAGATAAACTAAAACACGTGAAACACACCGATTAAATACGAGTCAGAAGATACCGATGTACTCACCGTGGACACAACATCACTCCTCCAGAGAACAGACAGCAGGGGCTTTCTCCAAATCAACAACAGATCTGAACTTAAGTTTTATTTCGCTTGCCGATCCTCCGCGCACCGTACTAATGGTTATGAATAACGTTAGGCACTTTTAAAGAACAACAAACACACGTTTAGTTACTACAATTGTTTAGAAAGTTTACCAAGTGATTATTGAGCAATAGAGACGAAACCTAACATGTTGCCATTAAATTACACATGCTTTAGATTGTTATATGGCCGACAAAAAGTAACATATTTACTCGCCGTCTCAACATGACCTGCGTCATGACGTAGTCTTTCTCACACTTGCTATTTCGCGAGTTTGTCACTCGATGGCAGTCACTGTTAGTAAAGCGCTGCTCACATGTTTTTAAGCATATAAAAGAATGGTATAATTATATACATTTAAATGGTACTCTCAGATGAGATGAAGACTCCAGTCATAAGTACCTTAACACTATTATATTTTATTGTACATGGAGCGGCTCACCTCAGTGTTTAGATTACATGACCAGACAAATCCCATTGGACACTTTCGCTCATATAATAAATACTAAAAACAAGAATACACCTCTGAAATGTGCGTTTTACATAAGGCAAATGTTAGTCCATTAATACAGATGTAAATAAGCATATTTAAGGTTCTGTGTTAATGAGAAACAAAAAAGAATTAAAAAAAAGAAATTACTATAATTTGTGAAAAAAACATTAAAAAGGCATGCATTCGTCATTTTTTGGATCACTCTGGTACAGGTAGTGTGTACAGTAAAGGCATCATGAACTTTCCCTGAACTTACTTCCACTTATATAGTTTTTTTTTTTTTTGTCCTACAGAGTCCACCGTACTACCATCTTTTGCAGATGTCCATGGGTGTTTGTTGCATTTAAAATAATAAAAATGCAAAAACAAATATTTACATACAAGGTAATTCGTCAGCATTCTAAAACATACACAGATTTAACATCAAGACCTAATTCTTATCCACACAGTGCTCCACACCAGATGTGTTTGGTTAAGTTTTTTTGTGATTTGATCTTCAGTTTAGGATCTCCTTTTTCTTTCGAGGAGATCAGGAAAGAGGCGGAGAAGAGGTGGAGGAGGGATGCGTAACGAGATGTGGAAGGGAAGGAAACGGGCTTATTTAAGGGGAAGGCTTATGGATTTGATTGGACGAGACGGAATTAGATTGATTAGGAGATGCGGTTCCAGCCACGGCTAATCATGCGTACGCGCTCCTCCCGAAACTTGTTTATCAACATCCTTTAAAATTGTGAAAAAATGTATATTTTACATTTATATAAAATGCAGCGAACCGTAAAATATATTGTGAATATAAAATTAATGGAACAAAAAAACTAATAGTCAAATCTACACATACACACTCTCATGCATCTACAGAGGTTGACCATCTTTGCAGTTTTGGCAGGAATCTCATCCTATTAGCACGTCCCAGATGCTCAACCTTGGCTCCTCATCGTCTCATCAAAGTGCCTCTTTCCATCCAGGTAAAGCATAGACTCTGCAGATGACAACAATATTAAGTTACAAGTGATACCATTGAAATATAATGCAACAATATTTGTAAAAATCTGTACTCAGACCTCCATAGCTCTGTGGTACAACAGCTGGGATATCCTTCTCAACACGAAAAGTAAAGTGGAACACGTTTGTGGTGCTGTGTTGCCGGGTCAAAGGGTCAAGCACCTCTGTGTGAACCCTGACCTGGATGTGCGTCCCTTCTGTGTAACAAACCTGACATAAAAGTATTATTAACAATCTTATTCTGAAGGACAAAAATAAGAAAAAAAGTGCTACAAATTATATGTTTGACAACATAGAAACCTGTGAGGACAGCAATAGCAAAGAGCCAATTTCTACTGGCTTCCGAAATACGATGTCATCTACAGCCACCAGCGTTGGTCTGCATCCACTAAAAGATACAAATACAGCCATGTCATGAAACGAAAGAGTTCTTTACAGTAAATATTCAGTAGATAACAAAGGAAAATCTCTTACGCAAATGCACAGGCATTCGCCCAACCAAGCTCATAGGCTTTTCTCATCAAAAAACCACCAAATATCCGGTTAAAGATATTTCTTTCCTGGATAATGCAAAGAATAAAAAAACATCACGCAGATGTACTAACTGACTTATTAAGTATTGCAAAAAAAATATAAAATTACTTGTGGATGGCAAATCTCAAGCCCTTTCATTTTGGCATCTTCCATCCAAATTGAGTTGGGCGGTAAAATACGACCCCGAAAGCTGACTGTTCTATAGGGAGAAGGTAAATATTGTTAAGAAATGGGCAAATAAATAAATAGCTGTGTAGTGATGATAAATCTGACCGTGTGTCTAGAGTGTTGAGGAACAGGTTGTGAATGAGAGTCCTCTCCTCAGCTGTAGGAGCCACTTTCAGAAGAGACGCCGTGCTCAGCTCCACACGCCTCGTCTTGTTAACTGATCAATATAAAAAGCATAAGTCTTGCTCTAAATGTTTCAAACTGAAGTGGCAATTGGCAACTACAAACAAAAAAAAGTGCTACTCACTCTCTCCTTGTTGAAAAATTGCCTCTTCTTCTGGACTCTTTAGTTTTAGTGGGTTTATAAAAGCTGCCCTGGAGAAACAGCACATTAATTTATGCTGCATGCATTAATTTACAGACACAATACAGCAATCATAAATATGTTAATCATAACAACATGTTTAAATGTTACCTTTTGTTTTCAGGATCTCGAGCCACCATTACAAAAGTGGCATCTAATACATCAGTGTATGCCCCATCATGATACTGTGAAAATCGTTCAATTTATTTCAACCTGTGACCTGTTTCATGTGCAGCATTTAATACATTTTTTATAAACAGACTTTAGGAGTACCTGAGACATGTGCATTTTAGCTTCTATTGAGGTTTTGCCAACCCATGTCACATGACCGGTGAACTTGATGTCACAGTCAGGGTAGATGATGTTCTTTCGCATGTCTGTGACACAATAAAACAGAATTTAATTACTTAATTTAACAGCATCAACAAAAATGTCTGCTATATCAAGAAGCAATACCGATCTTGTCCACTAGGGCGGTGACAATAGACAGTGGGGATCTTTTCAGCTCCTTATTCCATGTGTGAGAGTAACAGATGAGCACTGAAGAGACAAGAATGAGACGGTATGTGATATGAAAGACTTATGATCAGCCAGTGCTACTGTGATTACCATTCTTTGTTGACATCTATGATCAAATGAAGAATCCAACATCCATGAAACCCTTCCAGTGCCTAAAAGTTTCTTAATCTTTGAAAAAGATTATTAAAATGTTCATCACACTAAGAAAATAGTTATTTTAAGAAAAGTTCACTGAGGAACATAAAATGATTCTTCTATGGAATTACTGTGAAAACCCCCTTTTGGAACCTATATTTTTAAGATATATTTATTACCTGCTAAACTGTCCAAGTCCTCCAAAATCCTTCCAAACCTGTTGAGAAAGAGCTATTTAAGCAAAAGAAAACATTCTCAGATCAGAATGAATATTCAAAAGTGGCTGGATGTGAAGTTTGATGTAATCTGAATGCCACTAATTTAATAACAGGTGATAAGTCTTTTAGCACCTGACACTGTTGTGGTAGTTGAGGTATTTCTCTCTCAAGGCAGGCTCGGTACCCAGAGGAAGATGCGCCTCAATTGCACTGTCCTTCATTGTCTTTGTAGGAAGTTCATCTTGACTCTGAGCAAGATACTGGCTTAGAGATGCACGCTCAGCTAATGCTTGTTGATGATCTCTGTATAACAAAATGGAGAAAATACAACATTTTATACAAAGTAGTGAGATAAGGACCACCATTTTGCAAAATGAATAACATATATGTAAATACAGTAGCATACTCCCAGTTTGTGGATGCTCCGACTATCTCCCTCAGCCTATTGCGAACTGGAAAAATAAGGAGGAACAGAATGCAGCTTGAATGATGCACTGAGATATCACATACTGTATGTACTAAAGAGCTGTGTTGGAAAGTAAAGCGTAGCAGCATCTGTATAATCCCATAATACAATATGGAGACACAGACAAAACTATTCAGCAGAAACAATGTATTAGAAAGGTACCAAGACTAGTCTGCATGAACAGGCTGCTCAAAGCATGAAGGTGTTTTAAGAAAAAAACATTAGTTGCCAAAGTACAAAGAACTACATGCACATGTACCACGAGATAGTGTTTATTAAGCCACATGCGGAAAGAAACTGTCTGAGAGAAAATAAATGTTTTTTCATTTTACCATTGCTCACAAGTAAAAATGTGTTTCCTGTGGGGACATAAAAATGAGTCAGGACTAGGAACACATTGATGTAATTAATTAAATTATTATAATGCTTACAGTGTGTGCATATAATTATTAGGCAATAATTTTACGTAAATTACTAAAGTTATTTTGCATCAGGATCTAGCCAGACATTAATAATGGAATTTCTGTCAGTGGTGCACTGACATATCACAATACAACATAACATTAAAATGTACATGCAACATAAGCTTATGTAGGCTGAGTGAATACAGGTAAATGGGACTTATTGGTCACTTTAGTAATATATAAGAACAAACACATACCACATGATAAATGATTCAACTCAAGCCCAACTTTACCTGCAATTTTTAAATGAAATAATTAAGTTACCCTCAGCCATATCTGGTGCTTTCCCTTGTCGGCACATCTGACCCGTGGAAAACCCTCTGCACATTAACAACGATGCAGACTTCATGACCCTTTACAAAAAGCAAAGACGTGGGAAGAGAGAGCTGACTTGAAAACACTAATACAAATTGAACAGAAAACTGCTAATAATAAAATCTCAAAAGTATTAATCCTTTAACTAAAGAAAAAGTGTCCCATTGGGCTGGGCTGGAATCCTTCAGCATGACTCACAAACGTGTTTACACTAAACGGGTGACGCAAGATAGCATTTTAAAACTCACCGCGAAGTAAACATCTTCCTTGTTCTTGGCTCACCACTTTATTGTTCAACAATGATTTCGTGAGACATACAAGAGCTCGCTTCTTGCATGAGAGCTTTTTTTTTTTTTTTTTTTGACAGATTCTCGCTTCCTGGAACGTAGGCGCGGCTAGTTACCGTACTAATCATTTTAAAAGCGCATACAAAAATGTCTTCCTCACTAACCGACCAACTTCTACCGTAATTACGGCCGTTGTGTTTTGAGAGTTTTCAACGTTGAGATCTAAAAAAGCTCAAATCTTTAAACGACATTTGACGTGAACTTGCACATCTTCTACAATATTCTGAAGGAAATGTCCTTCAAACGAACACATTTCAGTAGAAAATGCATGCATTCCTAGTGTTTTGATCCCACTGATGCATATTCACCAGCATGAGCGAATAATAACGGTACGTCATGACGTAGACCGAATGGACGACTGCTATTGGCCCGCAATCGAAAAAAACGTTATTATGGTAACCAAACCCCTCCCCCACCGGCAAATATATGTCCGCGTTGATAAACAAAGGACATTTACTAAAGCCAGGTGAACACAGCCGGGTCAGCTGCTGCATGCGAGTCCCATCCAGGAGAAGCTCAAACTTGACAGCGGAGGGTAATATTCTGGGGAAGCGAATGAAGAAACACTTTTTGCTTCTCTTCACATATAGAGGACTAGTGAGAAAAGGGAAAAAGAGTAAAAGAAGAAAATGGCCAATTTTAATTTGCGTAAAGCGGAGCCAAAAGACGTGCCTGACATATTGCGACTCATAAAGGTAGATTTCACTCTGGTTTAGATGCATGTATTTGAAGAACATTATTTAAAGTAGCATAATATGCTGTCGAACTTTTAAAAAAGTTTATAAACATGCCTTAAACTGCGTTTGTTTGTCATATTAAAACTTAATGGCACACCTATTATTATTTTTATATTCATGTGAAATTATTTCAAAATGTTTTCTGACATTGATGGAGTATCCAAATATGACCCATCAAAAAAAAAAAACACACAAGCCCAAGGCCCACCGCCCTCAGATCTTGACGCTCGAACAAGTTCAAGTTCAAACAGCTTTTTTTCTTTCTTTCTACCTTCTAAAGGAACTGGCCAAGTATGAAGAAATGGAAGACCAAGTTATATTAACTGAGAAAGGTGAGATTACTTGTCAAATGTGAAATATGATAAATAGTTGGCTCGTAGTGACAACAAAATGTGTGTTTAGATCTGCTCGAAGACGGATTTGGAAACCACCCGTTTTACCACTGTGTGGTTGCAGACGTGCCAGCCGAGCATCAGAAAGTCGAGGGTAAAACATCAATGTATCTTTAGTTGAACGTTTTACCTCAAGTTTCTTTTAAATAAACACTAATGCACAGCATTTTCATGGACAAGCATGTTTATGTAGTTTGAGACATCTGTGTTAACTTACAGGTTATTCTGTGATTGGATTTGCCATGTACTACTTCACCTACGACCCTTGGATTGGCAAACTGCTGTACCTTGAGGATTTCTATGTAATGAAAGAGTACCGAGGTGAGGGTTTGTTATTAACGTGTCTCTTATGAAACCATGTCTATTTCCTAAACCCCCTGATCACTTTCATGGTTCACAGGTTTTGGAATTGGGTCTGAAATCCTGAAAACCCTCAGTGACGTAAGTCATCTTGTTTACACTTGTTGCACAGAGTTTCCATCATTAAACATAAAAATTGGCACAAAACTAGTACGAGCAAATAGTTTCAAACTCAAAACACACACCACTGAAATGTGTTTTATGTTATCTTTAAATGATTCTATGCATTACACATTTAGACACAACCACAAACAGTTCTGTTTCCGCCTGCAGACAGCTGTGAAGAATCGGTGCAGCAGCATGCATTTCATTGTGGCTGAGTCCAACAAGGCATCCATCGACTTTTACAAGCGACGCGGGGCTTCTGACCTCTCGCTGCAGGAGGGATGGCGACTTTTCAGGATTGATAAGGAAAATCTCCTGAAAATGTCTGCTGAAGAGTGAGCTGGCCCGAAGTTTCAGTGCTCAAGGAGGGACTAGTGATGGCTCACAACCATTTCTTAGTTTAAATAATACTATGATCCTTACATAAAATACTGTTAAATACTCTGTGGGTATTAATCATATTAATACACAGCAATTTACTCTGAGAGGAAGTTACAGTAGTGCTTGTATTCATCCGTATATTGAAATCATATGTAGTTTGTATGTCCGATTATCTTATATTATTTGTATCCAATTCTATGCATTAAAACTCTTTAAAAAAAAAAAAAAGTGGAGGAAAAAGTGTTTTGTATTTGATTATATGCATAAGTTAACACCTTCACGACTTAAGTCATGGTGAAGCAAAAATACAGACTACTGAATAGTGAATGATCACTGAATGGATTGTATAACTGTCCTGGAAAATACTTTACATTGCAGAATATCGCTTTGTTATTTAAGTCCAGACCAGTTTCATGTTATAAGGGGCAGACTCTTATCAATGTGCTTTGTGAAATCAAAAGTATGAGAAGATTACAAACACTTATGCAAGTTAAACATTAGATCTTTGTATCGTGACACAGGAAACCTGAAAACATTGGGGTATAAAATACTGGAAATACAATAGGAGCCATAAGTAAGACCTGAAAGTCACATAGTTTTTGAAAAACATCTGGAAATTTCACAGTGCAATATATATGTAGTTTTTTTTCCCAGGTTGGTCTAAATGCTTACTGTTGTAGTGTATTTAGTGCACAGAAAACAAATAGTCACATATACAGTTCCAATAAACATGACCAACACAATAATATAACAAATACAAAACTGATCAGTGCATTGATAAGAGAACAGAATCCAGGTGCAAAGCAGGAACTCTCCATAAAACTTACTGCTTTGTCTCAACTTGATTTTTAGCTGTCTGTTTTCTGTGTCTTCTCAACCTGGAAAGAAAAAAGGTAAAAGGTTACAGAGATGCAAAGGTATTTATTCTACAAATTCTAGTATGATCACAGCATGCCAAGTATCGAATTTCTCCTCACTTTGTCCTTGGATGGTGATTTTCCTCTCAGCAGCTCTTCAAGAACAACTCGCCCTTCTGAACCCCAGGAAAATATGTAGTGTTTTGTGGTCTATAAAAAAGCAATTCATGTTATAAAACAGTCAATTCATATTACCCATCATCAGTGGACCAATATCTGATATTTGAATTTGGTAAAATCTGTGTGAAATATTAAAACACGCTTATTAGTCTTCATATCATTTTCCATGCTTTTCCTGTGAGGCAGGGAGTAGTCTATTATACGCTTTATATGATTGAGCTTATCCATGGAACAACTCTCAAAATATCCCTCCACTTTCTAGTTTAGCACTTATAGACGGCCACACAGGAAAAAAAAAGGAAGGAACACTGACTATCTGAACACACAATTCACAGACTGCATTTCCTCCAGACAAGCGCTGTTAATATCCCAGGAGGACACAAGTACAGTAGTTGATATTACATTATTCAAAACCTCAGTTACTGCTGTCTGTGCTGAACGGCCTGCTGAGAAACAACAACAGACTCTGTCCATCTGAACTGAAAGAACTGTAAACTCGCCTTGGCAACAGAGGCGGCATGCTGTGGGTAGAACATGGAAGTGGTCAGAGCCATCATCCCAGTGGGGAACATCAGCCTCTTGACTCTGCTGCCTGTCGAGACAAAACACAACACAACAGAGAGAACAAAAATGGTATAATTGGTATAAAATAATAACAAAAAACAAATGTTAGAGGTCAAAAATGTATTGAATTGATAACAATGGAGTAATGAGGTAAAATCATACCTTTTGCTAAATAAAGTCCAAGAATTCCAGAGAATCCTATGACACCCACACTGGGGAAGAACTCAGATGGAGGGTCGTTCAAAAACGCAAACATATCTGAGAAAAAAGCAATGCAATGCCGTTTGGTATAAACATGGAAATGTTTATAGAAAACTGGACATAATAATAAATAAACAATACAGAAGTAGATTTAAAAAAAACTTAAATAGAACAAAACTTCTATGTAAGTAGAAAAAAAAACAAAGTTAAAATAAATAATACAAATTTGACTAAAATAAACAAATATAAAATGCATATAACAGTATATTATACTACAGTATTATACTGACTATAAAAATGAACTTAATTAAATTATTAATTTTTATTCCTCACATTATAAATTGGGTTGAGTATGTGTTTGTGTCCATACCTTTTACCATACTTTGAGTGGTATTCACCCCAGGCTCAACTGTTTTGTAGTAAACCTATAAGTGAAAGAGAGAAACATTAAGATATAGCAGATATTACTGATTAATTAAGTATCACAGTCATAAATTATGAGCACAATTGTGCAGTTGCTTGGAATGAACAACATAACTTGCCTGTACTTTCTCCATGGCAAACTGTGTCTTTTCCTGCAGGTGGACAAGCATTATAAAGAAATCATGAAAACTATAACTAAACATTATGTATGTAAGTATAACTGAATGTATTATGTATTATGTATAACTAAACACAATTTATAGTATATAAAATATGGAGATAATATGCAAGTATTATGGATATGTGTATAGTACACTTTTTTAATCTGTAAAACTCAAGCTTTCTTTTTGAATCACTTCACTGCGCACTGTCAGTACAACAGCATACCTGACACCATGAAATATAAGGCTCTACGGTCTTCCTCAGAGATGCTACACCCTGCTCAACATGACCGACCTCGGGCTGTTCGTACCTCAGCTGCGGCTCAGGTGTGTCATAAAGAGAAAGCTGAAAAATATAGGAGCGTTCAACATCATGCCACTGACCTCCTTGTTCTACCTCACACCATCCCAAAATACACTGCACAGGAAGTACCTCATCTGTCATCAGGGTGGTGTTATTTTCTTTGGCCTCGCTTGCAGCAAACACAGTGGCCGACATCAGGCCAAGGGCTCCAGGCACTGCCATGGGCAGCACCACCTTAACAAGGAAGGACAGAGAAAACAAACATGAAACAAGTCATAATAAACTTAGAAAGGAAGCAAACGGTGTATTCATATATTGTGTAAAATTACCAAACAATATTACAAGGGAGCAAAAACAAACAGCAAGGCATAGGAGTTGCATTAAAACACCAGATTCAAGATGAGTTATATCACATCACTCTCAGAAGATTTTATTTTCATTTTTAAAGAATTCCGGACATAATAAAACGAAAGAGAAAATATGTATATATCATAGATAAATATAAATAGTTAGTAGTAATAAAAAATAGTTTAAATAACACTAAACATACATATAATAAACACAAAAACACCAGGTCAATAAGCTCCAGTTAGCTTAGCTACATCTGCTGCCCCAAAATAAACGCTTTACTGAACAAACTGAGCTTTCTTACTATGCATAATTATATAAATTATTTACACAACAAAATTCAGACGTACTTACAAAACTCGAAGTCATGTCATGCAATATATATATATATATATATATATATTTTTTTTACCTTTGTTATTTTCCCAAGATATGGCATTTTTTCCTTGAGAATAGCGCTCTGCTACGGCAACCCTGTGAGGACATACTTCTCAGCAACGTGGAAACATTTCGAAACGTTTTTGTAAAGAATTATTCATTTGTCTGCAGCTTATTAAAATTAGATGTTACTTTTCATATTTTTGTGTCCCTCGTGTGTAATGACATGAATTATGTTGTTATTGTAAAACAAAAAATATTAAACATCGTTTTCGGTCATTTAAATTACAAACACACATAACAAAATGACTAAAACTAATAAAATAAAATAAAAGCGAATTCTAAATATTAATAAATACTAGTATAGTGAATACTAAAATAACGCAGCTCACACCGTTTAATGGAATTATATGCATTTATTTTAAGACATTAACAAAATTGTACACATTTTATTTCAAAATATTACTGATTTATTAACATATTTTGTCAGATGGTTAAATGTAAATGAACTCAAAATAATTTTTACTAATTGGAAAAAGCACTTCAAATTTAAACAACTTTTAACATCTTAATCTTAAACTACATAGGCCTAAATGATTACAAATAGCCTACATTCATGCCCTGAGAGATGTTATAGCTATACAAAACGTAAAGTAAAAATTAATTTAATTCATAATTAAATATTTCCTTGTGTTTTATTGGGGTGGGGAGATCAGACCTATAAAAAGATCCAATAATAAGCCCTTAATAAGTAACTGGTGGTGGTATAATCTCAACATCTTTTGGAGTTAATGGAGAATGAAGAACGACTCCAAACTTTTCTCTCAACAACTCTGTGATTTCTTCATCTGAGAGATCTCTTGTGGTTTTTGTAGCTTGCTGTCCTTCCATTGAGGACAAACAGGTTATAATCAGTCTGCGGCCCATGACTGTGATTCTTCCAGTGGGCAGCAAGAGTGAACAGAGAGACTTGCAGAAGAAAATCGAGCTAGCAGAACTCTGATGGTAATCACACATGGCTCTGAAATCATCTCTTTGACGTGGCTCCGTGGTAAACTTGTACAGTTCCGTCCAACATTCATCTCCAACCCCTGATACCCCAGTCTCAGATTTCTCTTCCATGAAAACTAAGTTTCCCTGAGATCTGAGGCGATAGGCTCCGTGGCTCTGGGTTTGAGGACTGTCTGTCTCAAGAGAGAGAGGGTGCTGGAATCCGGATCCGAACCCTACATCACAGAGCCATCTGTGTCCCTCCAGCTTCACCATCATGATGAAGTGGTCAAACGGAGGTCCGTAAGCACCGGTGAACCGATTCCTGACCTGAGCGGAGAGAATAGTCACGTCGAAGCCCATCTGAAGCAGAAGCCACGAGAAGAGCCCATTAATCTCGTAGCAGAATCCTCCGCGGCGCATGACGACGATTTTCTCATATAGAAGTGGCAACTCAAGCCTGACCTTCTCTCCGATATGAATAGTGAGATTCTCAAAGGGAACGGCCATTAAGTGATTCAGGTGAACGTAACGCAATGTCTCCAGTGTCGGAGGACATTGTCCCGAACAGCCGATACGTGTCAGATACTTTTGAACATCCATTGTTTTGCACAGACCGCAGGAATGTAGTAAGGCTGAGAAAATTGTAACCCACAGTTGAACAGATCTAACGTTACAAGGAGCAAACAGCATGCACCTTTACACGACCTTTAAGAAAGTTTTCACTTTGCATGGGCTGTAAACGCGCACTGCACTTTCTCGGAAGTCCAAGTCTTGTGCTTACCAAGTTCATAAGGTCATGAAAGTCTCATCAATCATCTGTTTGCTATGGTTCTAGACGGTGTTGCTAATATACTAAACGAACCAAGTTGATATTAAACAAATTTTGAAGCGAGCGGAAGAGTTATGTTTATACGTGTTGCCAGATATCACACGTGAAAGCAACTCCGTTAAAATAACCAAAATGAGTGATTTTTTCTGAAATATTAGATAATAAAACATTAATTAATTGGGGATAAACTTAAAATAAATATATTCTTAATAGTTAATTTTCATTCATTAATATTTTAATTTTAACATGTAAAAATAGGTATTTTTTGAAGATGCGGATCATTGGATGAGGAGCCAAGCAAACCCAAACACCGTTGTTTTTAAAAATAATGAACCGAGCCGTCCTCTTCTATTTTTAAAAGTGATAAAAGAAAAGGAAAGAAAAAAAGGCGATTAAAATCATTGGACATGGCAACATATGCTCTAGTTAACGCCCTCTTTGCTGGCATTGGCCAATCAGATCTCGGAGATCTTTTTGGTTTCTAGGTGATGCTTACAAACAACCCGTTTCTATGAAAAACACAGAAATGCAAGTCGCTCCTGTCTTATAAGATGACAAAGTAATATTAGGCTATACCTAGTATAAATATAAAGTGCTAGACTATAAATAAACGCACACTATACGTTTATAATAAGCTATTTATGAAGGAGGACTTAGATACAACACTGTATTTAAAATAACCATAAAACGGTAAGTTCTTTTGTTTGTTTAAATGAAATGCTAGTTAGATAATCTTGAAAACCATATGGTTTTACGTTAGCCAATTAAAGTAACACACGTGTTTAGTTGGTACTTGGCTCTGGAAAAAAATACTGACTACGCCTTTTTCCATATTGCATGAATTAAATAATATTTTGACAGGCTAATGTTCTTTTGTGTTTATCTTCTGCATATTAAAATGCAAACAGAGTGATGCCTCCTCCTGAGACAATGTACTGCGCCCAGCAGATCAACATCCCTCCAGAGCTGCCTGATATTTTAAAGCAGTTCACAAAAGCTGCAATCAAGACACAGCCACATGATGTGCTGCAATGGGCAACTGAGTAAGTAAACAAGTATACTATGGTAATGCATAATGTATGCTTTATAAAACCATGGAAATATAATATAGTATGACAAATGACAAGAATAAAACTGCTTCTCCTCCAGCTATTTTTCAGCTTTATCAAAAGGTCAGGACCTACCAGTCAAAGAGAGGCTGGAAATGCCAGTGGCAACTCAGAAAACGGACACAGGACTTACACCAGGCCTTCTAAAGATCCTTCATGAACAGGTGTGATCCACTGCATTACTTTTGTATGCTTTATACCGAGTACAGCAGATATATGAACATTGACCAAGTTTCTCTCGCCTGTAGTTTGCATCTAAAGAAATCATTACAACAGAGGAACTTCTTCAGAAGTGGAAACACCTGTGCTTGCCCGTTGAACAGCTTGACACACTCCTTACTCTTGGCAACTTCAGTGAAAATGTGAATTGGATGCAGTTTTTTGCCTTAGGATGCAGCGCTTTGGGTGGGGTGAGTGGTTAGGAATATCTAACTGTGTGCTCAATGATACATTGAAACAGTTTGAACTATTTCTTTCATGATATTGACAATAAGATGTTGTAAATGTAATTCTACCAACTGGCTCTAGACGGCAGTGTTGGATTTGAAATTGTTTTGAAGGAGTTGAACGAGAACTGAAGATGATACAGACAATGATATTCAGCTTAAGATATTCGTTTAAGGTGTGCTAAACAATGTCAAAAATGGTATGTTTTTGAGAGAATGTCTACTGTACTGTTCCCACAGACCATCACAAGTGCTTTAAAACATGCTTGTGAAATACTCACAGAGGACCCTGAGGGTGGTGCAGCCCAGATTCCTTTCGACACATTTCAGAGCCTCTACACATGCTTGGCCCATCTGGATGGAGAAATTCCTAAAGAACAGATCGACAGCTTCTTGCATAGTTTAGAGGAGTATGCGTGAGTACACACACACACACATTTAAAATGTATTATTTTAATATAACTACTTCAATGGTTAATGGAAAGTGAGGTCTATTAGGAGGACAAGTAATAAGGAATAAAATGAATTGCTTTGACATTTGTTGCTTGAGGCACCTTCAAGTCTTTTTTGTTAGAATCTACACCTGTGAAATGAAAAAGCCTTCTGTTGTTTCTTTCCTAAAACCGTGAAGAAAATAAAACTGTTTTATATTCAGAACTACGATTAAAATGGTTGGAAAGGTACATAATACATGCGCCTTAAAACATCACATAATGCAAGATTATGTAGTTTTTTAACTGCCTGATAAAAGACAAAATTCTTAACCACTATTGTCTTACAAGACAAGTCAGTCTATAACTGCAGAAACAATACCAGAAATTACCATCGTTTTGTCCTGTGGCTGGTTTTATTACACTTTGATGTTTTTTTTTGTTGTCATACATTACCAGCATACCAACAAATAATTGTCTTCATCAGTTGCACTCAAAAATTATATTTTAAGACATTTTTAACTCAATTCAAAAGCTCGGCACTTTATTTTATTATTAAGGCTTTACCAAGAATTTCTAAAAAGTGGTGCATAAATCATATTATAACAACCAGCAATTAATCTTCATAATTATGCTGGTCAAACTGTTATATATTTGACTGTGCCAAATTATTCAAATAATTTTTTTTTGACGTTATAAATCAACCTCTTTGTAATTATTAACATTTTTGAGTTCAAATATTCTTTTAGTCTATTTAATTGCCTTTCAGACAATACATCAGAAGCTGCTTTGTTCCAGTTCTGCTTGGAAGGATAGTTTGTTTCCATGTTTCTTCATAGGTTGTCAGCCTTTTAAAGGCTCAAATGAAAAAGACCAATTGACACTTTTGTAATTTAAGGTATTTAAATGAACTAAAAATGGACATGGATTTTCACAGTCCTTACAGTGTACTAGATATGGTCTGAACGTATTAAAAGTAACTCATTTAAAATGCCCATAATATAACTGGAATTTCTTAAAAGTGATATTTAATGTGATAGTTTACCCAAAAATTAAAATTCATTCTTGTGGAATACACTCACACACATGTTGGTTTTTGTGATTTATGGGGACTCTCCATAGGTGTAATGGTGTTTATACTGTACAAACAGTATGTGCTATTGCCCTACACTGATCCTAAACCTAAACCTACCCCTTACAGGAAACTGTGCATTTTTAGATTTTCAAAAAAAAAAAACACAATTTAGTTTGTTTTTTTAAGCCTTTTGAATAACAGGGACACTGAAAATGTCCTCATAAAACACCTTCATATTGTAATTCCTATGTCATACCCATGTAATTATGCAAATTTGTGTCCTCATAAACCACATAAACATGCACACACACAATATAATAAAAAAATTAAATAAATGTTTTTTTTTGTCCATACAATGAAAGTCAAAAGATGCTTTAATTCTATTGACAAAAACAGTTGAAACCATTTAAAAAATATATTATTATTTGTGTTCCACAGAAGAAAAAAGGTCACACAGGTTTTGAATGATGACAATTTTTCATTTTTGGGAGCACTGTGCCTGTAGATCTTAAAAAACTGATGTCATTGTAACAACAGGAAAACAGATAAGTCTTTTTCTGCTGCTTTTCATGTGTGTACCAGTCACTGATACCATTAAACCAAAACAACAATACCACCCTTTTTAACTCTCAACAAACATAGAAGCAAAGTAAATGTTTGTGCTTCTGATCTTTACACACTCTAATGTCTATTAGTGCTCCTAGAAACAGGAACTCTCGACACAAAAGCACCCTGTTCCTGTGAATACACAATGTTTGGGAAGCATGTTAGTGTGTCAGTATTACAGACACAGAAGCAAGAATAACGAAATGTCACGTGTTTTAGACTGATGATGACAAGCCTAAAGCAAATGAAGGTAAAAGAGAATTGGATGTTACTAAACTACTAATAAGCAAGAACATCTCTTGTCATGATAAAAAGAAAAAAAAAAAAACATTACACGTGACATTTGTAGACATTTAATGGGAAACTTTGTTTTTCTGCTTTCAGAGAATGCCAAGGAGGAATGGTGCAACCTTCAAATTTTACAAGCAAGTAAAATTCAGTACAAATGGTCCTCAAGGTGGTAATATCTCAACATGCTTAAAAACGTTTGATCCTTGTTACTTTGTCTTGTGTTTATCCCCTTTATCCTTATATTGTGATGTGATTTCATTATTTAACCCAAATAAATCCTTGAATCTCAAATCTAGGTTGTCTGCAATAATGCTGCGAAAGTGAAAGACAAAACAAGGCTTTTGGAATATTAGGTGCTTATGTGAGCATAATAAACTTTCAGTTTCAGTTTCTGATTGTGATTATACTATAAGTTGGGGTTTTTAAAAACCCATTACATCACTTACCATTGTGGTTTTTCTGTTTGAAAGAAACTGTATTCTGTACGTACTTCAAACCCTTTTTTATCTAGGAAACAATGACATGAACTAGATCACATTTTTGTCCTTGCATTGTACCACACATTTATCTTGTGTTTCAGAGAAGCAGTGGCACAGCAACTGGCAACAGTAGTTTGATTAATTGCCTTTTTGAGGATAGAAAGAGGCTTTGTGCTAATTTGAAACCAAAAGGAGCTACTCAACCTTCACAGACCTGTTAATGAAGGCTATTCTCAACATTTTCTCAGAAACAAACTGATTAACCCATCAGTAATCAAGCTAATTTTCAGTAATCAAGCTCAGTGAGATGCTGTTCACGTCTTTGTGAAAAAATAATTTCAGTCTATTATTTATTATTTACAATCTAAATTGGTTTAAAATTACAAACAGACTCAAAAAAATTGTTTGATACAAACCAGGACAGGTAATGTCAAGTTTGCCAGGTGCTTCTGGATGATTTACAGAAGATACCAGATGAACTTTACTCAGCATGAAGTTCTCCCTTCTTGATCGGCTCCTGAGGATTTATTAACCTAAGCAGGCCAGAGTGCTGAGCTAATGTAATTGTCTAAGCCAAAGTAGCCAAGGAGCAGCATGGCATCTATCATTTCTAAGAGAGATGACAGTGGTTTCCATTTTCAATCTCTCGCACACAATTCACTAATAAGGCTGATTTTCACAAACCTGTGAGTAAAAGAAGTATGCATTTCAAATTGAGGTGGATATAGACATTTGGAGGATTTAAAAGCTGAAATAATTTATGAAATGATAGATCATGCTAGAATCATGCTTCTGTTGAAATGTTTGGGGGTTTAGGTTTTGTAGTATTGTGAAAAGTTGTATTAACTTTAAATCTGTAAATTTATGTAAGTTTACAGAAAAGGTAAAAGTTATTTTCCCCCTAAAATCATGTTAACAGTCTTGTGGCTATAATACTGAAACATTGAGTATTTTGTTTACGGATTGGCGTCATTCACTTCTACTGCAAGCGCCTCACCCAGATTTACTTATTTATTCAAAAAGAGGGACAAGTGAAAATTGATTTTTTTGGTAATCAGTATTATGCCTCAAATTCATATTCTTAATATTAGAATTAATGTTATATGCAGGATACAATAGAGAGTGAAGCTTTACAGAAACACCATTGTGTCACTGGCCGTTAAAAATGATAGTCATGATCTGGCAGTTAGATAATGACTCATTTTGGCAGCACAGTTTTACTTGTTTTTATAACAGATGTGTAACGGTTGAACGCAAGCATACAAAGCGGTGTGGACTGCTGCGCTGTACGTATGTTTGACTGATAATATCACAGCTGCAAGTGAAGGGGATGGAGCCCAAGCTCCCAGCTGTTCGGGGCTAAACGACTCACTAATTAGTCACAGCAATTATGGCCCTTATCTTAGAACTCCAAGGAAATGGGAGTGTTAGGACTGTGGAAAAAGCTTGAGCTTGTAATAGAGCACACACATTAGCTGTAATGTGTGACTTGAAGGCGTTTTTGTGTGTATCACGGTTTAACTTCCCTAAATTGGGTGTCGATCTGAATTTGAAAGTGCTGTGCTTGCTTTCAGAATTGAAATGTGAATGACATCATCTGAAAGGGATCGTAGTGAAGAAAGCTGTGATGATAGAAACCATGCAAGGTATATGCGAAGAATAAAAAACAACTGCAAATGTCGGAAAGTTGATTAATTACTCACATATTGTCACATAGGGACATCCCCAAAACAGTCACTGAGCTGAGGAAAAAATCCCACGATGATGATAAACATAACTTTGTACTTTCCAGAAATAACAAGTTTCAGTAACTTTGTGTTACATGATATAAAATACTGATTGAAGAAATGAAAAAAGATATTTATATATTTAATATTTTTTATAAGACAAAAAAAAAATCACTGTCATAGGAAATGTTATAAGAAGTAACAGTAACATCACTTTGGCATTTTTGACCTACAAAAACAAAACTTAGTATTAATGTATTTTTTTAGTAACTAGCCTAACAGGGTAGAAGAAAAACTGTCAGTTACCCACATATGCAAATATGAGTGAGTGAGGTAGTAAAGTTTGTGTGGGGGTGTGTGAGAGAGAGAGAGAGAGAGGAGGGCATCTAATCGGATTATTGAGGCAGAGTTTTGTAGCGCGCGCGTCTATTTCTCTCTTATCTTCTGCGGGGAATGTCCAGCGCTTCCACCCTCAGAGCTGTTTGTTTGGAACATCACAACATCTGAAAAGTTTCTCAGGAAACAAATTGCGACATTCTGAAGACTGTTTCACATTACATGGAAATGCAAATACTTATTGTCGGGGGTTTTCTGTTTTGACATGCGTCTCTGATCGTCGCCGAGTGCTGCTGAGGAACACTACATGGACATCCGCGAGATATAGAAAGAGAAATTATTCAAATGAGCTGATAAAACTACGGTAAGGCATTTACTACATGTCACCAACTGCGCTTGCTTGTGTGGGGGGAAAATGAAGTCGCGTATCGTTAAAAGAAGATTTGAACCTCAGGTTGGAGATTAAATGTTTTTAAAACAGCATTTTTGCTCGTTTGGTATCTATGACTTTAACGAACCTAAATGCAGTCGAAGGAGACCAGGAGGTGTTTGATCCGCACTACTTGAGGATTTTATCCTATTGGGGTTAAATGGTTCTGATAACGGACAGCAGGGATGGCGGAGGATCATCTCCAGGAAGAGTTAAACCACTTAAACATGCTAAAAGCGCCCAGATCTGTCCCACTATCGTGGAGGAATCACCTGATCGCTCGGCCGATAACGACTATGATGAATACCTCGGCTCGGTCGAGTTGGATGAGGACTTCGAGGAGCTGGATGACTTCTCAGACCTGCCAGACACCAGGAGCATCGCCTCAGATGACTCCTTTTATCCACCGGACGATGACTTTGCTGACTCGGAGAGAACCCCTTCCCCGGAGAGTCCCGCACCGCTGTCCCTGTTTCAGGCGTGCTGCAACAACAACGCGCTTATAGTCAAATTCATGATTAGGCAAGGTGTCACGGAGGAAGATGTCCAGGAGACGGACAAAAACAAACGAGTAAGTATATCAGACACCGAATAAATTTAATAAAGAATAAAGTTTTGTCACACTTTACGGTGTAGTAGCATATCACATGCTAGGAGAACAATGATATAATGAATCATTTTCTTGAGTCGGATCTTTTTATGGTCTAAACGATTCATTTACGATTCAGTTGAATTGAATCAGGGGTGTGCGTGGCTTTAGATTTTAATAATACAGATTAAAAAAAACTAATTCACCCCGTTTTTTCTATTAGTTTACTCAACTTTAGTAAAACAGTAAAGGAAATATTTTTAGCTGAAACCTTGGTGATTTATAAAATGTAAGTCGATGGCTACCAGCACTTTGAGAGTCAAAAAAGCTTATCAGGCAATGCAAAATTAATGGCTAATGGCGCCATATTAAAGTCTTATGAAGTAAAATGACTGGTCTGTGCAAGAACGTTATTTACAACCTTATTATTATCCAGTAATCCATAGCTTCAGGTAAAAATGAAGTCCAGGAACTGGTTCTTTCGGATAGTTCATATGTTTTCGAATGAACTAGTCACAATCAACTCAATTCTTTACATAAACTATGAGAAGCCATAAAAACTTTAATTTTGCTTCTTTATTGAAGTGTTCGGTTCACACATGCTCTTATCAGCTGCTGATCAATTCTTTGGTTCAATTCCAAACTGTTTCTTCAATATAGTGTATGGTTGAAGGAACAGGAGCACTGAATAAGATGGCAAAAACCAAGATCATATACACTAGTACAGGGCTGTCCAAACTCGGTCATGGAGGGCCGGTGTCCAGCAGAGTTTAGCTCCAACTTGCTTCAACACACCTGCATGGAAGTTTCTAACATACCTAGTAAGAGCTTGATTAAATGCTTCAGGTGTGTTTGATTAGGAGCTAAACTCTGCAGGACAC
>JAUMHE010000082.1:9987060-10006800 GCA_032359235.1 Enteromius mattozi
ATGACCTGTAAATATACATTTTATATATAAAATGTCAACCAAAATAATTATTTGAACAAAATTATTTAATTTTGATGCTTTTTACAGTTATGTTTCTTTATTATTATTATTTTTTTTCTTAAAATGATTTTATATTCTATTACGTGAAGCTCCATGGTATGTATAACATCCTTCACACAAATAAAATTGATTAAAAATATATATTATTTTCATTATTATTTATCTGCCAAAAATCTGTGAATAATAACATAAATGCTGTATGGCAAAAGTATAAAATTTTTTGTGTTTGCTGTTGTAAGGCAAGACCTACATAATGATTCTACAGAACTCTTTTGTTACTCAACCCTGTTGTAACTCAATTATAGTTAACAAAAGGAATTATTCAGAATAAAACAGAATACTTAAAAAATAACTGCTAAACTACATTTTATGGCTAAACTTACCACTATTTTAAATGTTTCTGCATGACACTAAAGTGGTCAGGTGACAAGACAGAGCAGATTCTAAACTGTATTACTCTTTCCACAAGTCAGATTTAATATAGTAATTTTAACTCCAATCGCATTTGCTTTCTTGCTCAGGAGCTGACATAAATGCCAGGGACAATGGGAGGAAGTTCACTGCGCGAGAGTGGGCCATCTTCACAAGCCGCTATGAGACTGTGTTCGTCATGACGCGGCTGATGCTTCAGCCCTGTGCGGATCAGTTCAGCGACACCTATCGGGCAGAGTGGCCCCTTCTGCCCGCGCTCGTGGCCAAAGCTCAGGCGCCTAAAGGCTGCATTCAAAAAATATCCGAGACACTACGTGACTTCTTCGACATCAGTAACGTGACCGAGGCTTCAGAAGACGGGGTTCTGGATCACATGGTGCGCATGACAACATCGCTGGGGAGCCCGTTCATCGCAACGGCATGTCGAACGGTGTGTCCCGGCAGCCCGCCCTGCGTGGGAAAACGTCAGTACTCTGTACAGGAGATACTAAGAAAACAACGCATCCAACAGCTGAAAAGTCTTGGCCCCGAGCGCCTCGAGAACTACAAACGGCTCTTCCAGAACTCGCGCGTATTGCTGGTGTCCAAGTCGAAAGATCGTCGCGCAAGTCTGCAACCCCAGGCCCAATCAGACGTCTCCTCTTCTTCCTCCCCAGCCATCCGCAGGGCCAGTCTGCTCCCCTTACACCTTCTGAGGAGGAGCAGCATTAGGCCAGGTCAGGTGGTGCCCAAGCTGAGGATTACCAAGGCACCTACAGCAACCTACGTACCGGAGAAAGTGCGGCGGAAAAGCAGCTGTATAGACGAACAGTTCCTCCAGATCCCGAAGTGGAGGTATAAAGAACTGAAAGAGGAGCGAAGGAAAGCAGAGGAGGCGGAAAGGAAAAGACTGGAGGCCATAACGAAGAGACAACTCACTACGGGCAAAAGGAAATAAGTATGTGGAAACATACCATTTTAATACTTGAAATGCAATTTTAAAGTTAGATTCAGATTTGTTTTACTATTTATTGTTATTTCCTTTCTTTATTTTATTTTTATCAATGCTTCTAAACTCTTTTATCCTCTTTAAAATGAGGTAAGGTCAAGGATTTAAAGTGAACAACTCCTTGAATCCCTTTTCATGTGTTTTTAGCATCTGGAAAATAGATAACCAGATCAACTAATATGGGTACACTACTAAAACCAGATGCTACTTTATGTTTACAGTCTTAAAATAGGGTTCTTTGATTTTTTCCTCTCTTTGTTTTGGGAGTTGTCCGAATGCTAGTGTTGTTTCAGATTTAACAGTAGCATTATGAATGTATTTACCAGACATACTTTGTCAATACCTCATTTTTAAACTATTTTTCTAAACATTGTAGATGTTGATGGTATTTCGGTAGCAGATCTGCATGTATTTGCACATATTTCAGACACAAATGCTACAGAAAATCACCAGCAAGTAATGAAAGATGGAAAAAGAGTTCAGCATCATATTTGATATTTTCTGTATTTTAATAATTATTTATACTACAAGGGCACTCTAAAGTCATTACTTTAATGACCATGTTCTGAACCTATAAAATACAAAACAATGTATTGTCTTTTACCAAATGGTATTTGCTACTGTACGGGGAGAGTGGGGTAAGATGTGTCTTGCACACTAAATGATTGGCCCAACATACAGAAGCTGCCATGATGCAGAGGTGCATTTAAAAAAGGCTAAACATTTCTTTGTGTATCTAAATAAATAGTTCTACATGAAAGCAAACACAAATTTATACAGGTTTACAAATATATATCAAACACACTACTGTTCAATGTTCTGGGTGAGTGAGATTTGTTTTAAATAATTAATGCTTTTATGTAGCATTAAATTAATCAAAACTGACTTAAGAATTTTTTTATGTTACATTGTTATATATATATATATATATATATATATATATATATACACACACACACATACAGTTATTCTAAATTATTAAATAAATGCAGCCTTGTTGAGCATAAGGGAATTCTTTAAAAACATCACTTGTGTTAAAAAAAAAAAAAATTATTTAGCTAAAGATTAGTAATGAATTATTTAACAATTTCCCAAAATAATAGTTTTGCATTTGCATTAGTAAATATTTTCCTCCCTCATTTGTTATTCGAATTTAATATTTAAATTATTTCCCAATGCTTTGATTTAACCTTGACATTAAAACTTACTCCTAACATGGGCCCTATTATAAACACATAGGAGGCATCCTAAAATACTAGGCTTTTTTTATACCTTCTCGTAGGAGGCACCTTAAGTAAAAAGTGACACATCTTACCCTGCTCTCCCTTATAATTTCTTTCAAGAGCTGGAAACAGTTAATCCAAAGACCATATCACAACAAATCTCAGGTATGAATGCTTATGTATGCAGAAAAATACAATGTTTATTAAAGAACATGTAGTGTTATCTGTTTGAAATGTCTTCTCACTGACCGTCAAATCATCTCAACAGCACCACTGTGCCTCGGTGTCCAACACTCAGACTACACAAAACACACTCCACACAGCTGATAAAGATGCAAAGACCAGTGCAGACCTAATGTCAGGTCACCCTGTTACCTGAAAATAACACTGTGTTAACACTACTTAAGGTAGTAAACCAAAAGTAATGACCAGCAATGCTTGTAAGAAGAATCTCATTGTAATTTTGAAATAAAAACTACTTTATAAATCCAAAGTGTGACTCCATTTGTTGAACTTTGAGCAGGAGTAAAGGTGAAGCACACACCTCCTTAAGCTATTGAGGTCACCGGCACGAGCTGACAGACGCCGAGGGATTTATCAGTCTTGCAATGTCAGCACTTGCCTCAGGACAACGCTGTATGAAGAACAATGAAGCACCCTCTGCTGGAGAACCAAAGCACTGCTGTGGGATCTGCGTTAGCACTGATAACCTATCGAAGATAAATACACCTAGAAGGCCCTGAATGTCAGATAGACCCCAGGGTATGGGTCACTCTGAACAGGCTTCAAAGCCAGTGCTCGATTTCCAGATACCATGCTGTGGAAAAGTACAACCTTGACCCGAAACACGACATTTCGTAAGGGTTTAGCTGCCACTCATGCTTTTGAGGTTCACCTTGTCCGAGTGGGAACAGCAGGTTTGGCCAGCTGGTCTGCTAATGGCACGTATGCATAAGTCTTGCTGCTTTGGGCCCAGAACATGCTGTGGGAACAACCTGAAGTTTGAGGCAGCTGCTGGCTCTTATCGACACCTGAGCCGAAGCACAAAGTGAACGGAGCAGGATAGGAGGGGAGCTGGAGAACATGAGATAATGAAAGAGAGGAAGAGAACGGGGCAAATCCTGAGTGGCGTTAGGTTTGGTGGCTCAGTGCCGCACGGGCTGAGGAGGTGGAGAACAGGAATCTGACGGCTTTGCCACTCTCTACTAGTTCATAGACCATGAAAAGTAGGCCATGGGATTACACATGAACTTTTCCTGCTGAGCTGAGTGCATATACTTACTAACATCATTAATAATATTTAATAGGACAAAACAGACATGGCAGTTGTTAACATTTTTTTGGTTTAATTTCAGTGTATGCAATGCGAGTACTGAAATTCCTCTAATTTTATTTCCACAAACAGCTCAAAATGGCATTAAACATTTTGAAGATAATTTTAACCGTAATTATCTATTACCTTCAATTCTTCCAAACACACACACACACACACATATATATATATAGTGCTGTCAAACGATTTATCGCATCCATAATAAGCATTTTGGATTACATAATATATTTGTGTGTATTGTGTATATTAATTATGTATAAATACACACGCATGCATATATTTAAGAAATATGTTACGTTTATATATTACACATTTATATGATATAATTTATATGAATATAAATATATACATGTAAATATTTTCAAAATATATGCTGTATGTGTATCTTTATAAATATACATTATAAATACACACATTATTTAAACAAAAACTTATCTTTAAGCAATTAATCATTTAACAGCACTAACACACATATTTATACATACACACACACACACAGAGCAATCATATGGTAATTCTAACATGGTTTAAGCAAACATTGAAATTCCTTTTTTAATCTATATAAATGTCTGCTATTAATTCAATATAATAAAAATGTATATGTAAAATTTAAAATAATAGAAAAAATATATTTTATGTGTCAGTATGTGTATATGTAAACGCATACACACACACACACACAAAATGGCACTGATGACTATAGTATTTACCCATTTATTTTTAACATTCATCTGCAATAGCTAATTATTTTGTCTGGGAAATGAATTCTCCGCACACAGACTCCCTACTACAGTTTTGTAAATCATTTCAGCCCTACAGGTTACTACTTGTTTGTGAAAGCACTGATATTATCACCAGGCAATGCAATCTTATGACTGTGTTTTCAAGAGCAAAAAGGCATGTGTGGTTTTATATTAACTCTTTATTTAGATAGCCACACCTAGTACCTAATGCCTAATATACAACATTCACCAACTTCCAAAAAAAAAAGGAAAGATTTATACAATTTACATCTCTCTGGAACCATTTATGCAAGACAAAATTAAAACAAAATAAAACAGCTCCAAGCATCCCTCATGAAGTGGACCCACATAATTAACATGTTTCTGATTAGTGATTTGCAGTGGAGCTTTCAATTTTAGTGTTGCAATGGGTAAGAAACAGGAAAAGGAGCACGTGTCATGATACTGGTGGAAACAGGACACTTTCAGGCACAGACGGAAGGGGGAGGGGGGGCGTACGGAATGCTTGACGGCAAGAGATCCCTGGCAACCTGAGCAGGTGTTTGGGTTGGTGTGGTCCTGGCCCTGTGTGGGGGGCCGGGGTGGTCTAGAGTTGTGTAAGGCTCACTTCCGAGGCTGGTGGATGTGCTGGTTGATGTGGTGGGCCGGGGGCAGCTTCTGGACCGCAGGCACAGGTTTCTGATGGGCCACCTGGGCAGCAGCAGGGGTGAAGTCTTTATCCCCCTGAGAAGGACAACCAATAGAAAAACACCTAATTATAATGGTGGGATTGCAAATGCTTTGTGTGCAGTAAATCACACCAATAATTGTTTACACTGAAAGTGCCATGTTTTTTTAAAACGGCAGAAGAGTGACATCCTCCTTGTTCTACGACTGCTCGTCTCTCAGTATTCATGTCTGTACCAGATAGGATTCCTTAACAAAAAAAACCTTGCAATATTTAATTTAAGAAAGCGTCACAACTGAAAAAAAACAAACAAACAAACCAAAAAAAAAATAAAAGGTTGCGCTGCAGAAGCAATCATAGCTGGCTAAAACACTTTGGTGGACACACAGCTTTTAAAAACATTTGTGTTCATTAAAACAAAGATTAAATAAAAATAAACATATTTTTGATGAAAATTAGAAATGTTTCGGCAACTAACTTAAGCTGAAGCACTAAAATTACTAAATTATAAATACAAACTTAAAACTAAAACTGAAACAAATACATTCCTTACAGTGAAAAATTTTTTTTTAATTACATTAGCACAAATTTCTAAAACTTGAAGTAAAATTAAAATGTAAACAAAATGTAAAAATCTAATTTAAAATATAATTGAAACAATAGTATCAAATAATAAATGCTATGTTTGCAGTGTTCAAACTTGCTGGCCATATTGTGTCTGACTCCTATTATAGCCAGGGTACAAACATTAGGCTACTTTTTAAATGCTTAATAATATTTTGCTTTAATAATTAAAAAGTGTGCTCCGATTTGAAAAAAAAAAAAAAAAAAAATATATATATATAAATATATATATATATATTTTGTTGTAAATGGGTATCTTTTAAAAAGAAAGCCTTGAACACCACAACATAAAATTATTTTCTGCTCAGAAATAATTAAAATGAAGAACATTATGTTTGTAAGGAATGTCACACTGACAACTATGTTGTTGATCAGAATGATATTCATTACTCGAATGTGGTATTGCTTAATTATGACAATTCATATCAGTAACAACAAACACATTTGTTTATGTTTTCTGGTTGCCATCTTTTTACAATCTAAACTACTTTTTAAGAGATGCTGAGAGCTCTTTGCCTTAGTTTCATGTCTATTAACATGATAGAAGAGCAGCACACAGAAGCATCTGACGCAGCCGCTGGATGCCCAGTGAGGATAAAAATCCTATTGCGAGAAAGCAGCAGCCACAGACGTTCTTCAGCATCACTTTAATCTGTATGAGAGAGTCTTTCAGAGCAAATATGAAGCTTTCGAAGTAGATTACGGGGTGGACAGTCCAAGACAGTGTAACGAGCCAAGACTGAACATAAGCGTGGCATTTTCTGTTTTCTGTCTGTTTACCAGTCTGCCAGAGAACAAAAAGAGCCTCAGATGTGAGTATTTAGAGAGGAAATATAGCTGAAATTGTGCCACTTCAGCACTAGAAGATGTAGGAGCACACAGTCTCAGTAAAAGTGCTCCATGTGCATCTAGGGTCACATGCGTAATCAGACACAATGTTTTCCTCCAAATCTGACATGTTTACATCGAGGTCTACATATAATAACACAGCAAAATCTTCCTCACAACGCTGCATGCCTTGTAAGCATGCACAGATGGATGCATTATGTCACAGCCTACATCAAAACACAATAAATCCTGAGACGCAGCCAATCCCATGGCGGTGGAGCGGATTAAGGTCAGCTCGGGCTGGAAATGAGCAGAGTGGACTCTATGGGACGAGCTCTTCAAAAAACCAAATACAGAGTCTCTAGTGCATTGAACTATTGATATCATTTCAGTAAGTGATGCAAGACTAAAACGGCTTTTATCAGAGCAAACTGTCTATGCCTGAGCCTCAGGTTTCAGGAAGCCAAGCTTGGCTGATTTTAAACATGAGCAGGCTTTGGCTGCTTTTGATTATTTAAAGAACCATTCACACCAGATGCAAATATTTGTTTGCAGGTAAATGTTTGAATATGAATAATGTGTTCCCTATGGAGCTTTTCAAACTGAGTATAAACATTTATTATTAAACATGCCAAAATTTGGGGGCAGTCTTGGCCTAATGGATAGGGAGTTGGAATTGTAACTCAAAGGTTATGGGTTAGAGTCCCAGGTCCGGCAGGGATTGTAGTTGGGGGAGTGAATAACCAGGGCTCTCTCCACCTTCAATATCACGACTGAGGTGAGACCCTGGAGTAAGGCACTGATCCACCAACTGCTCCCCGGGTGCCACAGCATTGGTGTCCACTGCTTCAGGTGTGTGTTCATGGTGTGTGTGGGTTCACTACTGTGTGTGTCTGCACTTGGATGGGTTAAATGCAGAGCACAAGTATGGGTCACCATGCCTAGCCACAAGTCACTTTCACTTTCAAAATGTCTTCAGACTAAAAGCAAAACTGACTGACTAAAAAGATGAGAATGACATATTTAATTATGTAAATAACAGAATAAAATAGAAATGTATAATATCAAACTTTTTATTTTGTTATATTAATCTATATTTATAGTATAGTACCTTGTGTTAAATTGTTCTGACATTAAAGAGATAGTTCACCCAAAAAAATTTAAATTCTGTCATTAATTACTCACCCTCATGTCATTCCAAACCCATAACATCCTTAAAACCTGTGTTCATCTTCAGAACACAAATCATGAAAATTTTTTGATTACATTTTGAGAGCAAGGGAACTACCATGATCAAGGCACAGAAACGTGGTGAGAAAGGACATTGGTAAAATAGTCCATGTGACATCAGTGAATCAACTGTAATGTTATGAAGCTAAGAGAATAATTTTTGTGCACAATGGAAACAAAAATAACTTAATTTAACAATTTTGTTCTCCTCTGTGTCAATCTTTGATGTGTGTCTGAGACTGACGGGGAAGAGAAGCTTTGTGAACAAAAAGTGTTCTCATAACTACATAAAATTACAGTTGAATCTCTGATGACACATGGGCTATTCTAATGATGTCCTTGCTACCTTACTGGACCTTGAACATGGTAGTTACTTTGCTGTCTATCAGATTTCATCAAAAATATCTTTACACTAGCGCGTTTTTGTTTTTGTAAAATGAGAATGATCCTCATCTACACTGACGTTTTCACTGTGATTCAGAAACAATCTCTGTCCACACTACACAACTGAAAACGTGTCTCACATGACTATTCATGCACACTGAGCATGCACGTAAATATGTGAACAGTTATTCAAGGATGTGCAGAGCGAATGTGTGCAGCCACGCCCCTGTCTCCGTTTTGGTCCATTTACACTCAAACACAACCCCGGAGTTTTGAAAGTAAAACAGGTCATGCAGTGTTTTCAAAAGTCTTCCTTTTCAAGGGTCAAAAACGCTGGAGTAGTGTAACCGACAGTAGAAGAAGTGGTGCATTTTAAAACTAAAATGCACTAGTGTAAACATAGCCTTAATCTGTGGTTTGAATATCATCAAAGTTCTAATGGGTTTGGAATGATGTGTGGGGGAGTAATTCATTAGAATTTTTCATTTTTGGGTGAACTATCCCTTTAAAACAAACAACAAAAAAACTGGCTAATTATTCTGACTTAAAATAAATCATAACAGCTTGCTTGATCAGCATCCTGACACTGTGTTTCTCTCAAAGAGCTGTTTGACTTTTTTTTTTTTTTCTAATCTGTCAGCAGACCAACTGGTGCATTTATACATTAGTGTCACCTACAGTACAAGGGAAAATTTAGCCTGATGAACATTCAGGTATCAGGCTTTGATTTAAACAGATCTTCCAGAAACAGCAGCGGATGCTCTGGATGAAGCCAGCAGAAAGTTAACTGGTAGAAAATCTTGGACCAACCTGGTCTTTGATTTAGATGTTATGTAATCAATGGAAATGTGTACCTACCTTAGTGACAACTCCTGAGACCACAACAGGTAGCTTTGGTGGGCTAGAGAGGAAAGCCACAGTTACAAACACAAATCAACACACTCAAAAACAACAACAACAACAACATTTTTAAACATATGTGCCAGTTAATAAAGTATAAGCAAAACATTTTCTCAACAATTCTCATGATTGTGCAACTGATTGTAAATAAGCATGTATATTAATCATATTTTTTAGCATCGTTAATTTTTCCACAGGGAATATGTGGAGGAGAACACAAACAACTCTGTATTCTGATAATGAATAACACCACTCATATTTTAGAGGGGGGAAAATCCTTTCAGTGACTTCAGCCAGATTTGGCTCAATAGTGCTGCTGTGTGGCCAGAGACACCTTTAAAATGAATTTATTCAGAAGGCGAAGGCCAAAGTTTGTTTGCTGGTAAGATGAGTGAAATGAGATGAGGAGGTTTCCAAACATATAAACCAATTAAAAGCAAACGGTTCAGAAGAGATCCAATACATGTGAATGTGAATTCACACAGCAGCTACTGACAAATAGGGATGTGCAACAGCGATCGAGTACTCAGCCGTGACAGCGATGATCGATCATGAAAACGATGATTGTGGGAAAAAAAACAAAAACAAATTCTGTTTGGTTATAGCAGCACTTTGGGCGGCACCCTGAGATCTCATTGCTTAGCTTGCAACAGCATGTGGTTCAAAGTATACACATGAGAAGAGAGAGAAGCTTGGTTTAGAAGTATGACATACATATCTGATTAATCTAGCATATGATGAATTGGGATATTAACATTATTTACATGCTGAATGCTCTGCAAATTATCAGTGTTTAGTTTTATGCTCAAAATGCAATGCCCGATATTGACTTATTTAAGACGCTCCTATTGCTTTTAAATGTTTCTTTTTCAAAAATACTGATCCTGTAATAATGCAGCAGTGATTTTTTGATCAACAGTAGACATAATTCAATTTAAGTCATACTTAATACGGCTTCGAAAAAACGTGCAGGCGATTAGGATTAGGAACCACTTGATAATGTAGATTAAAATATAGCACAAATCATAAACATTAATGACAAAAGCATTAGAATGCGAAACCTATAGTAAATTCTGTCCTTAGGCTTATTAAGCTTAAGAAATAGTATTGTAGCAGCTATATCCCAAAGCCTTAAAGATACAGCAAGGCTTTGTGACAAATCATCAGGGCTATTTATCAGCATCCGCAAATACATATTTTATTATTTAATCAATGCCGAGCTGACAGAAGATTGTCGGCTGTATGAAATCAAAGTGTGAGGCCTGTGCTGATTAGCTGAAGGTCAACAGGCAGCATCATTATGTGCGCTGGAGCTGGAGTAAAATCGAGCTCAATGAGAGACCTGACGCAGCTGTCAGCAGATGCCCTCTACTTCACAGAACCGCTGGAAGAAATAGCCTTCTCCGTCCGGACACGTATCTAATCGGATGCATGGGTGGAATGCTAATGCAGCAAATTAGCTATATCGCTGATGGAAATGACATCACATAGATTTCACATTCTACATGTGTGATCAATATTCACCGGGCCACCAATTACAGTGGGATTAACATGATAATTATTCTTCTGATTGTAGCCTAACATGGTATACAATATCACTAATGAGTGGAACAAGATAATAAACAAGATACTGTCCAAATAGATAGTTGCATATTGATTAATATTAATCAATAGCTCTGATGATGTCAACTGAAAAGTAATTCCATTTTGATATCATCTAAAAATTAAATATAAAAATATGATACAAAAATTAAAATAAATTTATAAAAAGGAAATAATATAATATAGTATTGTAACATTTTTTTTGGAAATGTAATCAATAAAATATCCAATAAACTGTACTATAACTTACTGATTCTAAATGACAGATATTAAATAACAGAAATTGTAGTAACGTAATCCATTTCATTTTTAGGCAATATAATCAAACTACTTTTTGACTACTTTTAGATTAATTTTCACCTAACTTGAATATCACATTGATTTAAATAAGACAATACTGCGCCATATTAATATTAAGATGCAAAGAAAATATATAACATAAGCAAAACAAAAAAGAAAATGTAAAAGATAAAAAAAGAATCAATAAAAATAAGTAATCAACAAAAAAGTAGCCTGATTGCGAGAATTTTAAAATGTAGTATAATCTAATTACTTAATTCTTACTTAATTACTTAAATCTAAGAACTTAATTTTTTTTTCCTGATTGCATAATCCAGATTGCACGTAATCAGTTACTACCCAGTTCTGACTGATGGTGAGTAAATGATGACAAAATGTAAATTTTTTTAGGTTAACCATTCCTGGTTCTGGCCAGTTCTCAAGGCCTGCATGCACATGTGGAAACTAGGGGGAGTTAGTGGAGGGGCCTGACGCAAAACCAGGTGCTCCAGGCAGTGGGTAAGGTACAAAATGGCCTATAAAAATTCCCGAGGGACAGGGAATTTACCGCCACCATCTGAGCACAGAGCAGAAACATGGCCCCAGGCTTGTGCAAGCCGTCAGCCTCAGAAATGACTCTCATTCATTTTCCAAAGCCAACCGTTTCCCTTAAAGCACTAAGTCAGAAGAGAAGGTCAAGAGTGATAATTGACCTTGACAAGAAAAATGGTCTATTGGAAATAGAATTATAATGTCAAAGAGAAAGTTTGAAGAGTGGCCGATTTCCAGTAGCCCCTGTCAAATACTACAGCTGTTGTACATTATACCACCGCTCGCACGCTGCAGGAAACAGCTATAAAAGGAGACAATTAAAATGTTATCACAGCGTGAGACACATCCTGATGTCTCAACATACTTGAGACTGAACATAAATGAGGGCATTGTGAGAAAGGGCTTCATCTCTAATGCTGTGAAATCCAGTATATGTCAGAAGTTTGTGGCTTTCATCTTGCCAAGAAGCCAAGGAAACTCCAAAGATAGCTCAAGACAGTGAAAAAGAGAGAGAGACTTGCCAAAGGGATAATCTCACTTTGAGGCATAACAGTGCTGCTCAACCCATCTCATAGCTTCCTATCTTTTAAAAGAGACAGCTGTATAATCTCAGATTAAGCGGACACTCCATTTTCTAAGGGCAAAAATCTTATAAAGCCCTGTTTCAAGAAAATGTGTGATTTTGGGATCAAAAGCCAAGTTATTGAAATCACACTGTGCACAAATTCCAAAAAAGCAAGCAGGATTATATTTCTAAACTGTTATAGCTTGTTTAAAATTTGCTGAATGGAAAAGGATTAGAATGTAAAAAACTGATAAAATAAATTTTATCTATCTCTCCTTTGGAGGTCATTCAAAAAGGTGTGGTTTGGGATATAATTATGAACCTCAATACTTTGAACTTACTTTGAGGACGAATTAAGAGTTATCATAAGTAAAATGTTAACCAAGGGCACGGTTCACTCAAATTCCTTTCCCAGCAATGCTATTCCTCATCTGAGGGTGGCAGCAGTGTGCTTGGGTTTAAACAAGGCCAGAGATGTTTTAAGTCCTATAGAGTGTCTAATTTAGGTAAAAACCCATTGATGGAAAAACAGAAGCTGAACATATTACAAGGTTAATATGAAGGTGAATAGCTGAAATATTTAATCTTAAACAAAAGCATTCATTTAGACTTAATCTCTCCTGGAATCAATGTAAGTGGCAGAATTTCCTTGTGCAGAAGATGCAGTCTACAATTTTATACAGAAGGCAGCGGTGTCACATGAACCTTCTCAAATAATTCTAATACGCTGATTTAATTCTCAGTTAACAATTTTTTATTGAGGCTTAATTATTAGTAATAGCTGTTTTTATTAATGTTGAAACTGTTGCTTAGGGTTTTGCTGCTTAATATTTTTTGTTAAAACCACAATGCATTTGTTTCCAGGATTCTTCGATAAATTAATGAAAATGTTTTTTTAATTTCTAACCATTTCTTACTTTGTTTTCCACAAAAAGATTCAATATCAACACTGCTAATAATAAGAAATGTTCTATTAAAATAGTACACCATTATTTTAAATTGCTAATATATTTTATAATATTAAAAAAAAATTTCTGTAGTCTGATCAAATAAATGCAACTGAGCATAAGAGTGTATATATATATGATGTGGGAAGCCCCCCTGTAGAGAGTGATAGAGATTGTGTGTAGGAAGAGAGCGAGCTGGTACATTTCAAGCAAACTCAGCTTCAGGAGTAAAGGCGATTGCTGCAATTAACAAATCGGCACAGACGCTCACAACTTGCTGTCGTCATGGCAACCACGTGGCATAGCTTTTATTTACTGATGAGCTAAATTGGGAGGAAACAGCAAAAACCTCTCGCCTGCAGCTGAGGGAATGAACAGTGCAAACGAAGCAAAATTGGACTGGACCCGAAGCTCCATGCTTAGCCTCTGCAAGCAAACAAGACTGAGTCTCAACATCAACAGAATATAAACACAGGGGTGGATGGAGGAAAGCATCTGTAAAACACAGTTCGGAGTAGTACACTCTTACTGGCCGCTTAAACCACAATCAAATGAACCAAAATGTTTAATAAACTAAACATGAAATGACATGAGCAGGAGTTTAATGAGAGGTGTTACAACTCTGCTGAGCTTTCTGTGTGGCCTGATGATAGGTTAGAAAAGCCACACACAGGTGGCACGACACGGACACAATAGCACTCTGATGAATGGCTTGCTATAATTACCATCATCCGATTAAAAAGCCCTTCCCCTCTAAAATTAACTAAGGTATGGGGTAAAACAGCATTGGTATCTGTTCCTTATAATCATACAGTTTGCAGTAGTAAAACTAACCCTTGAGGTTTATCCTAAATTAGAAATTCACATTCCTGCCAAAAGCAGATGATGAAAAAAATGGGAAACGCGTGTTGCCAAACTAAAAATCTCACAATTATGAACGATTTTAGAATCCAGTTGGGTAAAAATCTAGATCTGGTGCACAAAAGATTTTTTCCTCAAAGCGCTGGGTGGATGGGGAAGTCAGATTTGGACTTTATGCAGCTCGATGTGTGGTTTGACTGACAGGAGAAACATTTGAAAAGTAACTTCTGTGGTAATGAGATAACATATAGCTATACAGAAATTCTTCCGACACAGCAGTGAGGAAAATTTAAGCAGATTAACTGAAACAACACACCAAGAGCCCATTATTCCAATAGCGTCAGCACACTTCGCTAAACAGTGCAGAGAGGGAAACTAGCGTGGAAATAATTGTCATCACATTGTCAATTTTTATTTATTTTTTTTCGTGTTGCTTTATTAAAAGTCAGCACCCCATCCCAATTTTCACCATCGCTTCATCCGCTGAGGAACGCATGCAGGCAGTGGGATGCACTTTAGCTGGGGCTGAAATATGGTGTCGTTTCCTCCAGCGCAGTGGATGAAGTTACTGTAAAGTGGCCAAAAATTGACTGCAGTGTGTGAGAATAGTCGCAATCCAGCCTATGAGCTTTCTCAGAAACAGCTTCAGCTCCAGGGTTCAGCTAATGATCTCAATCTGCCTGCCAGTTACTAGCAATCATACTCCATGTGTTACACACACTCTTCGACGCTGTCAACATACTGAAAAGACCTAATATTCTGACTAATTTCAATGAAAACAAACAAAAATCCAGATGTCACAACATTAGCAATGTTATGTAATGTGGGTGTGTGTATTTTATATACACATATATATACACACACACACACACACATATACATATATATATATATATATATATATATATAAAGTTATTGCATTACATGAAATACATTATATACAAAATGACATGTATTCAAATAGAAAATAGCAACAATACCTCACAATACCACTGTATTTTTGAGAAAATAAATGAAGCCTTGATTAGCATAAGAGACTTCAAAAAGAGTCAAAAAATCTTGACGACCACAAAGTTTTGAATAGCATTGCATATTATGAAGCACGCAAAACTTGGTGCAACTGTTTAGCGACTGCTGTATGCACGGACACTCCTGATGACAAAAGTTATGGATAATCACGAACCACAGATGGCTAAAGTATACTTAGGGCTTAAATATGAAGAAAGGACAGGGAAGACATCGGAGCGACGAACCAAGAAGTGAGCTCACCACCACATCACATCACATCAAATTAGCATGTCAGACCCATTCCAATTTGGCCTCCGATCCATCTGAGAAGACTAAATCACATTTGACAGTGCCACTTGACTTGCTTCGACAAATGTGTAATTTTACCATCAGAAGCCACCTGCTTCCAGGCCATCCCTCTGATCGCAAAGAGTACATGGAGGGTTAGAAACATAGGAGAGTGTGCTCACGTCTGGCACATTCGGCCACTGGACACACTTGAAATGTTTTAATATCTATAATAAAAGATGAAATACAGAGCAGGAATGCTTCAATCGAAATGAAACTCCGTTTTAAGATGGATGTTCTCTCTCTAGAGCTGCTCATAAAGGTTCAATCATCCGAGGCCATGGAAAGCATTAGACTTCATCCTGATCTCACTGAAAACACCTATGAATTTATTTGTTTATAGGCGTGTATGGGTTCATTGTGATCTGTGAAGGAATAATGTTTGCAGAGGACACCGCTTAGCTTTCGCCAAACAAAACCAACCCTGATGAAGGAAATCGAGTGTAAGATAACAATTCAGGCATGTTTCTTCTGTCCATTGTTCACTTTTGGCTCCTTATAGCAAGTCTTGTGCATTGGCCTTGTACAATTACTCTACAATTTCCCTCATTCCAGCATCCTGAAGCTAAACCCAGCTGAGACAGGGTCACAGAGGTCCTAATTTAATTCCACAGCACTTTCTGAAAATGTATTGTGAAGGATTTTGCTTCTGTCTCTCTTTGCTGTTGAGCTTCTATATGCAACTATTGTCTTGCATTTTGTCCTTGTCTGGTACATTATATTGGCAAATTATTTTTCTTTTGACTCACTAAATGCATGTCAGACATCTTTAAATGGCAAGAATTCAGCAAAATGACTCACTTTTGCTGATGAATTATTACGCTTAGTTTTGAGGGCCACAAGTAACAGGGCGGATCAGTATATATTTTTTTGGCAAATGCCTTATTAACTTTTATAAGTTAGTTATTATTCACGGTGTTAGATATATTATTTCATCAGATTCATGTCAGATTATTCTAGCTTTATTTTGACATAAGTAGTCAGTTTAAGAATTATTAAACAAAAATATTACTAAAGAATGTCATTACAAAAGCTGCTGCCACTTCTGCATGACACTACAGTTGTCAGAAGACACAAGTCAGAGTGTATTTGAAGTTTACAAGTTGTGATTATGACTTCTACGAAGATGTGAACACTTTTTTACAACTCAGAACCTTGTCATTTTCTTAATTCTGGTATGATGTGAATGTGTTATTTTTGGTCAGTTAGTGACTGAAAACATACTGTAAGCAGTTACATACAGAAAATGGGTGAAATTATATTAAAATCGATTAAATGTATTACAATTAAATTTAAATATGACAGTATTTAAAATTCAATAGCAATAAATAGGTAATACATTCATTAAATTAATTCACTTAGCATTTACTTAAAACGTAAAAAGATATTTAAAAAATATTAAATATTTAGAAAAAACATTTCAAGAAGATGATTTCTGCTGGAATGCTTTGTTCCTGTTTTAATTTCACATAACTTTAAATGAAACTCTCTTGATTAAGTAGAAAAAAAAAAAGATTAAGAAAGAAAAAAAAAATCATAAAAACAATTACGTTTGGGAAACATCCATTCATCAGCCAAGCAGGCAAAATAATTGGCCTGTAACTACAACAACAACAAAAAAGATTGCATTAAATAATGCTAACCAACCAACCACCATAACAAACATGGATTGTTTTCCTAAAACAAGCTTAGAAAAATCATCCCAGCACAAAGAGACTACACAGGAAAATGGCGAGTTTCCTCTTGGCTTGCCAGTGGTGCGGGAAAATGCCAAACCCAATAACGTGGGCGGACGGATCACATTCTAACATCACAGCGCTTGGGCACTGAAACCACACTTCAACCTCTTCTCTGAAACATCCACTCGCAAACGGCTACCTCGTTTCTGAAGGAAAGCCAAAGACATATCAAAAGCAGCTTTAAGCTTGTTCAGGAATGATAAACCTCGTAGGATTCCCTGCAGCAGGCTGAGTGAGCTGATAAGGGCTCGCTTGCAGACCTGCTGTAACGGGGCGCCCAGTCATCAGGTACCGGGATGGAGGGAACTGCTAACAAAGGCATAAAGCCCAACAGAATCAGCTGTCCAACCCTGTGAACACACCTCAGTAGCGCTGAAAACAAGTCAGCTATGACACAACACAAAAGTAAACAGGGGAATCTGAGGACTGTGAAACTTTTACACTGCACATGTGCACTTGAGCAGCTAACAGCTAACTAGCAACAAGAAGAAAACTCAATGAATCAAAACACATTCAACCGCAATGAAGAAAAAGGAACATGTGGTGATATCCGGCTGTTGCCACATTTCCCTAACTGACACACCCAAGATTGTTACGTTGAGTTTGCAAACTAAAATGTTATTTATTACCATGTGCTCACTGCTCACCAATCCAGAAATGTGTTTAAAGATGGCCAAATTCACCTTAACTCTTAGTCATTGAGAGACAGATGGACACGGACAGTGACTTCATCATCACATTAAATATTCTGGAAGTGTGGGCCGCTTCACCAACACAGAGCAGAGAAAGCCCAAGCTGAGAAAAACATTTCTTGTTTTAGCAGAAACCTCTCCATGGGCCCACAGTCATGTGGGAATTGCACACCTGTGTCACTGATCAAATGCTCAACTCAGACTCAATGCTGAACCAAGACTTTCATAGCATTACTGAAGTCTATAAAGAATTTACTTAGAAGTTAGGGCTGCATGATTAATCACATTAAAAGTGAATATGAGATACGGCTTAGTGCAATTAGCAAATCACAAAATTCAATTAAATAAATGTATATACTGTGCGTTTTAGTGTGGCACTGTTTTCTTATACACCAGCAGCTCATGATCTGCTATTTTCAGTGTTACAGAGAAAAATAAAGATTTTTTTTTTTTTATATTTTTTTTTTTCCATTAACTTCCATGAGAAAATGTGACTAACCAATCACAATGAAGTACTCCAGTGAGCCATGCAATTAATACAGTTAAATGTAAATAAAATGCTGTTTGTCTTGATTAGATGCTGTAAATTGTTTATCTGATGAGGTTTTACAAAGTTGGTAGTGTGCAAGTAAAACTAAAAGTATAACATGAGTTATGAAGTGATGTATAAGAACTGAAACTTATTTTGATTTTTGTTCCCTGTTAGAGAAGCTTCAGAATTATAAGACTTATAAGCCTAGAACTTCTTCAAATATACTTCATACATAAAATCAATCAATATAAAAAACCCAAAAAAAAAACCCAATAATGATTCTGACAAGCCTACAGCTGAATAGAGACAACCAAATACTTCACCAGAAAAAAATTGTGTGTCAGTGCAGAGATGTATGGTGAACTGTAATTGAAATACATACTTTAGAAACGTGAAGGTCAGCATACTTACATCTCAGTCTCATATTCTTTACTGTCTTTGTCATTCTTCTTGTCTGGCACATCGTTTCCAGACTGGTGCTTCTGAACTATCCTCATGCCTCCTGCTTTCACTGCCACAAATAAACACAAAGTTTTATTTCCAGACACTGGTAGCAAATGAAATTGCATTTATTATAAAATGCCATCAAATAACACACAAGCGGCCGTTTTAATGTGCAACCGTATGCTATCTTTTTTCCCTTGGCCTACTTTTAGGGTCATTACACACATGTTGTTATCTGATTTCTTGTGTACTTTACACCGCAGAGACAGATATGCTGACAGAGTGAAACACAATGCAAAAATCACACGTTTACATTTTGTGAAAGGAAAAATATTGGGATCAAAATCTGTGCCATGTCACGTAATCAAACATGTTTAATTTTCTGCCTCTAAAAGAAAAATGGCTACTTGGAAAGAGCTTGTAAGCAGCATAACAGATCAGCTGAATCATGCACTGGGGAAATTCCATAAAAGTATGCCTTTCACATCCCTTGTGAGCATATGTGCAAACAATGAAAAGCTGAAACCAACTTTTACTCTTTTATTATAGGTATAAATTATGCCTCATGTGTCAACCCTGTTATCAAACACCCCATTTATATATATATATATATATATATATATATAGAAAAAATATACCTTTAAGAGTTAACGCATTGAAGGGGTAATGTTGGTATAAAATTTTATATATATACACTACCGTTCAAAAGTTTTAGAACAGTAAGATATTTAATGGTTTTTAAAGATGTTTCTTCTGCTC